>CM052799.1:159789913-159863959 GCA_028533885.1 Nasua narica | reverse complement strand
AAAGAGAGAAAGAGAGAAAGAGAGAAAGAGAGAAAGAGAGAAAGAGAGAAAGAGAGAGAAAGAAAGAAAGAAAGAAAGAAAGAAAGAAAGAAAGAAAGAAAGAAAGAAAGAAAGAAAGAAAGAAAGAAAGAAAGAAAGAAAAAGAAAAAGAATGACCAAAAGAGAGTGGAAGAGGTATTGGAAATACCACAGAAAGAAAAGATACCACTCATTCATTCACAGCTGTTATCACACTCTAACTTTGCTTCAGGTGGGTTCTGAGTACAGAGATATACAATGCAACCAGCAGATAAAACCCACACTTTCGTGGAGTTTACAGTCTCTGTGAGTCATTTCTCACCTTGTACAAAGCAGTTTTAGGTCAGTGGTCAAGGCAAAATTCAAATAGCAACTGTGGAAAACTGAGTGGAATGAAAGGAAGCAAATCTCTCCATTATAGTCTGAAACACTGAGAAGCATGGCCTTGAGGCAGGCAGGAGTAACTAGTTGTGGAGTGTCCAATCTCAGGCTGTCTTTGATTTGTAAGGTAATAATGATCATGTTTCAGCTTTGGGACAAAAGAACACAAGAAAGAAACATTTAAAAATACAGATAGGAAGGGGAACAGCAATTATTGCTTGCAAGGTCCTAGACGAGGTGGGATAAGTTTGAATCAAGAGCACAAATGGCAAAGTCAGTCTTGAATGTGAAGAGGATGTGAAAATAAGAATGTGGTTGGCCGTTTTGGGCCTCCCCAGATGGAGTGTGGACTCTGCTCTATGGTCTTGCAGAACTGTGCCTACACCTGTACTTCACTGTTGTGATTATTGTTTTTCTCCCTGATGACCTTGAGCTGTGTGCTACCAGCAGGGATGCATATTATCTGTTCACTAATGAGAGCAGTGCCTGACAATGAGAGCATGCTTACCAAATGTGTGTCAATAACAGAATACCAGAATGCTCCCAGAGCAGGAGTGAGGGTTCCTGACCTAAAGGTCTAAATTCTACAGGTAAAGGAATTTCCAAACAACTTCAATTAGTTTTCACTTTATTTCCATGAGGCTTCAGGAGTCAGTAAATAAAATAAAACACTTCAGAGTTATAGTGGGGTTTTCTTTCTAGTCTTATTAAGCTTTCTTGCTATCGTAACTATAAATAAATATACAAACAACTCCATATGCATTCAACCTATACCCGTGGCAGTTGTCATCTATCTTCACTGACTGATGGTCCTCCAAATGGGAACAGTTTCTCTTTAGGTGCCTCTTTCAAATATGTGAAAGTACTTACGTGGTGAGACTTCAGAGTTAACACTACAACATAAGTGTTATAGACCACTAGTCTCCCCAAAGCATAAATAAATATAGAAATCTCATGGAGTCCTTCAAATTGATGATAAAATCAGAACTTTTTTAGTTAAGAGTTCTCTAGTGACTCATATAACCAATATTCTCTATGAAAGAATAAGATTTAAAATGCAAATCAGGTGTTTCCCTTTATACAACTAAACACACTATTGCAATCACCATTCCTGCCCTGTCTTTCTTCTCCAAATATCTCTAATCATATCAACAGAGAGTAGTTCATGACCCAGGGAATAAGAATAAAATGCCTTCCTTTTGAGAATCCTATTTCAGAGAGACCTCAAATAGCTTCAAAGTTTAAGTGACTGAACTTTTTTCATATTTAGTTGATAAACTTGTTTTTAGTTCTCAAGGAGGGGATATTAAGAAATAAAACATTAAAGTGTAGCCACTACCACTGATCTCTACAAAAGAGATTACACCCCCTATTAAGAATAAATTCTTGACATTTTGTACCACTTTTCAAATCCCATTACAACCAAAAATTAATGTGATAATGATTTCTAAGCTCTTACCAGTGACTCACTTAATTCACATGGTTGTTAGGAAAACAAAACTTGCTCTCTAAGTGTTGGCCCTAATATATATTATTCGATCCTTTTGTATATGGGTATCTGTTAGGAGCCTGTTCCACTGTGACAGAAAACCCAATTTATAATGATTAATACTAATAGGGGTTTATTTTTCTCACATAAAGTTTGAAAGTAGGAAGAAGCTTAAGTTGTGTCAGTTGCTCATAACATTGTCAGGGACTTGCTCTTTCTCTCTCTCTGCTGTGCCATCTTTAGTGTATTAATTTGTTTCTCGTGAACAACAGATTATGATCACAACATGCCTGCTGCAGGTCTGGATACCTGTGTATTTTCAGGGTAGAAAAAATGGGGACAAAAGATGCAGGCCACCACTGTTCCTTATTTCAAGAAAGGAAAAGCCTTTGCAGAAGTCCCTCCATAGACTGTCATTTTGGTCTCATTGGCCACTCTTGGCTGCGAGAGAAATCAAGAAAGCAGAAAACAGTACTCTAGAAATTGGATTAAACCAAACATTGCCAAGAGTTGTGCTCATTGTTGTCTCAGGCAAAATCAAACAATGATAGAAAAAAAAGGAGAAACAGGTTTGGAGTAGACAACCAACAATGTCGGCCACAGTACATAATAAAGTCTATTGTCCTGAATGTTAAAAAAAATATACAATTTTACTTTTCCTCACTTTTTTCAGTTAAAAAAAAAAGAGTTTAGATAGTAACAACTCTAATCGCCTAAGGAGTAGAACTGTGATTTCCTCTATTTTGCTACAATACAGATACAATAACTGACATTGAGATACTCAATACACATTGGATGATAAATAAATGAATGGATGAGTAAATCCATATGTGAATTACTGATTTTCAAAAACTTAAATGCCATAACATCATTCAGTACTAAAATTATATTGAATTATAGATATTTTATGATGTATAGTTGTGATCCTGTCATGTCTTTAACTTCTTTCTTATTTAGCTGACATATAACAGTGTGTAAGTTTCAGGTGTGCAACACATTGACTTGATACACTCATAGATGGCAAAGTGATTGCCACTACAGTATTAGCTAATACCTCTATCATGTCACATAGCTACCATTTCTTTTTTGTGGTGAGAACATTTAGGATTTACTCTCTTAGCAACTTTCAAGTATATATTAAGTATTCTTAACCATAATTATTCTGCTGCATAATAACTCTAGATCCCGAGAACTTATTTAACTTATTCAAAATGTCACACTCTTTGATCAACATCTCTCTATTTCCCCCACCCTATAGCCTCTGGTAACTACCATTCTAGTCGTTTCCATGAGTTCAGCTTTTTCAGATTCCACATATAAGTGAAATTATGTGGTACTTGTCTTTCTCTGTTTAACTTATTTCACTTAGCATAATGCCATCAAGGTCCATCCATGTTGATGTAAATGGCAGGATTTCTTTCTTTTTTATGTCTGAATAATATTCCATTGTGTTTATATGGCACAGTTTCTTTATCCATTCATCCATCCACAAACACTTAGGTTGTTTCCATATCTTGCTGTTGTAAATAATGCTACAATAAACATACAAGTTCAGATATCTCTTCAAGATCCTATTTTCATTTACTTTAGACATATACCCAGGAGTGGGATTGCTGGATCATAGGTACTTTTATTTTGAATATTTTGAGGAACCTCCATATTTTCCATAGAGTCTGCAAAAATTTACCTTCTCACTGATGTCACACAAGTTTTCCCTTTGCTCTACATTCTTGCCAACACTATATTTCTTGTATTTTTGATACCATTTTAACAAGTGTGAGGTGATATCTCATCACAGTTTTAATTTGCATTTCCTTGATGATTTGTGATGTTCAACATCTTTTCATGTACCTGTTTACCATTTGTATGTCTTCTTTGGAAAAACATCTTCATTTCTTCTACCCGTTTTTTAATCACATCATTTGAATTTTTGCAAATGAACATGTGAGCTCTTTATATATTATGGACATTAACCTCTTATCAGATATATGATTTAAAAATATTTTCTCTCATACTATAGATTCCTTTTCCTTTTGTTCATGGTTTTCTTTACTGTGCAGGACATTTTAGTTTGATGTTGTCTCACTTGTTTATTTTTGCTTTTCTTCTCTTTGCTTTTGGTGTCAAATCCCCCCAAAAATCACTGCCAAGGGCCATGTCAAGGCACTTAGCCCCTGTGTTTTCATCTAGGAGTTTTATGGTTTCAAGTCTTTAATCCATTTTGAGTTGTTATGAATATGTTGTAAGATAGGGTTCTAATTTCATTCTTTCACATTTTGCTATTTTGTTTTTCCAACACTGATTAGTGAAGAGATTATCTTTTCCCCATTTTATATTCTTGGCTTATCCTAAATAAATCTTTATTTTCTTCCTTTTACTAACTTTGGGCTTAGTTTGTTCTTCATATATATATATTTTAATTTTTTATTAACATAAAATGTATTCTTCTTATATATTTTTAACTTCTGCAAAGCCATGTGAAATTTAAAGGCAGTCCTTTCTCAAAAGGGAGAAGCTGAGTTATTTAGATATTGAATGTATTAAGGATGAACCACAAAGTAAATGTTCACAGCAAATGGAAGGAAGTAAGGAAGGGAAAAAGGAGTGGGGATGCAAGTGGGAAAAAAAGGAAAGGAACAGAAAGGAAGTGCTCAAGCTATCAAAAGATTGTCAGGGTTTGGATGGCAGCCAGATGTCCAAGAATGAAATGCAACATCAACCAAAGTCCTAGAAAAAAAACCAAAAAATGTTTAAGTTGATTTAGATGTATCTTTTCAAGTTTAAAAATAAAAACAGAATTCTATTAAATAGTCTTTGATAACTGTTAAATTTGATATAATGGGAGAGGATCTTAATTATATAGGGGCATTAGAAACTCTAAATAATACTCAGAATGATATTTCTATCTTTTCAAACATTACCAAATAGCCTGAAGCAGGCAAGGATTTCCTTTTCCCTGTAAATCCTTTTCTCTATTGCCCAATCCCCTCCTCAACCTTCCAGCTTTGACAGAGGGGACTCATTGCTTAGACTTTTTAGCACTCATTGCTTAGACTCATTGCTTAGAAGAGGCCCCTAGATTGCCTTTTATCAAACTAAGAAAATTTCAGTAGGAAAAGTAAAGAAAGTGTCACACCATCTTCTGAACTCTCAAGGAGCCTATGATAGATAAAAATAAATGTTTTCTTTCTGGAAACAAGCTACCTCCACAACCTTGTCAAAGGTGAAAATGAGAAGCTTTTTTTGTAGTTACTCTTCAAAGATTTAAATTTTTATAGGGAAAAAAAAAAGAAAGCTGAAAAGAATCCCATAATCTATGACACTTAACCACACAAGAAAAGACTTGTTAAACTGATGAAACAGTGCCCTCCTAGTGTGCAGTTGTTTTAGTTGCAAGGCAAATATTATGAGAAAACAAACAGCACCATAAGTATCATAATTCTATGCAAATACAAACCAGTCAAGTAATGGCAAATTCAATAGAATCATAAAAATTTAAAGCAGAATGAGACCTTAGAGAACAATGAATCTACCCTCCTCATTTAAATGAAGAACAAACTAAGATTTAAAGCTGCATAACTGGGCGACAGAGGTCAAACAAAACTCAGGTATCCAGTAGCACATGATTAATCCATTTCATCATGCTTTAAATTTTTGGATGGTATATGACTACCCTTGAGTTTATCATTGTGATCATCAGATACATATGCAAATTTATATGTAAATCGTTTAGTTAATCCAAAAGTTTCACAGATTTTCATTGACTAGTTTGATTTGCCTAATGGCTAACATGATTATGAATTTTTAAACTGTCCATATTAATGGGTGTTCTTGGCTTTTATTATGCATAAATTATTGTGCATATAAAAAAATTAATGTGTGAGAGTTTATGTATATACTTGCCTATTAAATTCTAATATGCATAATATAGACATTAAACCTGGGGTGAAGTCTGTCAGAACCATGCCACAGCTGGTGAATATCAGAGATATGGCTATTTGCCTTCAAGTTAACTGCAAATAACTTTTGTCTGAAATAGGAAAGCATTGCTGCAGTTGTACATTCATTTAAAATCAGTCCAAATTGTGTATGTAGTTGCCACAGACTAGATTTAAAAGTTCATATTTCCATTGAAATATGTACTAATCATCTGAAATGGTATGTGCTGATCACAAACATTGTCCTACAAAGTCAACTCCTCTAATTGTGTATCAAATGTTTTTTAATTATATAGTATTATATGAAGGATGGCACAATAAATATTATGACTATGCTTTTATTTAATTAGGAATGTGCTATTTACTGGAAATTAGTGGGAACTCTTCTTTAGAAGAGTTTCTCTGTTTCATTCAGAAAATTAGCTGAATGTTATCTTATTGAATAAATCAAAGCAACTCGGAAATAGTTTATTCTAATGACACGATAGCTATTTCGTTTGTGAAGTTATAATCATGTTTTCTAAAAATTCAACATTGGATAATTTTATATTCTCTTGTATCCTGTTCTAAAATATCTTAAGTAATTAATATTTAAACAATAACATACTTATTTTAAATCATTTTCTGCTTCAAAAATTAAATATTTATTTTGAATGAGGAGACAGGAAGGTATGTTCTCTTCTCATACCATATAAAAGACTAATCAAAATGAATTAAATGCCTAAATGTAAGAGATACAAGTCTAAAACTCTTGGAAGAAAATAGAAGAGTAATTTCATAGACCATGGATTAGATAAAGCCTTCTTAGATATGACACCAAAAGCAAGAGTTTTTGTTTGTTTGTTTTATCACAATACACAATTTATTGGAGAGTTAAATTATTCATGTGAGTCAGTATCACATGGCCTTTTAATTTGGACTGTATCAAAATTTAAAACTTTAGGGAATACCAACCAAGAAATTTAAAAAACAACCCAAAGAATGGGAGAAAATACTCAGAAATCATATATCCTTATTTGATAATATATGAAATATATAAATATATGTTATTTATAAATATATAAAAACTCTTACAACTCAATAATAAAAGACCAAATAAATACAACTAAAAATTGGCAAAGAAGCTGAATGAATACTTCTTCAAAGATATACAAATGGCTAATAAGTACATGAAAATATGCTCAGCACCATTAATCTTTAGTAAAATCCAAATCAAAATTCCAGTGAAGTACCACATTGTACACAGTATGTTTGTTATAATCAAAAAGTCAAATAATAACTAGGATTGACAAGGATATGGAGAAATTAGAACCCTCATATTGAATGAAAATGCTGCAGATGCTTTGAAAAAGCATCTGGAAGGTCCTGAAAAGGTTAATATAGAATAACCATATGGCCAGCAATTCTGCTTCTACATCTAGAAAGAAACTAAATGAAAACATATGGCTGTGCAAATACTTGTACACAAGTGTTTGTAGCATCATTATTTCTAACAGTTAAAAACTGGAAACAACTCAGATGTCTTCACCTCCTGAATACATAAATGTAGTTAACTGATATAATGGAATACTGTTCTGCAGTCAAAAGGAATGAAGTACTGATACATGTTGCAACATGGGTGAACTTTGGAAAAATGTTAAGTGAAAGAAGTCAGTCACAAAAGACCACATATTATATATTCCACTTACACCGATTGTTTGGAATAGGCAAACTTATAGATAGAAAGTAGATTAGTGGTAACCTAGAACAAGGGAATGGAATGGGGAAAATAAGGAGTAAAAGGGCTCATGGATGTGGCATTTTCCTAAAAGAATTTTTTATTTATCTTAGAGAGAAAGAGAATGACGTGAGAGAGCATGAGGAGGAAGAGGGGCAGAGGGAAAAGGAGAGAGAGACAGAGAGAATCTCAGTCAGACTCTCAGCTGAACACAGAGCCTGACAGGGCTCAATCCCATGACCCTGAGATCATTTTCTATTACATATTAAACAGTTATAGAATAGCAAATGCTTTTCATTGTATAGAAGAAAACATAGGGGAAAAGAGAATAATCAAAAACAACTGATCTAAAACCCAAATGTATATTATTGCAAAATAATATAACTCTCTCTAAGTTATATTATTAAGATACTAAATTGTGGTATCACCACTTAGAAAGTTAAAAGTGAATGGAAAAATAAAAAGTTAAGTTAAAAAAAAGTTAAGAAGAAAAAAAAGAAAAGAAAAAGGAAAGGTAAAAAGTTAAGAAAAAGAAAGTTAAAGTGAAAGGAAAATAGAGCTAGAGGTACAGAAAATAGGAGACAAATAGAAATTGGAGTCTCCAAAAGTGGAAGAACAAGAAAAATATATGCAACTGAAAACAAATAATTCTTTATTATTATTATTCCATCAACTTAAAAAATGAACAGTTTCAGTTATGATAAATAGGCAATAAAATATGACAATGAAAAGGGCAAATGACATGTAAGTTTTGTATATTGTAATATCATATTGTAAAAAAAACATAGTATATAATAATGCACAATACTTAGTGCCAAACATTTGCCTATCTATTTTACAGAGAGATCCTCCTTTAACTCTGAGAGGTTAATTAAACACATGTATTTGTGCATTTATCCATAACATCCCTTCTAAAATGGCAGTTAAATAAAATGGAGATAAGCCACAAGGAATAAAACAAGAGAACAGACATGAAATTTCCATATTTTACTAGAAGATGAGAAATCTGAAAGCAGATAGATGAGTGGAGGCTTGCCCCCTCCGCACCCATGAAAGGCTCAGAACTGGAGAACACAAGGCATCTTAGAGGTGGATGAAGAACAGTACTGAAAACAGTTGTGTTGGGTGGTAAATTTTGTAAGTGTAACAGAAAGCTGTGGCTAGGTCCCATGACCATACATTGTAGCCAGGCAATAATTTCTCTATCTTCACTCCAGGAGAGAGACTAGAGATTTATTCTCCAGGAAAATTGCACCAGAGATGTTCTGTACAGAAAACAGGAGATGGAAGGCACCATGCAGAAAGATTAAGTGAAAATTTACATAATAAAACCTAGAATCCCCAGTTCCCATACCCTCTACTATTTCCAGAATGCCTTCTGAAACAGTCTGGAAGATTCTTTTCTGGTAGGAATTGAACAGCCCCAGAAATAGATTCTCTTTCCATGGCATACATAGCTCACTGATCCATCAATTTTAATGAAGCCCATTCTTGGGTAGGCACAACCTGGCACACAGAGCCTCTGTGTCCCAGATTTAATTATTAATGCACATCCAAAGAACACCACACATTTGAAAATACCTCCAACATGGAGGGAGAGTGGGAGAAGAGAAAGGAGATTTTATATAGCATCATTGGATAGCTCTGTAAAAGGCACTGAATAACTTATACCATTCAATAAATACCATTTTTGAAAAACAAAAATAGGCTTAATTTATTATAAAAGTTAAATATGTATACCTGATATATTCATGCGTACATTTTAAAGGTTGCTGAGCATTTTCCAATTTCTAGGCACTAGGCAAATTACTAAGAGTAAGCAAAGAATCAAAGTTTCTCTTTAAAGTAGCTCAGAGTCTGGAAGAAAAGAGACAAATATGCAACCCCTCCCCAAAATTGCAACAAAGTATAACAAATGATGAAGTTTACGCACAAAAAATAATTAAATGGTTGGGAGAGTCTCAGTCCCAAAGCAGTATAAACACATATGTAAAGCAAATTCACAAAGGCTATTACATAGGTAAATATGTGCTTTTTTAAGGTAATGTAAGGAAATATTTATAATTAAAAAATGATTAAAAGATTTTCTTTCCTGGAAAATTAAAAGTTTTCTGGGTGAACCCAATTTCAAAGAAACTTGACTACTTTGTCAGATAATCTTAGTAGGACTCTAGTTATAACAGCAGGCTTACTCATAGTAATCAACTGCTACATTGGGCTATTTTCACCTTTGGACTATTACTATCAAGGCACTTTAAATGGTTACAGAATTAACATGGAGCTTTGAACCAATTGTATTAAAATCCCTTGAGAATTATACTTAATTAAACAATAATAATTTATCAACAGCTTTACCATCCTGTTAGCTGGTTAGTCTAATTTCACATTCATAAGAAGAAGCATACATACAAAGACATAATAAACATATTAATTTTTAGTAATAATTTGTTCTCCATCAATGACACATATCAATCAATCTCCTAAATACTAATGTTTGGGGGTAATTCTGTTCCCTTTTAAGTAAGCAATCTACTTTTTTGTCTTAGTAAATTTCCAGTAGTAGATATTAAATACAGTAGAGGCTGTTTTACATATCTTATTAAGGACGTCGGGGTGGTGAAGTCAGTTAAGTGTCTGACTCTTGGTTTCAGCTCAGGTCATGGTCTCATGGTCCTAAGATTGAGCCTTGTGTGGGGCTCCACACTCAGCACAGAGTCTGCTTGGGATTTTCTCTTCCTCTCCCTCGACCCCTCCTGCTTATAATCTGTCTCACTCAAATAAATAAATCTTTAAAAAAAAAGCATTAAAAAAACTGGCAATGATCCCACATAGGGTTTTACCTAGATTTTTCAAAAGCATTCTTGTTTTTACTAGCATCATCTCTACCACTACATCTGTGTAGAAATAACCAGCAGGACATCGTGAGGAATAGGGAGAAAGCCATGTTTATCTTAAGTACCTACTGTTTTTTTCTCAATGTTGCCATTCAGTACTCTGATTGATTGAGTCCTCACTGCTACCCGTGCATGCAAAGCACCCTCTCGGGCTGTCCAGAAGCTTCTATGAAATATCTTCACTTTAAAATTTGGTTTATGAGTTGACATGATAAAATTCTGATCCAAAGATTAGGAATCTTGAAGATATTTCATAAAGTGTCAAAATCTGATGGTTTGTTCTGATTTCCTTGCTAATTTTCTTTACATAAACTTGATCTTTTGTTGTGTAATACTTTACTCTTTCTATGAAAGTTTAAATAGTATATCCCAGTATACTTAGGATAACTTCTAGAGATAGATTTGACATTAATCCCACCTGGAATTTTAGGAAGCTGAAACTGGAAGAAATTAAATATCTTCTTTAGGTCACCAAACTGGTTAATTTGCAGAAGAAATTGAGTCAAGTTAGTTCAGTTCTAATGTAAGGCTCCTTTAAGAGCCTTATGCATAATTTTCTCATGAATACAGGGAGAGAACTGTCATTTTCCTGTTGCCTTAAGAAATACAGACTAAATGAGAAATTGTGAAATGTGAAGAAATACAGACTAAATGTGAAATTGTAAAGTGGTATTGAAAATATTAAGGTTAGGGGCACCTGGGTGGCTCAGTGGGTTAAAAGCCTCTGCCTTCGGCTCAGGTCATGATCTCAGGGTCCTGGGATAGAGCCCCGCATCGGCTCTCTGCTCAGCGGGGAGCCTGCTTCCCCCTCTCTCTCTGCCTGCCTCTCTGCCTACTTGTAATCTCTCTCTCTGTCAAATAAATAAATAAATTCTTAAAAAAAAATATTAAGGCTAATATATATAATGGCTAAAGGTAAAGCACAATGATAAAATACCTGAGAATAGCATCAAAATTATTTTATTTTTTTAAAGATTTTATTTATTTATTTGACAGAGAGAGCGAGATCACAAGTAGGCAGAGAGTCAGGCAGAGAGAGAGGGGGAAGCAGGCTCCCCGCTGAGCAGAGAGCCCCATGCGGGGCTCAATCCCAGGACCCTGAGATCATGACCTGAGCCGAAGGCAGAGGCTTTAATCCACTGAGCCACCCAGGCACCCCTAGCATCAAAATTATTAAGAAATTGTATTGGTATTGCCTATCTGTTAGTTGGAGGGTTGGAATACATAGCAGTTTTGTGTTGTCCATATATATCTCTTTAACTAAATGTGATAAACAGTCATTCTTCCATCACGCGATCATCGTAGACAGAATAACTACTTGTCTTTATACTCACACAATCTTCAACTTTTTTGCCCATTCATATTACATCTAGTGTGCAAAACCCTATGCTGCTATTCTTTCAGTTGTAGAACCAAAGAACAACTTGGCAACAGATAAGGATATCATTTAAGTGTTTATGTTTATCTTGTTCACTACTCTTCTGCCCAATAAACTAACTGTGCCCAATTCACTTGTGGTAAGATTGTCCCACAGAGAGAGACCAGCAACTTTTTAGTTAAGTGGTCTTTCTGCCCTATCATATTGTATCTATTTGGAAAATAACTTGTGAATTTAACTAAATAGAATGAGAATTTTAATGATTTATGTATAAAAGAACCAATCTAAACTATAAACCCAGTTTTTCTGTTGGTGTTCTAAGTATTACGGTATTCTCCTGAGAGTTGCCTAAGCATATTTTTTACTTACAAGAAAACAAGCATTATTTTATAATGGGATTATTTCCCAATCTAGGCTTCCCCTGCATGTTATGGAATTATTCAATTATATGTATTCAAACTCTGCAATAAATACCTTCTTTATTTGACTTCTTACCAAAAGAACTGAGCAATTATCTTATGAATTTAATGAATGAATGGAGTCAATCTAAATTATTATGCAAAAAATAAAACATTTTTTCCCATAAACTTAGGAAGAGTTGTTTATTTGATTATTTTAATTTGCATTATGAGTTTTCATTTTACTCTGCTGTATTTTTTTCCAATATAAAAAAGCAGTACTTAAAATAATGCTCCTAAAAAGTGACCTTTGATGTGATGGAATGAGTCAGTGGATCTTACTTGTGAGGTTTATAAGGTCAGGTTTATCTTCTGTAGGTAAGCAAATAACTTAAGGAAAATATAAGCCATTAAAGGCAGGTTACCTTATGTGAGCCTGCACTATTTGTGTTGATTCTGTCTACACTACTTACATCTTTTTACAACTTCTCAACTTTTTCATTAATTTCACACTCTATGTCTGGCTTTTGTAGTTATTGGAACAGTACCGTCAGCTTAATTGAGACCAGTCCTGAGACCAGTCAATAATATCAAAATACTGCAATTTGTCCTTAATGAAAATCTCTCTTCTGGCAAAATCTCAAGAAATAGACTATTAGCATCTTGCCTATTAATACATATCCCTGCATATTTAAGACTAAAAACAAACAAGATCTTTAAGCACTGACACTTTCTGGATCTTTCATCTAAGCTTTTGAAAAGAACTTGTCTGTGTTGATTTAATTCATCTTAAACAACCTAAGCAATGAAATTAATAACTGACTGAGGTTCTGGTCTTTTTCTCATAGAGACTCAGGCTTCTAAGATGTAGTAGGATATCTAAGGAAGCAGCCTAGTTACTCAACCTCTAGTTACTCAGAATAACCCTCACTGAGTGCTATGATTGTGTCTTGCTACTGAGTTAAGGATCTGTGAACTGAATAGCAAATAGAATAGCTCTGGGGTACAACATCTGTTGCAGCAGGCAAGGTAGACTGATACCTTAGCAAACTTGTTTGCTGCAGCTGCAATAGCAGAAACAACTGAAATCTTAGACCACCCCCCCCCCTTGTATTGTAGGTAAGGTCTTTCCCATATCTTCACCTATATACATAACTTACTCCCAGGTGTACTTGAGAATTGGTAACTCCAATTGCAGAAGTCCACACACGGCATCTGGGAATATCCCTCTGTGTAGAAGGTAGATACATTCCCCATCTGTTTGTTGAAGTGGCATAACCTTGGATTCTTCCCTTGGCTGTCATCTACAAGATTTGTTACAAATGACTTGGGATATAAGTATAAAATCCAGGTGGTCAATTTTATATCTTCTGGGGAAATTACTGTGTTCTATTAGGAAAGCTATAAATCTTGACTTCCTCTGTGATTATTTTCACTATGCTTTCCTAAATGAGTAGCCATCACCCCATAGTCATACATTAATAAGAGAAGAAGGCTGAAACTGTGCAAATCATGACAGAGAGAGTCAAGTTCCCTTGTTTCAGAATTATGTGAAAGAATAAAAACATGAAATAAATGCCAATGATAATCTAAAATCATTACCCATAATGATTTGGGTAACATTTCTTGGCAACTAAGTGCCAAGCATCATGTTTAGTGTTTTTATACAATATCTCATTTAAATATGTGATTCCAAAGAACAAAGACGATCTCACCAACAGAAGAAAGATGGGCTGGAAAATATAGGTTTTATCTATAAAGAAGACGGTCTTTGGAAGGCAGAAAGTATTGAGAAGTGGGAGGGCAGAAAGGATCTTCAGTAACAGGAGTCCCCTTCTGGGGAAAAGGATATAAAAGGCAGGCCCAGGGTGAAACAGTCCTGAGAGGTATAATTTGTGAACTGTGCGGTTGGTGCTCTGTACAAAAAGTCTGTCCCACTCCTCCCGGATCTGTACAAAAAGTCTGCCCCACTCCTCTCACTCCTCCCCGCTTTGGAGACCTGTTCCACTGCTGGAGAACTGCCACCTTCCAAGAAGCACTGTTTCTTTCTAGGGGAGTTCCTGGTAGGCTACAGCTGAAGAGACTGTCTCCTGGGCTATAGAACGTTAGTCTGGAAAAATTATTTTAGGCAACAACAGGAAAGGTCAAATATTTTCTCAAGGTCACATCCAGATCAAAACACTAGAGATGTAGTCTAAGAACCTGGAAAATAAACAACAATTGATGCCTTAGAATAAAGCCTTGCATAAACTCAAGTCCCATTACCCTGCCTATCTCCTTTGTCATCCTTCCCCACCTCATTTTTTGAGGAATTGTGAAATTGTGAAGTTGTGGGTAAACAGATCTCTGGGCCCACTCAAAGGGTGGTTCTCAATACCACTTCTGAAGCCCGCTGCCTCTAACTCCCTCTTCGCTTTCCTATCTGACCTCACCTCCTTCCTAGCCACTCAATCAAAAGAAAGCGAGCGAGCGAGAGAGAGAGAACCAAAAGGAAAAGGAGACTGAAGTTGTTTTATTCTAGATGTTTTCGGAAAGGTGTTCACGTCATTTCCAGATTCCATGAAGAGATAATCTCCAAGGTATCACTCAAGTTAAAGAGACGGGACTTTTTCCCTCCCCCGCCCTTCACCACGCACCAGTGCAAGACGAGGGAGGAGACGGCTGAGAGAAGAGGGAGGAAGGGGGAAAAGTGAGAGAAGCAAAATGAGAAAGGGCTGTTGAAGGAAGAGATGGAGGCAAGAAGAAAGGAGTGTTAGGGGTGGTGGCGAGCGTCTGGCGACCGCCCGCCGCACCCCGGACCCAGCCCGGCGCCGCGCGCGACTCCCGCAGCGCGCAGCCAGCCCGCGGCGGGGAGAGCAGCCCGGACGCGCCACTGTCCGCCCGGCGCCCGGCACGGTAGCCCCCGCTCGCGCGCCTCCGGACCTGGAGCGCCGCCTTCCCGCCTCCGGACTGCTGCGGGGCAGCGCTCCCGGTGAGTGTGCGGGTCGCGCGGGAGCCTGGCGCGCAAGTGGGGAAGCGGAGCGGGGGAGCCCGGGGCAGTGTCGGTCCTCGGCGGGAGGGCCGGGAAGCCCTGCGGACTGGAGCCTGATTCCTTTCCGACAGTTCTTTGGGGTAAACGAGCAGCGCTGGAATTCAAAGAATTGCCCTTCCCCACTCAGCCGGCAACCTCTGCTCCCTGGGGGCGAAGTTTCGGGGAGCTGGAGTGGTCCAGGGCGGAGCTGGTGCCCCAGGCTGGGAGGGAGGGGCCCGACCGAGGCCCAAGGGCAAGGGGTGGCGGTCGGAGTCCGCGACACCCCACTTTGCGTGGAGGCTTCCGGCGCTCCTACCTTGAGGAGCCGCTAGGGTAGAGAGAGACCGGGCACCGGCCAGAATTCAGCACTGGAAGGACAGTAGAGTCTCCGAATCCATCCTCCGGTGGGATGATTCTGGGGAAACTGATTAGAGAAATGTGGGAGGAGGCGTAGATGGAGGGGAGGGGGAAGATTGCAGTTTTCTAACTTAATTTCTCGCGGGTAGGAACCACTGAGGTAAAGGGTAGAAGAGAGCTTCCCTCTCGCGGCCGCAAAGTGTCTAGGCGGCTGCAGGTCTTGCCCGACGAAGGAAGGCGCCTTCTTGTTCAAGGGGGCGGTTGAGCAAAAGAGAAAGGGGGTCCGAGTGAGGGTTGATAGTCAGGGTTCCGGTCTCCGAAGCGGCTAGGAAAGCCGCGTCTGTGAGCCCGGAAAGTTAGGAAATGAAACGCAGGAGATGAGGAGAGAATCTATATGGAGAGGAGCATTTGGGGTGCCTCCAGGGCTGAATGGGGCTTTTGGGTTATTTCCACTTGCACGAAAGGGGTGACCCCTGATAGCGCACTGAATGAGAGCTAAGGATGCACTTCCATGCACTTTGGAAGAAACCTTGAGAAGACTTCGTTTTCTGCATGTAAAGTATTTCTCTGGCACTTTGACGATTTTAATATAGTTAAGCTGATTAGTTCAGTGAACATTTAAGATGACAGAAGCAGGAAGAGTCATCAGCCGCTCGTATCATTTTTTTCTGGAATATCTACGTAATCACTGCAGTTTGACTAAATTTTAGTTGGTGTGCTATACCAAAAGCCAGGAAAATGAACCAAGTTCAAGATGGGTTTCACTCTGGTTCCATTTATATACAAATCTTTAAAATTTGACTTGGTGATCAAAAATCTAAATCCTTAGACGTTTGTGTTGCCCCTTGGACTCTCAGCTGGTTTTTACTGGGGAGTTGTCCTCGAAAGCCAGAGCAAACCTAAGGAAGCCTCTCCATCCCTCTGGACCTGCAATTGCCGATCCTCCTTCTCTTTCCCTTTCTCCCTCTCCAGATAACTCATAGGCAGGTTTGAGTATCATCACTGTGTGTCTCCCCCAAGACAAGTGTAGTTCTTGCTCCTGTCCACCCCATGCAAATCTGTGTGTCGCAGTTGGTCTTGATAATGAAAGTAGTTATTCACTATTTCTAATCAGAAGTATTTTTCGATGATTTAGGTAGATTGTTCATTAAACTCAGATGTTTCTAGAACAAATGTTCTGTTTGCCTGGCATCAACTTATGAGTTCCCAGATGTGAAAAACAACTTCTTTGGTGCAAGACATTTTAATGTATTTTCCCACACCTCCTTTGGTCAGTATGAATCTTTTGTCAAGCCTGGTCCACTGAGGCTTATTACAGAGCTAATGAGCTTAGTGATATCAAGGGTGTGTTCCCTTTCAAAAATATATAAAGAGCTCTGTTGGAAGGCAGATTTTAAAGAATAATGCAAGTTTTGAGACTATCTCATTCGGCAAGTTTTATAGATGCCTGGGATGGAGCAGCAGCACATTTGTACAAGCAGCCTTTTCAGTTTTAAAGAAATAAATGTATTACTTATCTCATTTTATAAAGTTCTTATAAAGACTATCATAAAGCTGCTAATAAAAATAATACACCACAACTTTCTTAGCAATTTTTTTTTTTTTAGTCTAGAATTGGGTGTGTATCTCTTTTAGAAGACTTGCAAAATTACAACATAATTCTTAACTGGAAATGAGAGGAGTGATAGTTTGAATTTTCTTATCTACTAAGTATGGTGTCTTTTGATTAACTATTACTGAAATCACTTCAAAGATTTTTAAAGGGCACTTTCTTATATATTAGTAATAAATGGCTAGTGTAAAATAACATGGATATGGTAATATTTGAAAGGCCATGGCAGGATTCTCTTTTTTTTTTTTTTCAATATGAATTTAAGAAGTAGGAAGGATATTGTTTGAGGCAGAGTAAACAAGATGTAGTTTGTTGCTTCCGGATTGCTATTAACTGAAAGCACTAATAATCCTTAGATGATGGAGTTCTGAGACCCGTAGGGAAGTATATGTAATGATCTGATACAGAACCATACTCCGTACCCCACAGTGAGAAACCCTGCTTTTCCATTCCCTCAGCCTTAAATTAGACAAGAAATACTCACTTCTGCTCGAAAAGTGATGAACTCTTGAAGTGCAGTAGGGAAACTCAGAATTGGCATCTGTAGCAGAAATGATTACTTCCACTTGAGTAGTGCCTGGGTGGTGCAGTCTTTCAACTGGCCGGCTCTTGGTTTTGGCTTGGGTTTGATCTCAGGGTCTTGATATCAGGGGTAAGATCTAGCCCTGCATGGGGCTCCATGCTCAGCAGGGAGTCTGCTTGAGCTTCTCTCCTCCTCTCTTTTTGTCCCTCCCCCAACCCCTGCTCTCTCTCGCTCACACCCATAAATAAATAAATCTTTAAAAAAGAGAAATTATTACTTCCACTTGAAAAGGTGCAAAGAGAAATGTCAGAGCCTAGGACCAAACATAAATAAGCAAAAATTATATCAATGAGTGCACGTAAGTATTAAAGCAGGGGAACTGTATTGACCTGATAATTTCTCCAACTTCTTGATGGTGTTTCCTTCTCTCAGAAGTAATAGGTGGCCTTTTAATCCATAGTATGGAGTTTCTGTTTTCTTCTATATGCAACAGGAGGCAATTAAAGCATTTCTAGTGGGAAATAGTTTTACCAGGATCCTCTTGCTATTGTGTTGAAATAATTTTTTAAAGATAAGAGGGAAAGAAAGGAGGCTATTAGGGAAGCTACTAGCTTCCTAGCCTCATCTTCGACTAGAGTGATAGCAGTGGATATGCCAAAGCCTGGATATATTTGGAGGTAAAGGTGATTAGACTTCATGACATATGAGACGTGGTTGCTGACAGAAGGAAAGAGATCAAGGCTTATGCCTGGATATATGATCAGAGCAGCTGAAAGAGTGCGATTGTCACCAACTGACATGGGAAGAATAAGGAAAAGCAGTAAGTTTTGAGCAGCCTATTCGATCTTCAGATGCAAGCATCACAAGAGTAGTTGCAACAGAGCTTAGGGGAAAAGTCTGAGTTGGAGATAAAAATGTGTGACTCACTACTGTGTAATTGATATTTAGAACAATGGGGCTTTATGAAATGATTTAAGGAGAAAATGTATTTAAAGCATCAGACTGAGAAAAGGGCTCTAGAACAATCCGAAATATGGACACTGGAAAGAGTAGGAGCCAAAAAAGGAAACTGAGAAGGAGCAGTATGAAATAGGGGAAAATCTAGAAAATCTAGTATCGTGGAAGCCAGAAGAAGAAAGTATTTTTAAGAAGGAAGAAGTGAGGATAAGCTATGTCCAATGCTGCAGTAGAATTAAGTTATGTGAAGACACAGAATTACCTTGAAATTTTATTTGGCCTTGATAAGAGCTATTTCAGTTGAAATGGTGGTGATAAAAGATTGACCGATAAAGATTGAACAAAGACTGGTGACCTTGTGATTCCAGTCCAAGGAATTTATCTTACAGATATATTTGCACTTAGGAAAGATCATTTATGTTCCAAGTTACTCCCTGCAGCTTTTTATACAGGTAAACAACTCAAAGCAATAAATACCTGTGAAAAGAAAACAAGCCAAATAAACTATGTACATTCATTCAATGGAATGCTATCCAGCTGTTAAAATTATTAAGGCAGCTTTCTATGTACTAACATGAAAAGATTTTCAAAGTATATTAAAGAGAAAAAGTTGCAATGAGGTGTGCATGGTATGTTGTCATTTATTAAAGAACAAAGAAAAATGAACCTATGTATGAAGTCATATATTAAAAAAATAGATAATAGTGGTTGCCTACAGGAAGGAAAACTGAAGTAGGGTACAGTAATAGGAGGGAGATAAAGTCTCTTCTATATACTTTAATATCTTTGAGTTATGTGCACATAGTTATTCAAAATACTAAAAAAAATTTTATACACAAATCTGGAAAAAATGTAATGTAAAATAATAATGACAATAAAGGAAAGAATGGGAGGTGAGGAAGCGAAAACTCTGTAGAAAATAGCTCTTTCAGGAGGAGGATTGAAAGTAGCTAGAGCAGGCCACAGAGATTTGTTTTTAAAATAGGGACTTTAATGGAATTAGACCAATGAGAATGAGCCAGCAAAAAGAATAGTTGATTTTAAAAAGGAGAGAGAGAACTGGGCACCTGGGTGGCTCGGGTCCTGATCCCAGGGTCCTGGAATCAAGTCCCACATCAGAATCCCTGCTCAGCAGGGAGCCTGCTTCTTCCTCTTCCACTCACCCTGCTTGTGTTCCCTCTTTCACTATCTCTCTCTCTGTCAAATAAATAAAAATTTAGAAAATTTTAAAAAGAGAGAGAGAGAGAACTTGGAGAGCAAAGTCATTTAATAGTTGTTAGAGGATAGCATTCCAGAACCTAGTGAGGGAGAGAACTAACAACACTAGGAACGAGGGTAGTGCCTTTTCCTACAAAGCCCCAGACCTGTATCAGTCCTTTGGTCAGCCTCCTATATTCCTAGAGCTAAGTGCTGCCTTGGACATTTGTATAAGCTCTTCTAATTGATACTACTGTAAAGTTTTAGTTCTAGTCTAGTCTTAGTTGACATTTTTTTTTTACCAGTGGTTGGTGTTCTCTCCAGTTCTCCAAAGCAGCCTGAGCATAGCTTGCCACCCTTTTCATAACTCTGTCTCTGTCCCTGCCCGCTGTGCTCTCAGGATGATTCTTCTTTACCAGGAATTCAGACACCCCAGGAATGAAGCTCCCTCCCCTCTTCTGACTCGTATGTATTAAACTGCTCAGCTACTCTCCTCCAATCCATTCCTCTAGTCAAGCTGACCTCTCCCACTGCTCTGGCTCCTACAATTGCCTCATTCCAGTCAGAACCTTGCTTCATTATTCATTCTTTTTATCACATTCAATTTTATCTTCTTTATTTAATGACTCCATCAAATAAATTTATTAAGATCAGATCACTCTCATCCTTAAAACAAGCAAACAGAAAAGACTGTCATGATCCTGAACAACCCTTATATCTAGTCCTATTCACTCCTTTTCTTAGCCAGCTTCTAGAAGAAAACCAATTTTTATTTCTTCCCACCATCTCCTCCCCTCCCATTAACTCCTTTCCCACCGTAGCCTGACTTCCACCCCTACCACTCCGTGAAGCTCCTGTGGCCACTGTCATCATATCTTTAAACCAGAGGCTACTGATCACTGAAACCTTAGCTTGCTAAATGTAAGAGTAATTGACAAAGTTAAAGATTAACCGTCCATGCCTTCTCTTCCATTAAACTCAAAGATAACTTTCTTGCTCTTGAAGAGAGTTAGGGACAGCACTCTCTTGGTCTTGTTTCTTTGTCTTTGAATTTTACTTCTCCATTCATTTGGTGATCCTCTTCCACTGTCCATCCTTAGCTCTCTTCTGCATTCACTGCCATTTTTCTTATTGTCCTTTGGTCAGAGATCACTTTGAGAATCTAAAAACAAAAAGGAACAAACAGCTATGGTATTTCTTCCCAGAAAACTAATGCACTTAGGTAGAAATATTTGCAGATAATTTTGTCAATTAAGAGACTCACTGAAGTGCATCCATAAGTATTAGGAATCCTTCCTACACATTCTTATAAAATAATATCATTATCTATGGTGGTTTCAGTTACCTCCAAATGAGATGATTGGTCCTAGTTATTTCAAAAGTGAGGACAAATCTTAGTTCTAACATTGCTTATTAATGGTTCTCTTTCACCATATCCAAGTCCCAACACATACTACCTTCATGAGTTTTCCATACTTTCACACTACATTATCTCTTCTTTACATAATTTTTCTTTAATTTGAATCATATCTTAAAATAAAAATATACTTTTATCACTGTAGTTAGTGTAAAATCAATATTACTTCACAAATAATAGGCAATGATTTAAAAATGTAATACAACAACAAAAAAGTAGCAATCTTATTAAACGTTAATCAGGTATTTATTGCCAGCTAAAAGCCTTGAACCTGAGGCCTACTTCCCCTCTGCTTATAAAGGAGACAGCAAAAGTTAAAAACAAATCTTCAACAAACTGCAACTCTCTCAAGGGCTTCATCCAAAAGGAAAGAACATTAAAAAGGGAATTCCTCCCTTTGTGATACAGTGTTTATCTAATGCCATGTTATTTAATGCCATGAGCTAGTGCAGGTATAGCCATGTTGTATAGCCCCAGTGGGACTTGGACTTGGGAAAATTTCCCTCTCTTGTACATATCCAGCCCAAACCTACTCATTAAGCTATAGACCTGGAGATCACCGTATCGACAGATAGATGACCTCCAGGTCCAGTCAACAGGTTCAAAATTAAATTCATCTTTCTTCTCCCCTAAATGGAGAAGTCTCTTATATTCCATATCCCATCAGAGAAACTCCCAGATTCCTTTTGTAAAATTTTTCTGCATGCCCAGCCAAACTCAATCAGTCTGATGGGTCCCTTGAATCTACTTTCATACCCAAACTTACTTTAACTCAATATGCCTGGCCTGGACCTTTTGAAGTACCTTTAACCTCATATCCCTGGACCAAGCCTTGCCCCCAAGAGTTGTTTGCCCCATACTGTCACCAAATTAATTTTAGAGATTAGTTCTGTCCTATGCTTAAAATACTTTAGTGGCTTCCCATTTCCTTCTGGCAACAAGCCAACCTATTTAGCTCCCTCTTCTAGGCCCTCGTTCATCTGAATTTCTGCTCCAGTTTCCTTCCCACCACTCCACCTTGCTCACCTGCTGGCTATGCTCCAGCAGTAGGGAACTTCTCACTTTCAGTTCACACATGAGGCTTTCCTCTCTGTTCTTCACTTAGCTCTGGATGTCCCATCTCCCTGGGAAATTCTCAGTCATTTGTCAAAATTCAGATTTATTTGTTTGGCTTTCCAGACCCTTCCTTTAGCCAAAAAACACCTCCCTCCTGATCCCTGGTTATGAACCTTTTGCAAGCTTCTGTGCTGTGCTCACCAAGCTATTTGTATTTTATTTATTTACGTATGTCTTCACTCCAATTAGACCGGTAGGTTCTTGGATGCCAGAATTGAGGCTTTTTCATCTCTGTTTCCTCTGACTGAATGAACCATAGTGTTTGGCACCAAAGGCATCAAAGGCAAACTTTTCTGACTCCCCTGTTGTTCGTGGTGAAAGCTCCCGTAAGGAAAACACAACCCTGAACACTTCACAAATACCCTTGGGTAGAAGTGATTTTCGAAAAATCACTTCAAAAACGTCTCTTTCTCTATTCAGTGGTGTCTCTATGGCATTTCACTCTCGAACTATTTCACAAAATTAAAAGGCCAAAAAATTTGGAGAACCTTCGTAATGTAATCTTCTATACCCACAATCTCCAAGGCAGATGGCTGTTTTCTTATATAATGAAACCTCAAGGAAAGAATATTAAGTAACCTCCCTCAATAGCCCACTTTAGTGTTCAACTACCTTTACTTTTTTATACAATATAAATTGGCCTTGCTGTAGTCGCTCTATTTTTTGTATGAAGTGGACAATATGTGGTTATATTATATCAATTTTTCATCTATTTCAAAACAATCTCAGCTAATATTGAATGAAACTATCTCCATTAAATGAGGAATTATTGATACTCACTCATCTTTTGCAAATGTCTGCCTCTTAGCTATTCAAGAGGTCTTTGCTTCCAGTTCACCTTGCATCTTTCCTCTCTTTTTGTTATTTCTCCATCTTATAATTAGTATATATCAGAGTATTCACACACTCACGGTGAGAACTGATGGAATATAATCACCTTTGAGATAGAGGTTTTTAGAAGTAAAAACCATATATGCATTAAAGCAGTCAAGGTTATGTGCAAATACCTAGCCATCAAAAGCCCTAATTTTAGAATTATGATTTTTTTAATCTTGCAACACTTCACGTTTTGAGGCATTTGTCATATCTTAAAAAGTTTATAAAGTATGATTTTGTTTTCTGATGACCAGAGCAAGCAAGTTTCCTGTGTATCGCACGACTCGCTGAAACAATTTCAGGAAAAGACTGATTCAGCTCATGCTCACAAGCACCGGTGGTTTAGTGAGCTGGTATGAGTAATAATGAATAGGTTAGTTGCATATTTTCATAACTTCTTATTAAATAATGTTTGGAATAATGAGTTCCCGATTTGGAAAGTGTTCATTTCAACATTGTCTGCGTATTACCCAGTGCAGCCTCTGCAACACAGCACTAATAACTCGAGGCATCTTTTAGCTGTTCTTTGGCATCTTGGTAGCTGTGCTTGACAAGGCAAGGACCCTTCAATCTTTTTAATTCTAGTTGAAGTAAAAGCAATGGAGCTCTCTCTTCTTACCTTGCATAACTAAAGTCTAGATCGTGCACTTTTGGCCCTTTCTGTTTTGAGAAAAATAGCTTGAATTTTAAACGCTCAAAGAACCATTTTCTCCCAAATACATCTGTAGACCTTTCTTTCTCGTCTTTCCTGATTAAGTTCAATTAGTCACCATTATTAGTCCTAAAACATACCAGAAGAGAAAAACTCATATTCTTCCCTTCGTAGGCATAATCCTGGAAAGGGCTTTCAAATGAATAGGTTAAAGTTGTGACAAACTTCATTTTTGTCCTAAAGAAGGTTACCATGATTTAGCGAAAACCTATGCAAGCTTCCTTTCTATTCATAACCTCTCTGTATACTCTGTCACCTAAAACATTTGCGACCTTTCATTAAATATCATTGCTACCTCAGGACCTAAGTGGAGAAAATCTGTTAAGATTGTTGAACTTTCTAAAAAGTATAGAAGTGTTTCCACCATTGTAAAATTGTAGACAGACTAATTCTGCAGTGGCTAAAGAAGGTTACATTAAAACCAGTATCATGGGGCACCTGAGTGGCTCAGTCAGTTAAGTGGCTGCCTTCTGCTCAGGTCATGATCCCAGGGTCCTGAGATCAAGCCCTGCATTGGGCTCCCGGCTCAGCAGAGAGCCTACTTCTCCTTCTCCCTCTGCCTGCTGCTCTACTTGTGCTGTCTCTGTATCTCTCTGTCAAATAAATAAATAAAAATTAAATAAATAATAAATAAATAAATAAATAAAACCAGTATCACATGTTGGAACGTTAAAATTTTTGGAAAAATATCTCATTGAATGCAAGATACAATTACGTAGAATTCACAGAGAAACAGTAGGGATGTGTTTTGTGAATGAATAAATGTATGTTTATCTATAGCATACAAAAGTGGTATTGGACTCACAAAATGAAAATGTAAAGTAGAGAGAATGCTCCTGCCCGGGACACAAATTAATTGAGTAGAAGAAAAATTGACAAAAGTAGAACTATACATAATTCCATGAGTACAATCAGAGTGGCTTGAGAATGAACTGTTTGATAGCTTTTAATGTTGCTTTCCAATGTATTATTATATTTTATCTTTATATCCAGACGAGAACGATTATCCCCATATTATGGAAGAGGGATGTGATGCCCAGAGACTTAAATGGTTTGTCCTAAATGGTGGGACTGGCATAAGGGTTGGGTGGGGAACCTAGGAAACAAATCTACATTTCACCTTGGTCCATTCATCTCCCAGCTATAAAGTATGTTGCCATTTGACCCTGAAGTATTTGAGAAAAAGCTACATCCTCCTCTGGATTCTTTTTAAGGTACATTTTATCATTTTCATTGTTAGGTTTAAAACAAAAATGAATTGCAAAATTTACACTTAAAACTGAAAAGTATTTTCTCTCATATTACTTTACAGATGCTTCCAATATACAAAAATGTATAACATTTTTCCTCATTATTGAAAACATGAATATGTAAAACTATTTAAAGAAAAAAATAAAAGTCTCCATAACTCTATCACCACATTCTCACAAGAATTGACTATTATATCTTGTTTTTTAACAAACTTTTGCTGAATTGATAGCCAAAATTATATATCTCAACTCTCGTTGATATTGGTGTCTTTTTCCTTTGATTACTTATAAGGTTGAATATAATTTTTTTATTTTTATGGTCATTTGAATTTCTTCTTTCTGATTATCTATCAGTGATTTTTTTGCTTTTATTATGGACATATTTGTGTTTTTCCAAAGCCTTATTTGTTATATGTTGCAAATTTTCCCCTTTGTTGATCGACACCTTTGACCTTGTTCCATGGTAATTACTGATGACACTTAAGTTTAAATTTTATGTGGTTCAACATTTCAATTTTTTACTTTAGTTTTAGTTTCATGAGACCAGAAGGAAGTTTACAACTTTCCATCCCAAGATCAGTTGGATATATGATGATATTTTCCAATATTTATTATCTTATTTCCTGTTTAGCTCTTTGATCAACCTTCAGTACATTTTTATATATCATGATGACCTTTTTTACTGAAGATGTACCCTATTGTCTTAATAACACATTTTGAAAATCATTCTATCTTCACTGGTATGAAATATTAAATCTCTCATCTTCTAGATGTTTCTGTTTGCAGTGATCAGTTCTGTTTCATTCCTGTCTCTCGATTGCTATAGTACCTGAACTACTTTTAGTTATTGTGAATTGTGTATTATTTAAGCAACTGTATTTGGCAAGGGTTTTCTATCGTTTTTCTCCAAAATTTTGTGTATTTTTCCTGTTTGTTCCCCCTTAATGAGCATGAGCAATTTCCCGAGATATCAAAAAAGTTAAGGTTTTTATTGGAATAAGCATTTTGAGTACATTTAATGTGAAAGGACCGACTGGACTTCCCACGGGTGAATACGATATCTCTCAATTTATGTAGGAATTCTTTCATATTGTGAATAAAGTTTTATAATTGACTTCTCATGGGTTCTACACATTTCTTCTTTGGGCTTTTTTCCCAGGTATTTTATGTTATGGAATATTAGTATGACTTATGATTATCTCTTATCACATCTTCTTGTGGTTATGGCTAGTTCACAGAAAAGTCACTTATTTTTATTCATTTATCTTTAATCTATGTAACTTGCTAAATTCTTGTTAATATAAATACATTTTTTATTTTTGTGGTTATTTAAAATAGACTAGATACATTCTGAATCCAAAAATTTTGTCTGTTTCATATTTTAAGCAAAAACAATAGTATATAATTATATTTATAAAGCTATGTCATTAGAATTACTCAATATCATTCTGAGTAGTACAAAACAAATAGTGTACCATTGAATTCTAATGTTCTTTTTTTTTAAAAGATTTTATTTATTTATTTGACAGAGAGATCACAAGTAGGCAGAGAGGCAGGCAGAAAAAGGAGGAAGGAGGCTCTGAGAGCCCGATGTGGGGCTTGATCCCAGGACTCTGAGATCATGACCTAAGCCGAAGGCAGAGGCTTTAATTCACTGAGCCACTCAGGTGCCCCTCTAATGTCCTTCTTTAATTTAAAAGTTATTTTAAAGAAGCTGTTATGAGTGACAAAGTTTTAGGTTTTTGTGTTTAAGTATTTCAGTGGATGCTTATTTTTATTATTATATTGTATCCAGAAAATGTGGCCAGCATGATTTCTATTTTATTATTTTTTATTTTTTTATTTTTTTAGCATGATTTCTATTTTAGATGCTTACGTAAAGTTTCCTTTTTGGTTTATATATGTTTAATTTGTGTAAAATATCACTGCACACTTGGAAGAGTGAATTATATGCTGTGTATGGAACTAAAATTTAGCATTATATTTATCACTTCTATACTCTCATTACTTTATATGATTAATCTGTTACTTATTTATAGGGATCCATTAAAGTTTCCCACTATAATTGTATTTGTCTATTTCCCAGTGGATATCCAACTTACATTTTTTGTATATTGTGGTGCTTGATTATTGGGCACTTAAAGATATGTGATTGTCTAGTTTTCCCATTTGAAATTTACTTTCTCTCTCTTTTTTTTTTTTTTTTGTTGAATTCATCTTGTTTAATAGTAGCCCTATTATCCTTCTTTTCTTTAGGTTTGCCTCAAGTCTGTTGGCCTGAATCATATTTGAATTTTTCTTACAAGCAAAATATTACTAGTTTTTATTTTTGCCTGGATATTTTTCCCTTTTAATAGATCAGCTTACCTTACATTTTTAATTAGCTACTTTAAATATCACATTCCATTATACCTGGACCAAGAATTTTTCAGTGGTTTTTTTTTCTTTTCTCACTGTCTTTTGATATTGATGGATAATTTCTCAATTTGTTTATTCTTTTTGATAGTATAGTGAAGTGGAGTTGATGTGTATTCTATTAGAAATTGATACAGGTCATTGTTTAAATTTCTTATCATTTCTAAGATTTATAGCTTCATAGGAAGTGAGGGGAACAAATGGTTCCATTATTTTCAGGACAGTCAATGTTGTGAAAAGAAGCATTCCTACAGACAAGAGCTCAAACTACTTGATTCGGTAGCTGTTGGCACAACTAAATGTAAGTTGCAATTTTAAAAAGGAGCAAGACAGGGCTATGAATAAGTAAGGAGAAAAAAAGAAATTGATGGGTTTTATTTTGTAATAGTGGTAAGTCTTTGAAGCATAAAGGGCATGACGATAATGTTTCAAATGTCAACAAATGAAAACTCAGCTCTGAAAGATATAGAATAGTAAAAGAAAGAGATTAATATTAAAATTATTTTTTAATGCTTTTAAAGATTTTGGATGAAAATGTTTTGACTAGTGATATTCTGGTAAATGTTTATCAACCAACAGAGGGAAGGAGAGCAAGAGCCCAGATTTGTAGAGTTTGCCCATCTTCACAGTGCAAACAATATAAATGCTCCTGAAATAATCAGTTCCAAACTACCAACGTGAAGTCACCGAACACAGTGGGAGAAATGTGCCCAATGACTTTTAGCCAGTGGGAGCCAACTCCAGCATACCTCTAGTATACTTAGTCACATTTTTTAAAAAATGATTACCAGGCTATGTAAGATCTAACTGGTAAAAATAAAGGAATTTTCTTACCTGGTGGTATGTACTTGCATATTTAAAGTAATGAGCAAGGCAGTGTGGTACAATCCAAAGTGATATAGACCATTAGGAGCAGAAGCTGATGGGCTTCAATCCCAGAGTGTATGATTTTAGCAAAATTACCTAACTTAGCTAAGCCTTGATATATTCATCTGTAAAATTCTGAATAACGAAAGCTATTTCATAGGCATCTTGTGATGACTAAAAGATACCATAAATAAGAATGTAGCTGATATATAAGTAGATAATAAATATTTTTTTTCTCCATCTTCTGTACTCTTCACATCCTCCTTCCTGTCCTTACTCTTAGAAAGTAGAAAAGTGAGGTCAGAATTGATGGAATATAATTAGTAAGGAAATGATTATGTCTCTAGGGTTGGCACACCTATGTAGCAACCTGAAAAAAATGGCTTTTAGGGGAGCCTGGGTTGTGCAGTCGGTTAAGTGTCTGACCCTTGGTTTCTGCTCAGGTCGTGATCTCAGGGTTGTGAGATTGAGCCCCATGTCTGGCTCTGAGCTCAGTGGGGAGTTTGTCTGAGACTCTTTCCCTTTGTCCCTCTGCTCCTTCCCCTGCCCCGTGCACCTGAGTTCTCTCTCTTTCTTTCAAATAAATAAATAAATCTTTAAAAAATGGCTTTTCTATAGGGAGAAATCCTGAGAAATGCAGACACCACAATAAGAATTAAAGAAAAATTACCTACATCTGTTTTCTTTTCCATCTTTGAACTGTCAAAAGAAGCACAAAACTTTGAAGAAGCTGGGGGGCAATGGCACTTGGATGATCTTTATGACTCGATGTCGATGTCATTGCTCATCTTTTTGCAGCCTCTATGGTGAAGGAAAAGAAAGACAAAGAAGGTGAAAAGGGTATCGAGTAGATCAACCTATGTTGGTATCTGCCACAAAAATATAATTTTGCAAAAGGTAGAGATACTATGTCATGGAAATGCATGGAAGAAAATAACTTCCAGGGGCACCTCGGTGGCTCCTGCCTTGGGCTCAGGTTATGATCCCAGAGTCCTGGAATCAGCACCGCAATCAGGCTCCCTGCTCAGCAGGAAGCCTGCTTCTCCCTTTCCCACTCTCCCTGCTTGTGTTCCTTCCGTGGCTCTATCTCTGTCAGATAGATAAGTAAAACCTAAAAAAATATATAACAACTTCTGGCTATAATAAACAAGAAAGACTTAAAAGCCTAATATTTAAAATGATATTTGCAGAATTTTGGTGAATAGAAATTATCAGATTTGGGACACTTTCAGTGAATCAAACAAAAAGAGTGAATTGACACAGAAGTGAAAGAGATTTTTTTTTTTAATGAAACAGTGAGTAACCAAATGTATTTCAAATGCAAACTAGACCCAGGGTAGGATCAGACGATATACCACAAAAGTAGCTTGGTACCTAATCAACAAATGAGCCTATGTGAGATTTTCTGTTTTGTATATAACTAACATCTTTGAAGATGCATACACTATATTAGGTGCTTTATATATGTTTTTATTTAATTCCCAAATCAATACTAAAAAGAAAACATAATCTCATTTTATGGAAAAGGAACCTACTGCCTATTATACATGGATGATCTAGGGTAATACAACTTATCCGCAGAAGGATATTTGAAAGGTTTTTACCAGGGAGGTAACATGATGGGAGTGCAAATTCCTACAGTTATTTGATGTGTGCTAATTAAAATTCCTAACTTACTCTACACCAAATGTAAAATTAGAAGCTATTGATTACTAAGGCAGTGAAGTGTCATTCTTCATGTAGCAGATGATAATGTCTCAGTAGATTTCCTTACGAAAGCAAGAGTGACCGCCCTAGCATTTCTCTTCCTCTTTCTTAAGAAGGAAGTCATTGACAAGGAATGTTATTGAAGGTGCTTTTGCCCTTTCTGGTATAGAAAACCAAAGTTATCTAGGTAATTATTTCAGGATTATTATCCAAGTTTTCATTGAGGAATAAATTAACCTATCCATTCTCCTTCAGTGATTAGTTTGGATTAATTTTTCAGTTTCATTTGCAGAGAACTACACCTTAAGGAAATGTGAAACATGACAAAAGAATGTGATTAAGCAAAGGACATGTGCAAATATATGACTTTAGTTAAGAGGAAGACTTACTTGAGTGGCCAGGGAGGTACTCTCTTGTAATTGTTCCTACTGAAGTCACCAGTAACCTCCAAATTGATAAATTTGAAAAACAATCTTCAACTTTCATCCTATCTTATCACTTGGCAGTATTTGCTATAATTTACAGAGGCTACTTCTTTTTTAAAAACCACTTTATTGAGGTATAATTGGCATATAAAAAGTAATAAATACTTAAAGTATGTTTACAACTTGATATGTTAAAAATAAGTACATATATGTGAAAGCATCATCACAATCTATGTCATAAGCATAGCCACCAATTCCAAAGCTTTTATCTTGCCTTCTTTATTATTTTTTGGTAATAAGGGCATTTAACATAAGATCTATCCTCTTAGCAGATTTTAAACTATACAATACAGTATTATTAAAATAGGGCCATGAAGTTCAGTACATCTCTAGGACATATTCATCTCCCATAACTGAAACTTTGTACCCTTTGAATAATGCTCCCCATTTATCCTTCCCGACTAAGCCCTGGCAATCACCATTCTACTCTCTGCTTATGAGTTTGACTGTTTTAGATTCTCCATATAAAAAGGATCACGTAGTAGTTGTCCTTTTCTGACTGGCATTTTTTCCTTAAGATAATGTGCTACAGATCTATTCATGTTACTGTAAATGGCAAGATTTCCTTCTTTTTAAGGCTGAATAGTATTCCATTGTGTGTGTATGTATAAATGTATTTATATAAATATATGTGTATATTTATATATATACATTTATCTATCCAAAAGAATTAAAGAAAATAAAGGAATTAAAGTGCTATTCACAAAACCAAGATCAGGAAACAACCCAATGTCCATCAACAGAGGAATGGATAAAGAACATGTATATACATATATGTATATGTATGTTATATACATTTATAATATATTTGTGCATGTGTGTGTATGTATATATATAGGTATATGTATAAAATCATGTTCTTTATTCATTACTCTGTTGATTGGGCTGTTTTGTGATCTTGGTTTTTTATTTTTGTTGTTGTTGTTGTTGTTTTTTGTGATCTTGGTTTTGTGAATAGTGCTGCAGCAAACATGGGCAAGATTATGATTTTAATTCTTTTGGATATATACCCAGAAATGAGATATAATTTCCATAGTGGCATCAACAGTTTACATTCCCACGACAGTGCACTAGGGTTCCCTTTTCTCCACATCCTCAACAAATTTATCTCTTGTCTTATTGATAATAACCATTCTAACGGATGCGAATTGGTATCACAGTGGTTTTAATTTTCATTTCCCTGACGATTAGTAATGTTGAGCACTTTTTCATATATCTGTCAGTTCTTTGTATACCTTATTTGGAGAAATGTCTATTCAGTTCCTTCGCCCATTTTTAAGTAAGTTTTTTGTTTTGTTTTGTTTTGTTTGTTTTTGCTATTGAATTATAGGAGTTCCCTATGTATTTTGGATATAGACCTTTTATCAGATAGATGACTTGCAAATATTTTCTCCCATTCTCTAGATTGCCTTTTCATTCTCTTGATTGTTTTCTTTGCTATGAAAACTTTTTAGTTTGATATAGTCGTACATGCCTATTTTTTTGCTTTTGTTGCTTGTACTTTTGGTATCATTTCAAAGATTATTGCTAAGATCAATGTCAAAAAGATTTTTCCTTATGTTTTCTTCCAAAAGTTCTAGTGTTTCAGGTCTTATGTTGAAGTCTTTAATCTAGTTTTAGCTAATTTTTTGTATGATATAAGATAGGGGCCCAATTTCACTCTTTTACATATATATTCTCAGTTTTCACAACACCATTTATGGAAGAGACTCTATTTTCAACATTGTGTATTTTTGGCACCTTTCTCAAAGATCAGTTGACAATATATATGTGGATTTTATTTCTGGGCTCTCTCTTCTGTTCCATTAGTCTGTATGTCTGTTTTTATGCCAGTACCATACTGTTTTGATTATTGTACCTTTGTAATATATTTTGCAATTAAGAAGTAATGATACCTCCATTCTGTTCTTTCTCAAAATTGCTTTGGCTACACAGGACCTTTTGTGGCCCATATGAATTTTTAGGATTGTTTTCCCTATTTCTCTGAAAAATGACTTTGGGATTTTGATAGGGATTGCACTGAATCTGTAGATTGCTTTGGGTGGTATGGACATTTTAATATTAATTCTTCCAATCCGTGAACACAGAATGCCTTTGCAGTTATTTGTGTCTGCTTTTTCTTTAATCAGTAGTTTATAGTTTTCACTGTATGTATCCTCCACCACCTTGGTTAAGTTAGTTTCTTTCTTTCTTTTTTCTTTCTTTCTTCCTTCCTTCCTTCCTTCTTCCCTTCCTCCTTCCTTTTTCTTTTTCTTTTTCTTTTTCTTTTTTTTTTTAAGATTTATCCATTTATTTGAAGGAGAGAAAGAGAAAGAGAGCCTGAGTGCAGGGAAGGGCAAAGAGAGAGAGAGAATCCTCAAGCAGACTCCCCACTGAGCTCAGAGCTGATGCAGGGCTCAGTCCCATGACCCTGAGATCATGACCTGAGCCAAAATCAAGAGCCAGTCACTTAACTGACTGAGCCACCAAGGCACCCCTAGTTAAGTTTATTTCTAAATATTTTGTTCTTTTTGATTCTATTGTCAATGAGATTGTTTTTGTAATTTCCTTTTTATATAGCACATTGTTGGTATGTAGAAATACATGAAATTTTTATATGCTGATTTTATATCACACAACTTTGCTAAATTCACTTTTTATTTCTAATAGGGTTTGTGTATGTATGTGTATGTGTGGAATCCTTAGGATATTCTACATATAAGATCATGTCATCTGTAAACAGAGATAATTTTACTTCTTCCTTTCTCCTTTGAATTCCTTTCATTTCTTTCTTTTTTTTTTTTTTTTTTTTTTTGACTGATTGTCTCGGCTAGGACTTCTAGTACTGTGGTGAATAGGAATGATGAGAGAGAAAAAAAAAAAAAAGGAATGATTCTCATCCTGACCTTGCTCCAGATATCAGAGGAAAAGCCTCCTTCAGTTTTTCACCACTGAGTATGAGGTTAGCTGTGGGTTTTTTGTATAAGACCCTTATTGTATTGAGGTACATTCCTTTTATACCTAATTTGTTGACAGCTTTTATCATGGAAGTGTGTTGATTTTGTCAAATGCTTTTTCTACATCCGTTGAGATGATTATGTAATTTTTATCATTCATCTTCTAATATAGTATCACATTGATTCATTGGCACATGTTGACCATCTTTGCATCTCAGGGATAAACCTCACTTGATCCATGTGTATGGTCCTTGCAACGTACTGTTGAATTTGTTTTGCTAGGATTTTGTTAAAGATTTTTGCATCTGTATTTATCAGAGAAATTGGCCTCTAGTTTTCTTTCCTTATGGTATCTTTATTGGGTGTAATGTTGGCCTCATAAAATGAGTTTGGAAGTGTTTCCTTTTCTATTTTTGGATGAGTTTAAGAAGAACTGGTATTAATTTTTTTAATGTTTAGTAGCATTAACTTGTGAAGTTATCCAGTCCTGGGCTTTTTCTTTGATAGGATATCTTTTATTTCTGATTCAATTTCCTTATGTGTTATTCATCTGCTCATGCTATTTCTTCTTGATTAAGTCACGTTCTATTACATGTCTTAGGAATTTATCCATTTATTTTATATTTCTAATTCACTGGTATACAATCATTTATAGTAGTCTCATGATTTTTTTCATTTCTGGGGCATCAGTTGTAATGTCTCTTTTATTTTTTATTTATTTTTTTGAGACTTCTCTCTTTTTTCTTGATTAGTTTAACTAAAGATTTGTCAATTTTGTTGATCTTTTCAAAAAAACCAACTCATTGATTTTTTCTCTTATTTTTCTATTATTTATTTCATTTATTTCTGCCCTAATCTTTATTCTTTCTTTCTTTCTGCTAAGTTTTGACTTAGTTTATTCTTCCTTTTTTAATTTCTTGAGGAGTAAAGTTAGATTGTTTAATTAAGATCTTTCTTATTATTTAATATAGACATTTATCACTATAAAATTCCCTTTTCATAATGCTTTGCTGTATTCTATAAGTTTTGGTATGTTGTGTTTTATTTTCATTTGTTTCAAGATAGTTTCTAAGTTCCCTTTTGGTTTCTTTTTTGACTCAATGATTGTTCAAGAGTGCATTGTTTAATTTCCATGCATTTTTGGGTTTTCTCCTTTTCCTTTTGTTATAGTAGTTTTATTGTGGTTGGAAAAGATACTCAGAATTATTTCAGTCTTCTTAAATTTGTTGAGATTTGTTTTGTGACCTAATATGTAATCTGTTCTGGAGAATGATCTACATGCACTTGAGAAAATGTATATTCTGCTGTTGGGTAAAACATTCTGTATATGTCCATTAGTTCCATTTATTCTAGTGTTGTTCAAATGATGTATTACCTTACTGATTGCCTCCATTATTGATAGTGGAGTACTGAAGTTTCCTACTATTATTGTATTTTATTATATTGTATATCTTTAATGAAATTTTTGTGGTTATAGTCATTCTTAACACGTTTATTTTCAGAAACTACTTCTTAAAACTCTTTAAGTAGTTTCTTCAGCAACATTTTCCTGATTTTCTGACTTTTAGCTGTTCTTTCTATATTTTATATAATTTGTTTAATTCTTTAGTTGGGGGGATGGTACTTGGGAGACAATAGGTTTGGCAAAAGCAAGGAGGTAGAAGAATGATAAAATCAAGTACCTTTAACCTGGTGTAAAGATTCTTCACAATCTGGCCTCTATCTACATTTTCAGCTTCATCTCTAAACCAGAATAACCTGCCATTCTGAATTTCTCAACCGAGAACCACTTAGCAATCGCATCCTCAACAAAATCTTCCTAGAGACTCTCTACAAATTGTTGTGCAATTTACTGGCCTCTCACAGCTCTTATCTGTATATATTTACAGTCCAACTTATTACATTTATGTGTAGATTATGTATAAAAATATCTACCCCACCCTCACTATGCCTTGAGCTCCTGAACTACAAGGAACATTTCTTTAATTATGGTATACCCACTGACTACTAACTAAAATAAGGTTTAAAAAAAATAAACAAAGGCATATTTAATAAGCAAATGGAAGTTCAATGAATTAATATTCCCTGGGCCTCTTATTAATAGTATCATCTTGGTAAAGTCTGCAAACATCTTTGTATCTCTGTTTCATTTACCACAAAAGGGTTAAAATAATTCTTGGCCTCCTTAAAAATCTCAAAATTGTTGTATCAAAATAAGAAAATGAATTACAGAAATATTTTATAAACAAAAGGTATTATAGGCATAAGTAGACCAACCTGAATGTTATGAGTCCATAGTTTTTCTGAAGTTCCAAATAGCTACTCACATGCACGCAGGCACATGCACACATACATGCAAATGAAATTAAATGCTGCCAGATTATGGAAGCTTACTAATAATTACCATTACTAATTCCTACACTTCCCAGTATATAGAAAAGTATCAGTTGTGCTGATTTGGTAGCCCTGCAACTGAATGCTATCAAAGAAGAGGTATTAACTTCACTCAACATAGTTTTTTGAATTGTCTTGTACCACATCATTATTGCTCTCTTAGATTTTAAGTTCTTGAAATATGAAAAGTGCATCTTTATGTAATATATATCATTAAAAACAAATCATCAATAAAGCATCTTTGATAGTGATAATGACTTTCTGAATGGCTATAAATAGGATTGGAAGTAATAAAAAAAAAACTGATGCTTAATAAGAGAAGTCAGGCAGTGGTCCTTATCATCCATCCCCATTTAGCTAGCAAAACATTCTTTCCACATCCTTGAAACTATACCAGTTGGGGTGCTACACTTGTTGAACTGCTGAGAGGAGAGCGCCAGCTTTTTATTAACATTCTGTTCTGTTTGAACTAATCAATGCTTTCGGCATTCCTGCAAACTGAAATTTTACAAATGAGATGCACAGCTGGAGCATGACTCGACCTCTGCTTCTGGCAGTCTTTCAATTGCCTTCACTCTGAGTGACATAAAGGAAGTTTTAATCTAAGAAGTTAAAGAAGACAAAGGGTGAGATTACTAAGGTGTTTCAAAACATATGTCAAATTTGTCATCATCCACTGCTTTAGCAGATGCCGCCTTGGTACTACTGCTCATGTTGCTGATGAAGCCATACTATATAAAGCACAGCTCTGTCAAATCCAAGAGAGCTAAGAGAAAGATATTCTTTGTCAGACATGGAATTGACAAGTACATATTCTGTGGAAACTGTCTGATAACAGAATGGCACTCTCCTTTTCTAGGATCCCAAGGAGACACTGTTATCAGGAAGGAAAACAATGAGTTCTTGTGATTTATTTTCAGTTGCTCTAAAGAATTATACAAATGCTGTGTGACTCTGGGAATTCTGCACATATTTATTTGTTTCATGTTTGAAGAGCTCCCAACAGAGATACCTTAGCTTAGATGTAAAGCAACCCTCTGAATGCATCAGAGAAAGTGTAAAGTGTTGTACTAGGTACATGCATACGTACATGCATGTACGTATCTTTAGACTTTTTTCCCCAGGTATTGACAACACTGATACCAATTGACACAGAGTCCAGAAAGTGTGTGATAGGAACTTTAAAAATACTCCATATACAAGGCAAAGGGACAGATGGTGTGGTAACAATGAAGAGTCCAACCTACTGTTTAGCATAGGGAGGTTGCATATTTCCTGTAAGTCAAAAGGAAAATCTGGGCAATTCTGTTTGAGACATCCTGCCAGCACTGCACCATGAAGGTTGCTCACAGAGTAAGCCAGCTCCCTAAGCAAAAGGATCTGTGGAACAGGAGGAATGGCGGAAGATGACGACATAGACCTAAATGTCATCCCAAACCTCCACTTTATCCATAGGGGCCCTGCAACCCTACCCTGGCAGATAAAGGGCTTTCAGGCTCCTCTACTGCCACCCCTTCTTCACCCCCTCTCCGTACCGTTCTATCCCTTCCTCCATCTATGCTTTCCCCTGTTTGTGTATCCCACAGACATAGCATTGAGTCTATAGGCCAAAGCAATATCCAATGAGTAAAGAATTTACTTTACTAATATTTAAGGAGGCATTTGCTCTCAGGGCTGTGTCTGCACCTCCTTCAGTTTTGCTCACAAGGAAACTTACTCATTTCCTCTCAATTGCAGGTGTAAGGGAAGGGTATAATGGGGTGTCTTAGTTCAAAATGGATAACAAAGTACCATAGATTGAGTGGCTTACAAACAACAGAAATTTGTTTCTCACAGTTCTGGAGGCTAGGAAGTCTCCGATCAAAGTATTCACAGATACAGTGTCTGGAGAGCTTGTTTCCTGGTTTACAGATGGCTGTCTTTTCCCTTCTTCTAATCCTCCCAGAGAGGAGGGGAAGAGGGAGCTCTCTGGGCTATCTTTTTTAAGGCTACTAAACCCATTCATGAGGGTTCTACCCTCATAACCTGATCACCTCCCAAAAGCACCATCACACTGGGGATCAGGTTTCAACATAAAGAATTTGGAGGAGACATAAACATTCAGTCTTTAGCACGGGGTAACTTTGGGGTCTTCTCTGTTTGCACTGCAGGAGTTTGACTAGCTTTAACAACTTATTGAAACTTATATAGAGCCTTATCATTAGATTTATAAACTTATGTATTGGTTCTTGTTGCCATCTGGCTTCAGCTTTGGGCTAAAATTCTATGAAAGGAGAAAAATATCCTTTAACTTCTTGTTACCCGTAGAACAACAGAGAGAGTTTTACTTCATGTTTTTCATTGTCATAAACAGTTCAATGAATTGTTTCTTATGCATACTATTTTACTTCATTTAAATTATTTCTGCATGACAAATATCCAGCAGTAGGATTACTAGTAAAATGATATGAACATTATTGAGACGTGTTGCTTATTGCCAAGGTTCTTTTGAAAAGAAAATTATCAATTGTCGCTAAAAATTTGTATGGTTGTATTCATTTCTCCAAACCTGATGCACATATAAGTATTGTAATTGCTGGTCCAATTGGCACAAGATGATAAGATATTATTCCCAACTCTTGAATATTTTTATATATTTGTGTCAATTGGTTCATCTTTTGGCTTATTTTTATAGGGCAGTTTTTATTTTTCATCCAGTTTATGAGTTTGGATCTTTTAAATTCAGAGAAGAAATACTAGAATTTTAGTAAATTACCTCATTAACTATACCCTCCTTTATTATTTTTCTCTTCTTTTTTTTTTTGATATCACCATTATAGTGCTATTCCTTTTCAAAATATCTTCTGGTTTTGTTTTGTTTTTTTCCCTTGTTCATGCTGGGTTGTAGAAAGAGATAAAACTGGAAAATTAATTAATTAATTAATTATTAATGAAAAACTTTATAACCAGTATCTCCATCACACCACCATATAAGATCATAAACTTTCAATGTTTGTAATAAGGTAATAAAAGAACATTAGCTATATAAAGTAAAATGTTTTTATGTTTTATAAATCCCCTAAAATGAGATTCAGTATTAATTAGCATTTCAACCAAAATCCATGCCTACTAATGACAAACTACAGACTTTAGCAAAATCAGGAAAAATTTAATGTTGAATGTGAAAATTTTAATTTGAATTTATTGGACTCTTTTCAAGGATATTGCACTGATAATTTTAATTTTTAACTTTCATATTCTGCTTTTTTGCATTTCTGTATGGATATTTTAATTTCTTTTTAAGCAGTAGAAATACTTCAACCCAACTTTGGGAAGTAATAATAATTAGCAAGTCTAAATCTTAGAATCTAATAGACAAAAGTGAAAGAAAGAGACATGAGTAAATATTTCAATAACGTTAGTTTTGAGTAGACCACTTTACTATGATTTATACTTATATAAGTATATACTTATATAAGTATATATACTTATATACTTATATTCAGAGAATGGGCTGTATTGCTTACTGCCATCTCCAAAATGTTGAGAAATATACAATAAGATGGTCACATACTATCAGAGATGCAATTAGATATTTGGAAATATAGTAATACATTGTTTTAGAATAATTACTGAATAGCACTTCATAAAAAGACGTATCATATTTTTACATTCTTTAATTTAAGGGATAAATTTTAAATAATAAGTTTAAGAGTTGATACTGGCACACTTGGTTAAAATCAACCTCATAAATGTGTTATTTTTTTGTTACTATTAATGTTACTAGTTTTCTATCTCACAGGCAAAAGGATAAACCTAAACTAAAGTGGCTTAGATTTACAAATTTGACCAGCAGTAGTATTTATTACCCTATTTATGTTTTATAAGATTTGCATGACCATTTGAATACTAACTCAGGTAAATCAAATTTTAAATTTATCTTGAATGATACTAAATATGATCAAATCAAAGTTAGTGTAAGCACCCTGGAACATATCAAATAAAACTTTTTTTTTAATTGAAGGTTACATCCATTGATTTCCTGACTGACTAAGATTAGCAGTAATAGATTGCCAATTTTAAAACAAAGACTTAAAATAAGCTACATTTATACAATCCTTATATTTTCCAAATTACTTCCAAGTACATTACCTTCTCTGATTTTCTTATCAACTCCATGAATTAGGAAAGACCAAAATTATTGTTGTTTTTTTTTTCATGAGAAACTGACCCCAGCTGACATAGCCAGCAATCTTATGGTATTCTACCCTTAATCCCACAAAGCATGAAATGTAGTATGTTACTAGCTTATTCTATATTAAATGTTAACAGTTTGATGTCCCACATCTGCTAGAAAAGAGCCTTCCCATAACCCCTTAAATCTCAAAATACTTGTGATTACCTTTCCATTATTGATAACACTAGTCCTGCTCCCCTATGTGGAATAAATAGTATCCCTTTTTTTTTTTTTTTTGAGAGAGAGAGAGAGAGAGCACAAGAGAGCACAAGCCAGGGGGAGAGGCAGAGGCAGAGGAAGGAGCAGACTCTCCAGTGAGCAGGGATCATAACCTGAGCCAAAGGCAAACACAACCAGCTGAGCCACCTAGGCGCCCCAAATAAATGTTTCATAAGGAGCAGGTCAATGAACCCATTCTCCCAAGTGTCATAATTAAATTTGCTCTGAGTTCTCTAATTGATTCTCTAATCCAATGTCTGGTAGATATTGATAAACATTAATTACAAAAAGAATAGCAAAATATCCTTATTTAACATGCATTGTATAACACAGATACTATAGTTTAAACTCTGACACACACACACACACATAGATGCGCACATGTGTCTTTTTCTCTTCTTTGACTTCTAAACCTGATGTTTCACTTCTTTAAAGTGGCTGCTGGTGAGGTTAGAAGAGGAAGGGCTACAGGTACATAAGTACATCAAAGCCAGGGTATATTTTGGCTGGAAAAGTTTTGAGAAAATCAAAAAGAAATAATTTGCTTCATTTTTTTTTTTTAAGGAGGAGCTAAGAAGAGAGGGTGAGATTAAAGTGGACTGTGAGCCTCTTGCTGACTTCTCACAAGAGCAGGGACATGAGATGGCAGCGTGGTGATGAAAACCTGTATTTCTGTCACGATATGGTGAGCATTCTCAGATTTAAATGATGAAGAAAAATAAGTTGTGAATAGTTGTGAAAACAATTTGGTAAATCAAGGAACTAAAGCAGACATGATACACGTGATATGTGAAAGTCATGAATATTGTTTCCAGGAAAGACCACCACCATTGACTAGTTGGTTCACTAATGGCTGGTAGTGTTTAAAGGTGCAAGAAGGATAGACCCGAGAACCTACTGGAAGAAGATAGGGTAGAAACTTAGTAACATTGCTAAGAGAACATTTGAGTGAGTGAACATGAATTAAAGAAAAAGTGAATTAAGAGAAATACTTCTAGAAAATGAAAAATAGACATAAAATACTGTATCAGAAAGCAAGCCTGCAGAATTTCAGATTTAGCAAAGGATTTTAATCATCATCATCATCTCTTGGAAGACCCAATTTTTCAATATTATTATTTGGAGGGATGGCAATTATCTCTAATTTTTAGCTCTTATCTCTCCATGTCTCTGCGAATATTAGATGTAATGGTCAAAGTAAAGTATTTTAATCGCAGCTACTGCTTAGCTTGCTCAGGCTGCTTACTGCCCAGTGTAAAGGGACCACTTATCCCTTACCCATGCAATACACAGTCTGCACAACCCATACACATGCCTCTCTGATTCTAAGTGTGAATAAGAAATCAAACCACATAATAAATGGCATGATCTTGGGAAGAGCAATGGATTAAGAGTGATAAGATTCTCGCTCGGGTCATATATACCTAGCTGGATGACATTATTCAAATCAGTTAGCCTCTCTGAATCCCATTTGCTTAGTAACAAAATTATGATAGTAGTATTTACCTTACAAGGGGCACCTGGGTGGTTCAGTGGGTTAAGCCACTGCCTTCAGCTCAGGTCATGATCTCAGGGTCCTGCGATCAAGCCCCGCATCGGGCTCTCTGCTCAGCAGGGAGCCTGCTTTTCCCCCTCTCTCTGCCTGCCTCTCTGCCTACTTGTGCTCTCTCTCTGTCAAATAAATAAATAAAATATTAAAAAAAATATTTACCTTACAAACCTTACACAATTGAGTTAATCAAAGAATGTTTCTTAAAATTTCAAGTTTTATAGAAATGTGTATTATTATTTAGGATATTAATGCAACCATAAGATAATTCTGTTGCCCTGTGCATGGATTTTAATAGTTTTTAAGAGACAGTCTGGCATACTGCTCATGTAAGGTACAATCCCAAGCTAGAAGTATTCGTTTAATAATTAAACTATTTTTTGTTAAGTGGATAGACAAAATGTTACCGTCTATGAAAAATACTTTTAAATTTGTACTAATTTATAATTCTATATATTAGATTTTAAAATCCCAGTGGTCCCCAGTCTCCTGAATACTCTTTTTAAAAGGTTTTTATTTTCCCACTGCTTTGATTCTCACTATGATAGAGAAGACCAACAATTTATAAGCTGTAGTGGGTTGCCAGTTTTGAGTTACAGAGAAGTAATGTAGAGAGCAGAGATATTCTGTTTCAAGAGCTCTTGCCCTTGAACTGCAAGAACTCCAAGAACTGCCTTGCAGTTCATTGTCCTTTTCAGGACCTCAGGATGTAGGAATGTTCTGGGAATCTCAGCCCTCTTCCCCCCCCCTTTTTTTTTAAGATTTTATTTGTTTATTTGACAGAGAGAGACACAGCAAGAGAGGCAACACAGGCAGAGGGAGTGGGAGAGGGAGAAGTAGGCTTCCCGCCGAGCAAGGAGCCTGATGTGGGGCTGGATCTCAGGGTTCTGGGATCATGACCTGAGCTGAAGGCAGACGCTTAATGACTGAGCTACCTAGGCTCCCAGCCCTCTTTCCTTCTTTATCCACATTCATATTGTCTCAACTGTTCCCATGGCTTAAAAAATTTACATATGCAGAAGTTTTCCAGATTTAGAGCCCCAGTCCAGCATATCCCATGACCTCTAGACTTAGACACCAAATGGCTCTGCACCATCTTTACATATCCAGTCTACATCTCCAGATGAACTCCTCAGTGTTCTATCTGAAATTGTTTCTTCCCAGTTTTTCCCTATTTTTCCTAAGATGCCACTAAATCCTTGGTTGCTTACGTCAAAAATACGGGTGTCATTCATGACCCCTTCCTTTCCCTCTCATCCTCATCCAACCCGTCAGCAAGTCCTACTGATTCTACTGTAATATATATCCCATATCATGCCCTATAAAATGCTATACGATCAGATCCCTTACCACTATTTTAAGCTCATCTATGTAAAACAGGCCTTTTTACTTGTCACTCTTCATAGCACAAAGCGCTCTTGGAAATGATATTGCTGTTTGTGTGGGGTTTTTTAATTGTCTCTCTACCCTATTAGGAAAAAACTTGTCCAGTTTTATTCTCAGGTCCATACCTACAATGCTGCCTGGTGCTTAATACTTGGGAATGACTTAATTCATAGCCATTGTATGAATCCATCAGTGGAAACAGGCCTGGGATCCGCAGGAATCAGATTAACAGCTGCACGTGATCATCAGTGTGTTAGGTGTGCTTTCATAAGTGCATTGCATTCTTTGTTCACGAAGTACATTCTTGGCATTCCTTTTGAATATGAGAGCCAAAAATATCATATCAATTCAAAGATAAAATTCTACCTGTTTTCAACTCAGGGTAATTCTGTAAGAATGGAAGCTCTCAAAAACTGAGAAAGGGAAAGTCATTTTTGTTTTCGTTTGAATTATTCATCTCCAACTTCCATCCCTACCTCCTGAACATCTACGCTGAGGAACATCCTTCATCTTTCCCCTCATAGTCAAAAATGGTGTTTAGACTTGGTGATAGTGATCATGAGAAGTAATATTATGCCAAATCCTTTCAAATTGTGCAGTAGCTAACGCACATAAAAATATGTCATGGTGGAAAAAAAATGTCACAGTGATAAATCTGTTTTCCACTGTTCACATCTCTTGTTTGCCGTAACAGCTTCTCAGACCATAGCCCTACTAGATTAACTTTGCAGGGTGGATTTACATTATCTCTTATATGAAAAGTAGTGTCTGCTTCAGATCTTTAAGTTGTATTTGAAATATTTAAATGATCCCAAATAATAACCCTCAGAGTTGTCTGGACCTGACAGATAATGAATTTTATAGTCTACTATGGTGTTCATTTGCTTGGGCTTGCAATGAATTAATGACCAGTAAATTTACGAAATGTGGTATGGTAAAATCTCTGGGTCCTCTCTTCTGAATTTATTTGAATAATTAGTAAAGTATATCTCGTTTTCAGGTCAAATTTAATCTCCTTATTATGGAGCTTGTACCTTCTCCCATATTCTATGTTGGTTGATGGTATCTTTTTTATCAGTCTCCCAAGCCAGAAGATTCATTTCTAAATGCCCAGCACCCTTCATTTCATATATCTATTGAGCCACCATATCCTCTCAGTTTTGCTTACAGAGTATCTCTGGCATCTATTCCCTTTCCTCCAGCACTGTGACTTCTTTGAAAGATTGATCCATTCTAGTCTCACGGAGGTATATTGACCTGATTTCTGACTGCACCACACCTTCCCTAGAAAACCATAGAGGATCAGCTCAGAACCATGTCTCTGAGAGGCGGTAAGGTTTGGGAATGGTGGTTTGGAGATGCTACATTGAGATAGAGTCTACAAAAAGAGTGTAAGTGATGATACCAGACAGGCAGGGTTTCAGATCCTGTCTGTGCCTCTACCAGTGGTATCATCTCAGGCAAGTTCCTCTCTGGGACTTAATTTAACCATATTTGACTTTGAGATAATAATTCACACCTCATAGGGTTATTGTGAAAGCCACATAAGATCATGTTACTAAAAGGTATTTCCTGACATGTGTTGGATGCTCACCAGACGTGAGGTCTCTTCTTGCATTCTCCTACCACTCTCGGCACCATTGTCTGTTACCCAGGACACATTTGCAGAAACCCTGCTTGCTTTCCTAGGCTTCTTGAACTCATCTCTTTGGAGTAGTAAGGATTTCCTTTTTTCTCTATACCAGGATAAAGGAGCTTGAAAAAGACCCCATTCTGTCTCAGGGAACCTGTCTTTCTATGCTTCTGCAAATCTTCATTCTAGAATAGCTGGAACCTAGTTCCCTTCACACTGTTGTCTTGCTTTGATATACATCAATGACCCTCTCTGGGTGAGAAACAAAAATACAGATTTTTTTAGCCTTCTCTCCCCTACTGTTGCATATTTTTCCAAACTCAGTTCCAACACTCATTCTTTCAGCTGCTTGGTTTTCTCATAAAGTTCACTTTTGTTCACTCCTTTGTAACCACATGACCAGTCTCTCCAATCAGAATGCTTCTCCCCATTTGCTGCTTATATGTCCAGTGAATGCCTGATCGTTTCAGGTAAAGTCCTTTATAAAGCTTTGTCAGCCTTGGTCTCATCTTGATCCATTTTTCTCAGCTTAGTATTCCCCTTGCACTTGGATATGTGTCTATAAGCATTTATCATGTCATATCAGTACTGTGTATATGCTATTTGTCTTACCCACTATCAAATCAGTTCCTTGAATGGATGACAGTGCCACAGTACCTATAATATGCTTGAAGGTCCATAAATAATGAATGGCTAATGGAAGTTGTTATTATCATTATTCCTATTGCCCTATTTAAAAATTTATTTTCAAGATTTTATTTGTCAAACTACACCACCATCTTGTATTCTATATCATAGACAAATATGATTTTTATGTACAGCTATTTTCATGTAATTCTGAACATCAAGATTTAAAAGCCTAAACAAGTACTCTAGTATGTGTGCTTTTCTCATTCACTTGAAAATAATGTTCTGCAATTGAGACTTTAAGTTCAGAAATTTCAAAGCCCTGTTTTAAAAAAAAACAAGTCCTTAGTAAAATTATTCATATTTTAGCCAGTTTATCTAAATAAATTGGAAAACAATGGAGCGTAATTTCATCAACCTTCAAAATAAGCACTCACCTTTGATTCCCAAATTTCTTTCATATTAGAAATTGGTGCCAAAAAATAGATCTACCTTGATAGCCTTGATAGCCTTGATTTCCATACTTGGAAAAGGATGAGGAGAGGTGGAAATAACCAGCATCCAGCTATTGTACCACATTTAGGTTCAATATAGCCAGGCCAAAAGCAAACACACACATCCACAATCTATATCTTTCTCTCCTATGATAGCTTAATGAACGTCTATGGCTCCCTCTCCTGGGTCTTCATCACTAAGGGAGAGGTCAGAAAGCACAGAGCATTTGAACAACTAGCCACGCAGCAAGTCTACTCTACAGTAGATCTAGACCAGAAGTTTTGAAGATTTCTAATTTTACCTGGGGATGTAGAGAGTAATTGTACTGTCTCTTCCCATATATGTCATGTGTTTATATTGTTTGCATTATTTTAAGATATTTTTATAAATTTTGTCCCATCTCCTAAGAAATCTGGTAGGTTATCTATGTCCTTACATTCTTTGTTTCGTGTATGAGAGTTTTCAAGAACCCACTTCATAAAATAGCTAACAAAGTGGGGAACTTGTACTTCCTGACAGACATGAGTTGAGAGTGTCATGATCAAGTTAGATTAGTTAAGCATCAAAAAATATTAGTCTCATGCCCGGGGAAAAATAATATCTTTAGCCCCTTTTCATTATTTAAAAAGGAATTTTCTAACAAATCCAGTTTAAGTATAAATACAGCTCTTTTTTTTTAAGATTTTATTTATTTATTTGAGAGAGAGACAGAGCAGGAACAGAGGGGAGGAGCAGAGGCAGCAGGAGAAGCAGACTCCCCACAGAGCAGGGAGCCTGATGCTGAACTCCGAGACTGATGAGGGCTTGATCCCAGGACCCCAGGACCATGACCTGAGCTGAAGGCAGATGCTTAACTGACTGAACCACCCAAGCACCCCAAAAATACAACCCTTAATTGTCTATAACAATGGGGAATGGAAAATTGAAACCTATAGATAACCCAAAATTTTATTTTAAAGAGCACGTTAAACCTTTGTTCCCAATGAGCTTCTTAACATTGCTCAGAGCTGAGAATTAATTAGTGTGGATTCTGTCTTTTTGTATGTGACACCTCACCCATGAAGGATGGGTTGATCAGTAGTAAATTAGGCACTCAGTAGAAAGTAGGCAGAAAAGATTGAAGTCAGAAAACAAAGGACTTAAATCAACCACAAAATTCATATCTAGCCCTTGGAATTTTAAAATAAAATAAATCTTTGTTTTGGTTTTATTATAGCAATGGACATTCTGAGAACTAAATACAAAACATTTTGAGTGTGTGGATTTTCTAGAAAAGATTACTTCTTATCATTCAAAATTATAGATTAGTGTCTTTGGCTCAACTTTCTGAATCAAACAGTAAAATAACTATTTCCTACTATCTCAAGTCCATTCCTTCCTGAGCAACAAAACAGAGAAAAAGAAAAGGAAACTTTCTCTGCTTCCCTTCTGGATTTTCCAAGTGCTTTTCATCAACAGAAAACCATTTGTAGTTAGGGTCCCATTTTGAAGGTAGACATGTAGTAGTTTTTATTTGTGGTGTAAAGTCAGCATGCAAAAGAATAAATAAATAAAAAGTTAGTAAGATCTGTGCAGATGATATCTTTGGTTCTGTCTCTCCCTTTGAAAAGTCTCACTGCCCAGCCAGCGACTACTGCCCACCGTACAAAGCCACAACCACAGAGAGTTCTTCCAGAGACTCACCAATGCGTCCTACAGCCTATTGCACATCTTTAGTTTGGTCTTCAAACTCTGACAATTTGGGTGATTTCATAAGAATTAGCCACAAATTTCTGAAGGGATATTTGTTTTCACTTACTATCATTTGAGGATAAGTCACATTCTATATTTGTATGTAACATCCAAAATCTGAATTCCAGCCCTGAAATTACCAAATCAAGTGTAAGTGACATGTTGGATATGCCTAAAAAAAATAATCATCTTCCTTAATAAGCTAAAATCCAAAACCTCCAAAGTTGGCACGGAGATAGAGGAATCTTGTGCTCATGAGAAGGCATGCAGACCCATACCCTTCACAGTCATTCTCCTGGGCCTTCCCATTTCTTCAGAGATCTCTTGATTCCATTTCCACATCCACACTGGCTTGAGTGGAACTGAGAAGTGCTGCATCAAGCTTTGCACACTTACCTTCCATTCTCTAAACATGTACTTACTACTGTATGGCTTCAAGGAAACCAGCCACTCTTGTAAGATGCACCATTATTCTCACAGAGAAAATACTCAGGTCCTCCTTTGGAAAGATTTCATGTACTTAAACTGTGAAAATAGTGATGGAGACCATGCTTTTCAATCAAAGGTGTATGCAATTTATGAATACTTTGGAAATTACTCACATCCTCACTTAAACTCAATAATAAATATTTTTGACAGAAGTGTAAATCTGATCTCAGTGAAAAGATAAACTATTCCTTGTTTAAAATTTGTAGCCCCCAAATACTATTTAGTCTAAGATATATAATGGTATGCCCCTAATTTAAGTACACTTAACTTTTAATATTATTTACAAAATAAATTGAGTCATAAGATTTAAAAATGAACTTTAAATTTTAAAGTGAAAATAATTCGGCAGAGCATACTTAAAAATAATCTCCCTGGTCATTTAAATACCTAATGTAGATACAGGTTTTTTGTAGTGTATTTGTTACTCTAGAATACTATTCTAGAGGGATTATAAGCCCCTTGAAATCATGTGCAAAAATGTACATGTCTGCATATAATATTTTGGGGGAAAAGATAAAATTGGTTACTTCAGAACCATAGCATAAGGTAAAATTCATTTATTATGTGTAAATTCCTCTATATGTGCAGGTTTTTAAATAGTAAAAAATACCCACTTGTTGGACTCACTGAAATGTATGAGAATATCAGAGTCCATCAGCATATGCCATATGCTCACAGATATATTTTCAGAACAGCAGGAATATTCTTGGTCATAAGATAAATGATATTTTTTATAATGATAAAATGTTATTCATTAGCTCTGGTTTTTCATCATAAAGATATTAACTTCTCATGACTTCTCTTGTTCACTTTTGGAAAGAAATTCTTTATTGAGGAGCCAAATATCTTGAAATTAATAGTAGCAAAATAGATTTGAGAGGACCTGTTTAATGAGTATTTGTGATCTCTCGCGACGTTTTGGTTGCTTTATTTTAAAATACAGAAAAATATTTTGGATGTTTGAAAAGTGAATGCGCAGTGGAAAGCTACGAACGTGAGTCCCAGCATTACATTGCCACCTACGTCTTGAGCTAGGAGACCGATGGACTTGCTCCAGATAATTTGTATGAAGAAGTTTAGAGGCAAAAATGGCTATCATTTAATGAAAATGCTTTTCCATGGTTCTTTTTTCTGATTAATGCTTATGGCACATTTGAAGTAGAAATGGGTCTTAAATATTGCATATAAGTATAAGATACAGTTTCACAAAAGAAAGGACTGTGTCCCATACAGTGCAGTAGTCTCAGAGTCTGACATTCAATCAATAATTGACAAATGAAGAAACAATCAATTAGTTGGACAGTATATACAGTAAACCAGTAGTTATTTGTCTGATTCCTGCAAGCAGTAGGTGCATCTTGTGACTAAAGAATAGCCTGAATAGTTATGTGTTCTTGTATATATGAGAGGAATTTGCTGTTATGATGGACAAACATCATGATACAGAAAAGCGATAATCTAATTGGGGTGCACAAACATTTTGGCCTACAAAATACACAATAGTGATAAACATATTAGTAACTAAGTTTTATAGGCCCTCATGCATTAAAGGATATTAAGAAAAATTATATAAACAAAGCAAGGAGCATGCTTTTAATACCTAACAGGCACACTCCAACAAATTATTTAATAATCTAGAGAATGTGCTTTGTTAAATTCACTGCTATTGATGAAAAGTCCAGACTCAGTTACATGTTAACTAGTAGATGTTTTTCTAACACAGAAATAATTTCTGTCCTGGAGAAAAATAAACCCAACTATCATAGATTATTATCCCATAGGACATTAATCAGTGTTGAATCTTACTTAGATCTTGTACTAATAATACTTCAAAATGCTTATAAATGCCCAGATTCTCAAAATGCTGTGAGTCTCACCTTGCCATCTGATTGGATTATTCTTTAGTTAGTGGGTTGGATAAAATCTTTGACTCATATTTAACTTATATTTGTAAATGGGTCTTGACTCATTAACTTCTTGAAAATTGTACTTACACTATGGATTATTGTACTCTTCACCACCCCACGAAGTAGATGCTAACATGGTCCCCATGCACTGTTATTATTACTAATAATATGATAAGTATTACCATCACCCCTGTAGGGAAGTTGAGAATTAGGAAGGTTAAGTGACTTACCCAAGGTCACACAGTAAGTAAGGATTGCAGACTTTAATGTCACAAGCCTGTGACATTACTCTTTTTTTTTTTTAAACATTTTACTTATTTATTTGACACAGATTGAGAGATCACAAGTAGGCAGAGAGGCAGGCAGAGAGGAGCAGGAAGCAGCCTCTCCGCTGAGCAGAGAGTCTGATGAGGGGCTTGATCCCAGGACTCTGGGATCATGACCTGAGCCGAAGGCAGAGGCTTTACCCCACTGAGCCACCCAGGCACCCCGCAATCCTGTGCTCTTAACCACTACACTGTGACAACTGCCTTGAGGTTAGAAGAAAGTTCACACTGAATAAACAAGCAAACAGCCATGTCTCATGTGAGTCTGAAAGCATTCTTAAAGGCAAAGTGAATTTATAAAAGTACTTCCTTCATTACATAAATGTGATGATAGATATAATTAATAATATATATAATGTATAATATGTATGATACATATATGCGAGTACATACATGCACAGAAATACTCTTTCTTGTACGAAATGATCATCACAGTGCATATTCTGCAATTGAAGTCTTAATAGAGGCAAAAATAGTTGTCTCTTTCACTGAATCAAGCTAACCCTTTTTCAGATCACCCTGGAGTTTCACATTTGATGTTCTCAAGAATTCATGTTATAGCAAAATAATGATGTGTAAAGTTATATTTGAGATATTGAAAACTTGTATCAAAATCTCAGGCATAAAAAGCCTTTGGATGGTGGATGAATAGAGAAAATATTTGCAAGCTTTTGTTTTCTTTGTTTGCTGTTTTGTTTGTTTTTGCCTTTAAATTGGCAAATTTCAGCCTTGTGTAATAGGGTTTAAGTGTCTTGAAATCACTGTTTTCTTACCTGAAGTTTCTTCTTTAGGATGTAAGAGTCTGAATCAACAATACCTTTTCTTTAGCTGTTAAGGAAAGGCCATGTATGAGAGACTTTCGCATCTTGTTTAGACTAAAGTTGCAAAGGGTAGCACTCAGTTTGTCTTGATCCCCTCTGTTCTTCATCCTGGTTATAAACTGCTTAGAAAAATTGCTGTTTTTTCCACTGGTGGACTCTGCTTCCTTGAGAGTCGTTTTTAAGTCAAAGCATGCAGAGTGAACAGACTTCTGCTTGCTTCGTTTGAGTGCCAAGAGTGTTCCCAAACTGGAACTAGGAGAAATAAAATTAAAAGTCTTACCTGTTTGCCTCCTAAAGCTGTTTCCCAAATGTTGCCCCTGAGCCTACTATATCGAAACAACCTAATCTACCTGTTCTTATTTTTTTAAATGTATATCTCTTGGCCCTGTTCCCTACCTACCAGATCAGAACCTCTGAGCTGGGAACAAGGAGATAGTATTTCAATAAGCAAAACAGATAACCCTTGCACTCTATAAAGCACTTAAAGTCCTCTGTATATTTTTCTACAACTTGGACATGTGCATGGATTCTTAACTTTTTACTCTGAAAAAAAAATCTACTTACAGTTTAAATAAGTAACTTAGGAATCAGAGTTCACATGCTAAATTCTGATTAACTTTAAAGGTAAGTTAAAAAAAATAAAGGGAAGTTATTTTGTTCCACCTGCAAAATATATATAGATTGAGTACCTAACTCAGGAGGACAATTTGTTTTATGTATGGTGGGAAACTGCATAGTAAGATTAATACCCTAACTGTTGCAAATTAGCTGATAATCATTTTCATAATTTAGTGGTTGTATTTCTGGAACAGAGATAGTGTATTTGGTTATAAAACCCAAAGTGGGAGTCCTCTAATCAGTAAACTACATGTGATATGTGATTGAATTTCTAAATTGGAACCGTAAGAAAGATGTTTTGTGTGTGTGTGTGTGTGTAGATTGACGTATACATATACACACATACAAGGTATGCATAAGACGTGTATATATGTATACATACATGAGTGCGCACACACACACAATACACTGTGTTATTTTACCACATAACCAGACATGACACTTTCCCAATTTAAACAATCTATCCGTGTTCAATTTATACGGTAACACAGTATTTGGTATCTATCTCAGAAAGTTAGGAAGTCTATAGACCACACTTATAAAGCAATTAGCAATATTCTAGGCTATTTGTTTTTCAATTTTCTGTACTTCCTTCCAGGACTGATTCAAGAAGTATTATTTGTATCATTAAAGACTAAATGTCATTTCCCAGTTCTTAAGTTGAAACCAAATTCCTTCCTACCATGAACTTCATCTATGACTGGATCTTACATTCTCCTAAAGAGATGTCCAAATTAGAAGTAAATTGAACCATTACTGGATCCATTTTGATTCCTTGTGATTAAATCTTTCCCAAAGCGTTTGTTAAGTAGTCTGTACCCTCTGGGTATGCACCTTCTAAAACCAATGAGAAACGTTCCTTAGGGCACTTTCAGACCTTTGCATTAGTTGTAGTGAGCCAGTGCAAAGAATCCTAGCTTGATAGTTTTATGGTCACAAGCCCTAAGTTTAACAAATGAACACCTTCACTGCTTGTCCTGATTGTTCTCCAGGATTCTACCCAGCAGAAAAGGAAATATCGTGCGTTCCCCTCACTATCAGCAGAGCAGTCCACATGTATTTTATTGTCTGTCAGTGGATATACTGCCCGCTGGTCAGATGGATTCCATACTAATGCTTAGCTTCTTTTGGAAATCCTTGTGGTTCTGCTCAACCAGTTCACAGCTTTAGGAAGAAAGCAGTAATTTTGTTGTTACCACAGAGAACTAAGATTGTGAAGTAACTCAATGCACTCATAAAAGTAGCATTAGCAAAAAGATTGCCTCTCCCATTGAGATGATTGTTTTTAATATGAGGAAGGCCATTTCCACTTTTAGTTTTGAAGGGTTTTTTTGTGCTAAGTCACACAACAATGTCTCCTAGTAAATAATAATTTCTCAGAAGATTTTGTGGGCCCCTGGGTGGCGCAGTTGGTTGAGCGACTGCCTTCGGCTCAGGTCATGATCCCGGAGTCCTGGGATCGAGTCCCACATCGGGCTCTCAGCTCCATGGGGAGTCCGCTTCTCACTCTGACCTTCTCCCTTCTCATGCTCTCTCTCACTCTCTCTCTTCCCAAATAAATAATATCTTTAAAAAAAAAAAGAAAATTTTGTTTTTCATATTAAGTCACTCAACTTGTATTTGGAAAAAAATTTTGGTATCCACAAGTGGTATTTTTTTTCTCCATAAAAACTAGTCATTTGTTTTGGATAATAGAAATATTCAGTAAGTATCAAATTAAGATGAAGTTACAGAATTCCTTAATGCTTTGTTTTTTTTCAGAATTCCTTAATACTTTAAATTTAATAAGTTTTCAGCTTATTAAGGACCGATATTTATTGGTATGTTAATATAGACTATCAAATTATAACTCCAAATTGTGTTTGTAATGCCCCCATCTCTGAGAAACTAACAGTACTGTATACAAGTAATTCACAATCTTTTTGCACTCCAGTGTCTACTCATTCCTACCCTAGTTCTATAATTATAAATTAATGGTGATGATGTTTAACTTTGAATTATTAAAATAGTATCATTACAACAAAATAATACTTGGTAGATTATAGGGAAAGCATTTCATACAATTAATATCAATGCCTTAAATAGCATTTTTTTTCTTTTTAGGCTTTTTTTTACTTAAAGTATAATTAACATAAAGTATTATATTAGTTTCAGTGTACAATATAATGATTCAACAATTCTATGCAATCCTCAACATGAGAAGTGTACTCTTAAACCCCTTTATCTATTTCACCCATTCCTCACCCACCTCTCCTCTGATAACCAGGAGTTTGTTCTCTATATCTAAGAGTCTGGGTTTTTTGTTGTCTCTTTTTTTTTCCTCTCCCTTTTTTATTAGTTTGGATTTTTTCCCTTAAATTTCACATGTGGGTGAAATCTTATGGTATTTGTCTTTCTCTAGTTAACTTCTTTCTTTTTTTTTTAAAGATTTTATTTATTTGACAGAAAGAGACACAGTGAGAGAGAGAACACAAGGGAAGTGGGAGAAGGAGAAGCAGGCTTCCCGCGAAGCAGGGAGCCTGAGGCGGGGCTTGATCCCAGGACCCTGGGATCATGACCTGAGCCGAAAGCAGATGCTTAACAACTGAGCCACCCAGGCACCCCTGACTGACTGACTTATTTCACTTAGCATTATGCCCTCTAGTTCAATGCATGTTGTCTCAAATGGTAAGGTTTTATTCTTTTTTATGCCTGAGTAATATTCCAGTGTGTGTGTGTGTGTGTGTGTGTGTGTGTGTGTGTGTGTACACATATACCATTTCTTTATTTGTCTAATGATGGACAGCTGCATTGCTTCCCTATCTTAGTTGTTATAAATAATGCTACAGTAAACATAGGGATGAATATATCTTTTCAAATTAGTGTTTTTGTTTTCTTTGGGTAATTACCCAGTAGTGGAATTACTGGATCTTATGGTAATTCTACTGTTAATTTTTTGAGAAACATCCATAACTGTTTTCTACAGTCGCTACACCAATTTGCATTCCCACCAACAATGTATGAGGGTTCCTTTTTCTCCACATCCTCATCAACACTTGCTATTTCTTGTACTTTTTATTTTAGCACCTTTTTTTAGTTGCGATATCAGCAATCCAATCAAACTGTCTTCTGTTGATAAAGAATTTGTTAGTTAAAAAAAAAAATTGACTGGGGCACCTGGGTGGCTTATTCGGTTAAGCACCTACCTTCAGCTCAGGTCATGATATGAGGGCCTTGGTATTGAGCCCTGTAGCGGGCTCCCTGCTCAGCAGAGAACCTGCTTCTCCTCTCCCTCTGCTGCTACCTCTGCTTGCTCTCTCAAATAAATACATAAATCTTTAAAAAAAAAAGAATTTGACTCACATAACTGAACAGGCCATAAGTTCAAGGTCACAGACAAACAAGGCTCAGTTTTTCTCCATATTCTCAACTCTGCTTTCCTCTGGTAGCTTCACTAACAAGCCTTCATTATCTTTATAGAAATAGTCATAGCAACTCCAGATTTATAATTTGCTAGCCTAGCAATACCAACAGAATAGAAAACGTCTTTTCCAGGAGTTCCAGCAAAAGTACTGAGATTGACCATCATTGCAACTTTTTGTTAGCCAGTGTGAGGCATGTTCTTAGTCTAGATGCTGAGAGTACACATCTAACCTTGCACAAATCACAAGAGAAAAAGAGCAAAGAGGAATAGTTCCCTAAGGAAAATCAGGTATTCTTCCTGGAAGTGAGGATAATGAATTCCCCATAGAGAAAAATAGGAAACAGTCTCCATAATTTAATAATAGAAATAGATGAGAGATACGAGGGAAGACACTTGCCTGGAGAGGTCATGAAAGCCCTGTACCCTCGTGCTATGCATCTCACTGGATGTTCCTGAGTTACATCCTCTTTATCGTAAACTGGTGATCTAAAATATGACTACACACACCTCCCTGCAGGAGAATTTCTTCATGATGAAAGGAGCAACCCAGACTCACAGTATGATGAATCATTGAAAAAGACATTAAAGATGTATAAAGATTGTGCCAGTTGAGAAAACCATCAGTTTGTTAAAGAGGGAAATGGATCAGGGGCCCCTGGGTGACCCAGTTGGTTAAGTGTCTGCCTTCAGCTCAGGTCATGATCCCAGGGTCCTGGAATGGAGCCCCATATCAGACTCTCTGCTCAGCTGGGAGTCTGCATCTCCCTCTCCTTCTGCCCCTCCCCCTGCTTCTGCTCTCGCTTTCTCTCAAATAAATAAATAAATAAATAAATAAATAAATCTTTAAAAAAAAAACATGTTCTAGTATTTATCGATTAACTGACCATTTCCTATAGAATGGTAAGAAAACTTAGGCTTTGTTTTATTGCAACTTACACAAAGTTGTGTGATAGGACATCTTCCTTGCTTCCGGGGATTGGGATGCAGTCACTGGGGGTTCAGAGCCTGGGAGAATTGTCAGCTTCATTCTGACATAAACCTGAGGGTAAGAGGCAAGGATCGCATCTAATGACATGTGTTCCTGTGCTCTATTACATGGTGTTACTAATTATTAAACTGATCTCAACAAAATTCCTAGCAATGAAATCTTATAATGCATGTACTGGGTTTATTTTTAAGTGATTTGGTTAGCATTTTAATAACATTTCATTTAGAGTTTTTGGGTTTTTTTTTCCTAGACTAAATATAGGGCTGGTATGAAATAAAGAAATCTAATAGTTAAATTTCCCATCTGTGTTTCTTGAATACTTTTTTTCAGTGACTTGTTTAAGGATATTTAAAAAACATTGCACTTTGGTCAGAAAAATAACAAATATATCTTATAAGTGTTAAAAAAATGAATCTTAAAGACTTCAAATGCATCTTGATAATTTATTATTAGATTATTTGAAAGCATATTTTATATTGGCTGATAATTTTCTAAATTCTTACCTCATACTCTCTTTTGTAAATACAATACTTTTTTATTAACATATAATGTATTATTTGCCTCAGGGGTACAGGTCTGTGAATCATCATCTTACACAATTCACAGCACTCACCATAGCACATACCCTCCTCAATGTCCATAACATATTTTTGAAATAAATGGTACTTAACCTATTACCCTGGATTAAGTTACATTGAATGTGTTCACCTCCTCCTTTGAGTTAAAGCAGATAAAATTTTATTACCATGTTATGGTTGAGGAATATTTTTATCTTTTATCAAAAACCAGTGTGCCATATTTCTATTTAGTTGATATTTTTCTAGAATTTATTTTATCTGTGAGAATACTAACTGGCAATAATGACTGGGATTGTTGAGCAATTTCTTTCAGAAAGCAAAGGTACTCATTTTGAGATCTCTGGAAAGAAACCAGATTGAAGCCTCTATAAAGACCCACTCAAAAAGAATCTTAATAATATAATAATTCCTAATAGGAACTGACCCATTAGGAAGAGAGATGTTAAAGGCTGAGTTAGCTGGAGATGAGGAAGCCACTACTAATCAAAACACCAAACCTATAATTTTCAATCTCCTCTCAATGGAAGAGGGACCCTTTAAGAGCTAGGATAAATATTTTCCCTTTCTTCTGTATTCCATACCTTCCTGCCACTTCAGAGACCTGAAGTATTTTTTGTCTAGATCTCTATCCCCCATGTCTCTCTATCTTCAATCTGTCTCCATGATCCTTTCTCTTTTATGTGTATGATTTCCCTCACTCTGTGTCCGCAGCATATTTGTTTCCAACTGTTGCCCATCTCTCTCCTTTTCCTTGGCATCTATAGTCCTGAGACTGATTTCATGTGATAGTTTCCATTTTTTCATCTTTTATTTATTCCTCAACTATTATTACCATTAAACTCACACTGCTTTTATCACAGTTGCCGTGGCCAAGCATCTGCCTCAGAGCATCAGATGCTCTGATCTTCATACTGTTTAAACTCATACTGTTTGAACTTCATACTGTTTGAACTCATTAGATGTTTGACTCTTTAGACGAGATTGGACCTGTTCAAAAGTGGTATGACCGTAAACTGATGTTCGGCTCTTTAGATTGACTACTCAGTTATTCTTGAATCCTTTTCACCTCCCACCCCCACCCCGCTCCACCAATAAACAAGCACTTAACTATCCCTCTAACTGCATTTTTTTTCCCATTTACCACTGAACCCACTTCAAAGTGACTTTTTCCCTATCCCTTTATTCTAACCATTGAAATAACCAAGCTAGCAAATCACACAGCCAGAAGTTGAACACAGTTTCTGCTGGTCCCAAACCCATACTGTTTCTATCATATTATTCTGTAGAAAATGTACTGTCACATTCATCATTTTAAATTCTCCATCTATATAGGGAATTTAATACAGAATATAAATTGCTGTGGCCCTTTTTATTGATACGAAGGAAATTTTTAGAAGTCCATGCCTAAAAACCCAGTAAAAATCCATAAAACTACTGTAATCTTTTGTCCCTTCTCCCTCTGAAACTTCCTACACAATTTTGGCTGGTACATTTATTAGAATCAATTTTCTTGAGTTCTGATTCTTGCCTTTACGTTTTGAAAGTTTTAACATGTTACTAAAATATAATATGCAGGGGAGGTAATTGAACATAAAAGACATTTTATTATATAAAAGACAGACTTCAAGACTTCAAATTTGGCTTTATTTGGTATCTCTAATATATGACAGGATATTATAAAACCAATCTTAAAAATGAAATTCATAGGTAAAAGTTTCAATTGATGAAAGACCTTGATTATTTGATAATAACCATCGTCCTTAAAAATTTATTTTGAAATCATCAGTAGAGTCACAGGAAGTTGCCAAATAGAACAAAGGGGGTCCCTGGTACCATTCACCCTCTAAACCCAATCATTACATTTTACATAACTAAAATACATTATCAAAATCAGGAAACTAGTTTTGGTAAAACGCATTTACAAATCTCTATACCATTTTATCAAATGTGTAGATTTATGTAACCACCACGACAAACAGGATACAGAACTGTTCCAACACCACGCAGTTTTCCCCTCATACTACCCCTACATTCTCCCAGAACCCCTAGCTCCTGATCACTACTAGTATGTTTTCCATCTTTATAATTTTGTCATTTTAAAAAGGTTATATAAATGGACTTCGCATAGTATGTAAAATTTTAAGATTGGCCTTATTCACTCACCATAAGGTCTTGAGATCCATTCAAGTTACGGTATTTCCTTTTTATTGCTTTGGCTTTGTGATTTGGCTTTTGGTGCTTTGTAGTTGAGCATTTTAGATTTAATTTGTTGTAGTATCACTCAATAATGGCCTGAAATGAAAACAAATTGAACTATACACACACATCATGGAAATAATATATAAGAAAAGGAAACGGGCACCGGGGGACTTAGTCGGTTAAGTGTCTGCCTTTGGCTTAGGTCATGATCCTGATTGGGATCACCGTGTTGAGCTCCCTGTTCAGCAGGGAGCCTGCTTCTGCCTCTGCTGCTCCCCCTGCTTGTGCGTGCTCTCTCTTTCTCTCTGAAATAAATAAAATCTTAAAAAAAAAAAAAAAGGAAACAGAATTGGGATAACTCTACATTTTTAAAATCCAAGAGTCTCTTCAATAGGAAATTCTAGAAAGGACCTAAGCTGTGTCTAAAGTAGAGTAGGTGACCTGGTGCATGCTAAAATCTGAGTGGGTCTGAAATCTTCCTGCCATAAATAGATAAATAAGTAAAATTTAAAATAGACTATTTCTCTAGGTTTGCCTTAGTCCCTGAAAATCCAATCATTAATCAATCCTTTTGATTCTATCTGGCAATGAAAACTCTTCTTCACTTATAATTGCATTTTTTGAAAGGGCAGAGATGAACTAAAATATTAATCCATTATTCCATTAATTGTTATAGCAAATACATGAGAATACAATGGGTGTTAATAACTCAGGTCAGTATAACCACTAATTTAAAGGAAATGCATTTTTTTTCTAATTACTTGGAATTCTAGACTTATATGAAACTCAATAACCTAAAAAACTAAAATGAAATAAATTTTATGTTTTGAAGATTTCCCAAGAACTGCTGCTCATACCTCACTCCTGGTCACTTTTTTTTTTCTCCTTTTAAAGATTAAAAATTGATTAGATTATAAAAGTATCTCTTCATTATCACTAAGATTACATTGTATACTCACTCTTCTGGAAGTCAAAGAATATTTTAGTATTAACAACTCAATAATCCAAAACAATAACTTTATAAAGAGACCCAATACATTGAAATGAGTTATAAAACATCATTTGAGCTATAACAGAATTTCAAATATCTAGGATTTTGTATCACTAAAATAGTTTCCTGGAAAACAAACTCTAAAATAATGGCAACGTTTATGTTATTAAACTCAGAGAAATTGTAATGAACTATTACTGCATATGTGATGGCTCTAAAATTTTTGTACCCAACAGTACCCATGTCCTTTCTGGAGGAAGAATAAGTGGCTAGACATCTCGACAGATTGCAAATCAGAAAACTTTGTAAAACTTACTTCTTATAAAATAAACTTGTGGCATTTAGTCTGTAGTGTATCAGGATGTCTGCCTAAGGAAGAAATATATTTCCCTCTACCAGAGACCATAGTCAAGTAATTTTTAAAAGCTGAAATATTCCTCTAAGCACCATACAACGAGCACACATTCAACTACAGGATTGAAAGGACATGCTGTATAGATGCTATAGTTGGGTCTTAGTGAACCTGAGGGTCATGATCAAGGTTTCCAAGTTCAGACAAGTTTTCATGACCCTTTAGCTCTGAAGCATGGCTGGCAGACTCCATTATTCAGGTGGACCTGTATAATTGCAGCCCCTGAGATTGTATTTCCACCTGTGTATCTGGAACGATGCCAGAAGTTTCTAGCAAATAGTGATTAACTTATATTCACTCAAGAACAATCTCAGAAATAAAAATATTCATAAAAGCAAAAGTGAAGATAACTTGTAAAATCTTTTTGCTTATGTTAGTGGTTATCAATAATACCAGCTAAAATTATTTTACCTTCTTGAGGTAACCTACATATGTAACTCATTGGTATGTTTAGCTGGATTCTGTTTATCATATTATTTTTTAAATTTTATTTCTTATTTTTTTAAGATTTTACTTATTTATTTGACAGAGAGAGACAGATCACAAGTAGACAGAGAGGCAGGCAGAGAGAGAGAGGGAAACAGGCTCCTTGCTGAGCAGAGAGCCCTATGCGATATGGGGCTCCATCCCAGGACCCTGACATCATGACCTGAGCTAAAGGCAGAGGCTTTAAACCACTGAGCCACCCAGGTGCCCCTATCATATTATTTCTTGAATATTTTATATTTTCATCCTAAAATATTAAATGTGAACTGTGTTCTTTCTGTGTGTACTTTATAGTCCTGTTTGATGTTGACATTGTATCCTTTGAAGTACCTTGTGACCAAAAATGATACATTTATCAATATCACATACACACAAACGTACTGCTGCCCCTTGACTATCTGACTTTCTTTCTCAAACAAAGGCAATTCCTGGCATAAGTTCTATTTATGAAAGAAAGAGAAAAAGAAAAAATCTATTTCCACGCATTCCTCAAGTTCTCATTATCTGATTTAAGTGAATATATTTGGCAGATGATTTGGACATTCTATACGTTATATATTTCCCATTTTTTAAGTCCTAATTTCTTATTTAGAGATGGAATACATTCTCCTCTCTGAAAAGCTTATTTTGGCATTTTCACTCAGAAACTCATCCACTGGATTACAAATTCCTTCCGAGCATGGGTTTTATTCATCATCAACTTTTCCCAAGCACTTAACACATAACAGGAAACCAGTTGTTTTAACAGTTTTTTTCAGAGCTTTTATTTGTCAGAGAGCGCATGCGCACAAGTAGGGGGAGGGGCAGTTGGAGGGAGAAGCAGGCTCTCCGCTGAGCAAGGAGCCCCAGGCAGGACTTTGATCCCAGGACCCTGCGAGCGTGACCTGAGGAGAAGGCTGTCACTTAAAAGGACTGAGCCACCCAGGCGCCCCTTTTGACTGTTAATGGAGCGCTCACTGTGTGCCTGCAGGTGCTGGGCTAAGCAGTTAACTCAAAGTCCTCCACTCTTGTGGGGTTTGACATTCCAAGGGGGGAGGAGAAAGACAGATGAGTGAGGCAGATGAGTGAGAGAGAATGCCAATTTTATAATTTATAATTTAATAAATGAGAAAAATAGGCTCATGAAAAGTCAAATGACTTTTCCAAATCACCCAGCTGGATAGTAACATGGTCAGCATTTCTATTTGTTGTGTTTTTTTTTAATTACAAATCTGACTTTATTGTCATGCCTAAATGCTGTCTTCCAACCTCTGACTAGAAGACACTGTTCTGTAATTATAGCCTTCTCTTGAGCATGAAGTTTGAATGAAAATCTTCCTAGTTTAAGACAAATTCCTCATGGATAAGAATGTAATTGTACCTTAACTGTATACGATAATTTATAACTTTTGAAATAGAAATTCCAAGTTTTTCACACGGGTTTAATTTTATAGGAATCTTATAGGAATTTTCTAGTGGACAGTGAAGTGTCATTTTGTGGCTAATTACTCTTAATTTGCTTTAATTGAAAGTAAAATAATCACATGGTCATTGTATTCAGAAATGTCCATTTTTCCAGATAAGCATATTGTTCTTTTTTTTAATTAATTAATTTATTTGAGACAGAGCAAGGGGGAAGGGCAGAGGGAGAGAGAAAATCTCAAGCAGACTCCCTGCTGAGCATAGAGTACAATGCAGGGCTGGATATCACCGCCCTGAGATCATGACCCTGAGATCATGACCCTGAGATCATGACCTTAGCCAAAATCAAGAGTCGGATACTTAACTAAATGAGCCACCCAGACACCCTAAGTGTATTATTTTTTTTTAAGGTATGTAGCACACACACACAAACATTCAAATCCAAAAAGGGGGAAAAAATGAATATAAAATTCATTAAATAAAATATACAAATGATTATTTATCATGAAAATGTACAATTTCACTCAAAAAATGTAAATTAAAAGATTAATGAAATGCATTTTAGGGGTTTAGGTTTTTAAATTAACAAGGATTTGTAAATAATAATACTGATGATTTGACAGAAGTACTTTCATCGCATACTTTTAGCAGGAGGGTTAATTGGCACAAATTTACTTTATTTCTACTTGACAGTATCAAGTACCTTAAATGTTGAGTACCTAGAGCTTGGACTGAAGAATTCCACTTCTAGAAATTTATTCTTAGGAGAAAATCATATGAAATCAAAGATGTTTCATGTTTCATAACTTATTGCAATGTGTTGAGTCTTTTTTTTTGTTTTGGGGTTTTGAATAGTAAACATTCAAAGATTCTTTGTTTTTGAGAAGAAAGAGTATACATGTAACCTGAATGGGAATAGAGATTCTTTCTCAATCTAATCAACATCTAATTTTAGGAAAAGAGGGGAAGAAAAAATAACCAGGAATGAGACATGAGCAGAAGTTCCTGGGAAATCTTCAAGAAATAAAATTTTGGGGCTCCTGAGTGGCTCAGTTGGTTGAGCGACTGCCTTCAGCTCAGGTCATGATCCTGGAGTCCCGGGATAGAGTCCCACATCAGGCTCCCTGCTCAGCAGAGAGTCTGCCTCTCCCTTTGATCTTCCCCCTCTCATGCTTGCTCTCTCTCATTCTTTCCTCTCTCAAATAAATAAAATCTTAAAAAAAAAAGAAAATTTGGGGGGGCATCTGGGTGGGTGGTGCATTTGTTTAAGCGTCAGACTCTTGGTTTCCGCTCAAGTCATGATCTCAGGGTCTTGGGATCAAGCCCCAAGTCAGACTCTGTGCTCAGTGGAGAGTCCACTTGAGATTCTCTGCCTCTGCCCCTCACCCATAAAATAAATAAATGAAATCTTATCAAAAAGAAATAAAATTTGTTTTATTTCAGTGTTTTAAGTTATTAAGCTTTATAGAAATTTGGAGTTTCAAGGAATATATATAGAAGACTTTTTTAAAAGCAGATATTATGTACAAGGAGATGTTTAGAAGTATAAGAATAATTCAAATGTTTAAAAATGAGAAAATTATTTAATAAATCAATAAATTATGATACACTCATCAAATTAAATGTCAATATGAGAAATATTTTCAAAGATTAGTGATACAAAAACTCAGTATTTTATTAAGCATAAAATATAAAGAAAAATATATACACCCTGGAAATGCAAAATGGCATATACAAATCTTGTGTACAAACTTAATTATATATGAGAACTGAAAAAATACTAGAAAAAAATTTTAAAAATTATGTTAGGTATTTCAGTGTTTTGAAATTAAGTGATTTTTATTTTCTTATCATAGTTTTCTATTTACGTAAATTTTCTATAGTTTTCTATAATAGGTACTACTTTACTAAAATCTGTCTTCATTTGATTGTTTTGAAATAAAGGAAGCAGAATAGCTATGCTAAAAGGCAGAATTAAGCATTTCTACCTGCCTTCCAACATCTCACCTCTACTGTCATCCCAGCAAAGTAAGAACATTAACAAGCCTGGTGTACCTTTTCACCTTTTTCTCATAGATGATATAAAAATACCTTTTTAAATACTTGTTTCTAATTTCTTTGTTTATCAAAACCAAATTCCATTATGCCCATTATTTTGCAATTCTCTTTTTTCATTTAATGGAATATCATGATCATCTGACAAGCAGATCTAATTCCATATTTTTATTTGAATTTCATGAAGCATGTGTCATTTACAGAGATATGATTTTACCAAAATGAAATGTCATGTGAATTTATTATTACTATCTTTTTTAACATTCTCTCACTCAAGTCTGTAAGCCTGCAAGTATTCCATTCCCACTCCCAGATAGTAATCAGTGAAAATCGACTTATATAATTATTCATATTTACAAGGGGTTTTCTTTGCTTTTTAAAAATATAGTAGTGTATACACTTACTTGCATCTTAATTTTATTACTTACCCTTTCATGGGAATCTTCAAGTTGACTATGCTAATTCAATCTTTTTAACGACAGTCTAATATTCCCTGTTGTTGCTATGCCATAATTAATCCAACTATTCCTCTATGGTGTTCTTTTTACGATGATAGAGTAAACATCCCTGGACATTCAGCCTAAGGGGCCTCAATTGCTATGGGGTAGATTTATAGGAGTGGCATTGCCAGATCTAAGGATATATATCTTTCAAATTGAAATTGATAGAGCTAGATTCCTCTCCCCCACACAGGAAAACATTTACAGCTACATATATTATGTATATGCATATATGCATACAGATACATATATAGTTATATCTAACAATGTACACTGTGTACATATCTATGAACAAGAGTTGAGAATATATTTTTCTCAATATCCTCACTAGCAGTAAATGTTTTTGCCAGTCTGAGAGGTATGACATGGTATTTAATGGTAACTTTCATGCACATTTCCCTGACCAATAATGAGTTTCGTATCTTTTATATAAATTGGCTTTTGGATTTTCTCTACTGTGAGCTGATTTTCCATATTTTTTTTCAGTCCAAGTTTTGATGACATTTTGCCTTCTTGTCAATTAAATGATTTTTATTGCCTTTTAGCCTTTAACTACCATTCTTACTATTGATTTTGTAGCAAAAAGTCTCTTTCTACTTTTTTTAATAGTGTATGCTCTTCTGTTTTTGTTTAAGAAGTCTTTTCCATCCTTGGCTTTTGCATGTAGCCTCCAAGGTTTACTTCTGAAACTGCTCTTCCTTAATACATCTGAAATGTATTTTGCGTATGATATAAACTGGGGCTTCAACCTAGTTTCACCCTGAAATAATACCCAGATATGTTTATTAAATAAACCATATTTTCCCCCACCGAATTGATACTGCCTATGTCATACATTAAATTTTCATAAATTCTGCCGTTTGGAGAATTTCAATTCTGCTACCTTAATCTCTTTTTATATGTATACCACAACTATATGATCTCTTTTTTTAATATAAATTGTTTGCTAGAGCAAATTCCACCCTGGTAATCTTCTTTTTTATTTTCACTTGTCTGTGCTTAGGCAGCTATTCTTCCTTGAGAAATGTATATTTGTCTTAGGTGTCTTCAACCACAAAAAACTCAGCCCCCTTGTGATTCTAATTACAATTTCCTTCCCAAACATCTTGGCATTTCATTGCTCATATTTTTGTGTCCTTTCATCAGGTTCTATACTTTTTCCGTTATCTGACATAGTTTAAATAATATTTTAATGCCTGCCTTTTAAAGGCTAGTAAAATTTAGCTGTGAATCCATCTTGATGCCTTTCTAATATTTTTATATTTATTTCTACAGTAATTGATTTACATTTGTCTTTTCTTATGTTAATCTTAGTGATTTGTTTTTCTGGGAGATTTTTCTCTAAGATTTAAACTCTACCACCAGAATGATGCATGCATTGTTCCCTAATGATTCTTGACATTTCAGAGGGTGAAGTCTTTGTGATGGCTTTTTCTCCAGCTCCCTCAGCCTGTCTGACTGGCAGATGCAGAAAAGACAATTTACTTTGACATTGAGAATGGAGAGAAAAGTGGGATGCATTTAGCTGCCACATTTCTAGATTCCTCTTTCTCTACCCATTGTGTTACCTCTAATCAGAATAAAGTAATATATTAAAATTAGGTAGAGAGGGTGGGGAGTATGTCAAGTCTCTGTACTTCTTGCTCAGTTTTGTTGTGAATCTAATACCACTCTAAAAAATAAAGGCAATTTTTTAAAAAAATGAAATATGTAGAAGTAAATATATTTGAACACGATTTAAAAGTTTAAAGTATCCAGAGGGACAGTTTGTACTTGTCTTGTGTGGCATAGATTTGACATTTATACCTCTGTTCTTTGGGGCATATGCAAAACGAAGCTGCTTTCTGAGAATTTCTTCCAAAATTACTGAAGAAGATAAACCTCCAATTAGTTGCTAACACATTCTTATTAAACCAAAAAGATTAGGGGCGCCTGGGGGGCTCAGCTGGTTAATCTTTCCACCTTTGGCTCAGGTCAAGATCCCTGTAGTCCCAGGATCCAACCCTGCTTTGGCTCCCTGCTCAGAGAGGAGTCTGCTCTTCCCTTTGCCCCTCGCCCCACTCATGCTCTCCTTCTCTCAAATAGATAAATAAAAATCTTTAAACCAAAAAGGTTAAATTAAAAAAAAAAACTTGCAGAATATGCGGCTAAACCATTTTCTCCAAAGTTTGTGCCAATGTAAATGTCCACTTGGGTAAATGTAATGTCACAGAAACTAGTGCAGCCTGCATCATATCTTTAAGAATAGAACAAAAGTCCTATAACTGCTATGATAAACTTCAATCTGTAGGTCTTCACATTAAGTTTTACCATCTGAGAATCTCAGAACACAGTCCCTGGGACATTATTAGTAAAACTGATGCACATCAGCTTCTATTGATTCTGGTGATGCTTTCATGCAGTTTACAGACTGCGTTAGTTACCCCTTTATTTCTCCAGACTTGTTAGTGTTTTCTGTGTTTTGCATTCTGCCTGTATGGTGTTGCTCTCCCTAGGACTATCCGGTGAAACAAGAAATTATTTTATCATGTTCACGTTTGCTGAAGAGCAGTGAGGCAGAATGGAGACAAGCAGGAGAAAATTGTCTCTGAATGTTCAAATATAAAGCTTGCCAACTATTTTTACATTGCACCCAATTAAGATATTTTCCAATAAACAGCAAATTCTAGACACACTTGTCTAGTTCTGGTAGAGAATATGTATTACTACATCATCCTGATTTATATTCCATATGCACACTATAATGAATAGGAAGAATATCAAATGCACAATCCACATTTTAAAAATTATTTTAATTACTTAATTCCCTATCTAAAGCCAGCCATACAGATTTATAACACATGACAAATGCATTCTAAAAGGAAGAATGATCCTAGGGATGTTTGTTCCATCATACATAGACCCAAAATTTAAAAAAAGGGATAACTAATTTTGAAGAAGGCATTTTAAAATGTCTTTAGAGGCCCATGATCTTCATTCCATTCGGAAAAAGGAGGAATGTCTTAAAGCCTTCCAAAATAGTTCTTTAATAGAGCAAAATATCTCAGATTCTGGACTTCAGAGTCATGCAAATTTAGCTACATATCTTGATTCTGTCAGTGGTTCTGAAACTGTCAGTCTCCCACCCTCCATTCCATTATCACTGGAATAGCATTCCTTAAGGTTCTGTCCCAGGCACTTTTCTTCCCCCCTTGAAATATTCTTGCTTTATTCATCAGTGACTCCCAGATACGTTTCTCAAGTCCAGGACTGTTTTCTGAATTCCAAATCCATATATCTAATGGCAACTCAGTATCCTTACTTGAATGACTCAAAGGCATTTCAAACTCAATATATCCAACAGAACTCGTAATCTTTTTTCTCCAACCAACATCTCCCGGAACGTTGCAGTTCACGATGAATTGCCCCATGTTCCCTGGATTTGATGCCAGAATTTTAAAACTACTGTTGGACTCCAAATGTCCCCATCCCAAATCAAGTCCATGCCAAGCCTAAATATTTCTTGAATGTAACACATTCTTTCAATCTTCACTTCTATCATTCTTCCCTGGTCTGTCACTATGGCATAATAATTGTCCTGGAAAACAACACACTACCTCCTTTCCAATCTATTTAAACTCTTGCAACCAGAGGAATATTTAAAATGTGAGCATTTTTGAGTTGCACACTAGTTTAAAATCCTTCACTCATTTTTCATTGTTTTTAAGATGAGATCCAGGAAATCTCTATGCTCATCTCTTCAGTCTCACCCAGACAACTCTTCCCTTCTTCCAGTCATTGTGAACTGGTTTCAGTTTGTGAAATACTCTAAACTTGGCTTTATCTCTAGACCTGCCTCCATGGTATAGCATTTGCTCAAGAAAGTGTTTGCCCCACCAACTTCCCTCACTTCATCTGCCTAACTGACTTCATTCTAGGTCTCACCTAGGACATGGTATCTTCAGAGCATTTTCCCCTGACTTCCTGGGCTGTATACTGATCTCAATTTTACAGGCTAGTAGCACTCTGATTTTTCCCTTCTGTCATCCATCATACTTTTAATTACACATCTGATGCCTTTCTTTTCCAGCAAAATGTAAGGACAATGCGAGAAAACTTAGGTTGGCGTTATTCTTTTTTTTTTTTAACCACTATGTCCCAGCACTTAATATGTCATTTTACATATTATAGATTTTTTTAAAGATTTTATTTATTTATTAGAGAGAGAGAGAGAGAGAGACTGAGAATGAGAGGGGAGAAGGTCAGAGGGAGAAGCAGACTTCCCGCAGAGCTGGGAGTCCGATATGGGACTCGATCCTGGGAATCCGGGATCATGACCTGAGCTGAAGGCAGTCGCTTAACCAACTGAGCCACCCAGGCACCCTAGATTTTTAATATCTTTTATAAAGTGGATGAATTAAAAGAGTGAGTGGAAAAAGGCTAGACAAATTAAGCTTTCTTCATCTTTAAACTGAGGGTATGATGCATATCTCATAGGGCCATTGTAAAAGATCAGTGTAAAGGGGAGGACTAAGGTAAAATAATTGTGTACATTTTTTTTCTTCTTATCGGTCTTGATATATTCATTTTCAAGTATTGCTGTGACAAATTATCACAAACTTAGCAGCTTAAACAATGCAAATTTATTATTTTATAGTTCTGTAAGCGAGAAGTCTAATTCGGGCTACGTTAAGTTAAAATAAAAGCAGGGCACTGTTCCATCTCCAGGCTGTAGGGAAGAGTGTGTTCCCCTGCCTTTTCCAGCTTTGAGAGGCCACCCCCATTCCTTGTCACCTCTTCCTCCATCTTCAAAGCTAGCAACAGCAGGCTGAGTTCTCTCACACTTCAACATTCTTTTCCTTCTTTTCCTGTCTTATCTCACTCCCACCAGAGAATATTTTCTAAGATTATATTGCACCCACCCAGATAATCCAGGATAATCTTCCCATCTTAAGGTCTAGACCCTTAATAACATCCAAAAGTCCTTTTTGCCACATAAAGTAGAATATTCACTGGGGATCTAGGGGATTGGAGCATGAACATCTTTGGGGGTTATTCTGCCTACCACAAGGTGTGATGGTAATATCACTATTATTTTTGTTATTAAACTAAATGTTTTTTAAAGATTTATTTATTTATTTAACAGAGAGAGAGAGAGAGAGAGAGAGAGAGAGATCACCAGTAGGCAGAGAGGCAGGCAGAGAGAGAGGAGGAAGCAGGCTTCCTGCCAAGCAGAGAGCCCGAAGCGGGGCTCGATCTCAGGACCTTGAGATCATGACCCGAGCCAAAGGCAGACGCTTTAACCCACTGAGCCACCCAGGCACTGTAAACTAAATTTCTTCAATATTCTCATGCCTTAAAGGAAACAAGAAAAATGAAAAATGATAAAGCATACTGTTATTCTATTTTTCCTTTGATAGGGCATGCAGTAGCAAAAGGAGAAAGGGAATCATAACCGATTCTCTACCCCCAACCCAAACTCAGGTCTTGGTCAAATTACCTTCAATAAATCTCAAAATGTTTTTTGTGGATAAAGGAGTTTAAAGCTTGATAAATATGCCCAACATGTAAAGTCTAAGTGAGTTCACAACTTTCACTGAGCAAAGTAATATAGAGAACAATGTCAAAGTTTGTGTAGCTCAGGCATATGCCCAGGCCTGGATAGGCCTGTCACACTGTGGCTTGTGATTACCTATGAACATCTGCTCATTCTTAACTGTCTGTATTGGGCTTAATCGTAAAAACTTCACCCCCTGCCAGCATATTGCATTGGTTGGCCTGAGAAGATAACTTTACCTTTTATGTAGTGTTTTGCTACTCCTTGGGCTTCTTTTTCTACCAACATAAAGTGCGCTTCATATCAATCACCTTTTTGCCTTTGCATATTTTACTTTTTTAAAGATATTTTGGAATTCCATGTGCTCTATGAACTTTCCTGAATTTCATTGTCTCTATTTTAGAACGCTGAGTACCATATTTGCAAACATGGGTTTAGTGCTTTCTAAGACCTGTAATCAATCACCTATAAAATTAATTTTAGTTGAGAAAGATGGATATTCTGTGTTTCTTTACAACAATGGGATATTTTGTGTACATTTCCTCCTTTTTATCAAGCATATCTTTACTAAGAATGACAGAGAGATAGATGCTTTACCACAGAGGTCGGCACTTACTTTGTAATGGATCAAACCATTTCTAGTCACTTTGCAAATCCAGGCTGCAAAAGTCACAGATCAGAGACAAGTGGTTGCAAAACCCCTGGGTTTTTATTAATTTCCCTCTTCAACAGTGCATTTCCTTCCTTGAGTTTAAGAAGTTTTGTCAAAGGAGTGTATTACTGCTATTCAGTGCTTAAGCACATTAGTCGTTCATAAATGGTCATTCTAAAGATACTAAATTAGACTGAGTCAGGTTTCTGGAGATTGGCCAATATGACCAGCTGGTATCTTAGTATGCAGTATATCATTCCATAGACAACAGGAATGAGGTACTAATAGAATGTTGCTTATAGAGTAGAACACAAAAAGCATCGTCCCTACAGCCATATGACATTGATTTGTTTTCATAGCTGTAATGCTAAGGAATCAATATGGTCACTAATTAAGGGAAGCAAACCTTTTATCCATGTTCAACACCTAGGCAATTATATCATCTATTGCTCTTATATTTATCACTAAATGGTAAGTTCCTGCCTGAAACAACAGTATTAATTATTAATATGGCAGAAAGCAATATAAATCTGTGAAAGGGATGAGCTAGAAAGGGGTTATATTTATGAAGTCTATGAACCCAACTGACAACACCTAGGAGCTTCTAACCCATGTCAGCCACTTATGCAAAGTCTGCATTTGACATTGAAGATAATGTAGAAATTTCAAAATGCAGTGCATAGATGTAGAACTTCGCTAAGAAATGTTTATCATAATAATCTGAATATATTGGGACACCTGGGTGGCTCAGTGGGTTAAGCCCCTGCCTTCGACTCAGGTTATGATCTCAAGGTCCTGGTTTCAAGCCCCACGTCAGGCTCTCTGCTCAGTGGGGAGCCTGCTTCCTCCTCTCTCTCTACCTGACTCTCTGCCTACTTGTGATCTCTCTGTCAAATGCATAAATAAAATCTTTAAAAAATAAATAATCTGAATATATTATTTTTTATTAATAGCATTTTAGATAACATGCATTTTTAAAGTGAAAAATGGAGAATTTTTATGAATATTGGTAATTGTAAAATCAATTCTCTTTTTTAGAGTGCAACCAATAACTTTTTTTTTTTTTTTAAGTAGCCTCAACACCCAACGTGAGGCTTGAAGTCATGACCCTGAGATTAAGAGTCACATGTTCTACTACTGATTGAGCCAGCCTGGTGCTCCTCAATAACTATATTTTAACTTACTATACCAATTGATAAATATAAGGGTATTTCTATTACGTGTAAATACATGAGAAACATTGAATGCTGGGATACAGTTTGTGTTATTATTTAACTGAAGCATAACATACATTGGGTTGTAATTTTTAGAGAGCATTAGGCTGAGTTGGGCATTCTTTTGTTGTCCTTTCTCTGTGCAACTCTGACTCAGGCCGGTCTGTACTCAGACACACCTACTTCTTTGGCATTCACCACCCCTTCTCTATTGATTTTTATTATTTCTTAGATTCGCAGTCATTTTTGGTTGCTTTGATAAACTACCCTATAGACTGAATTTTATATTAAACTTTCTTCTCCTATCATTAGTGATATAATAAATATACAGGGTGAGATATCTTTATTTTCAGTTTTGTTAAGATCCAGGTTTAGAATCAGAACAGGATATTAAGTTTATCTCAATAAACTTAAAGTTTATTGAGATAAGTTTATCTCAATCATAGTTCAGCATTTCTTTGCTTGCATAAGGACGTGGCATAATAATTGGAATATTTAAATAAGTGCTTGAACCCAGCAACCTTTAGACTCATAACAATTGTAGGTGAAACGTTGAATAAATAACTCTGGAAGGGAATGCCATAGTGCGAGCCCATTGTACCTAAGAAGGTATGAAATTTTGCTTTTGCTTGTAGGCAGAAAATTGAAATAGTGGCTCTACTGGTTTTACCTAGAACTTTAATAGGTTCACCTATTAAAAAGAAAACTTTGTTTCACCCTTCCTATTACTATGAATATTAAATCTATTATGAAGGAAAAATAATTAAATTTTGAAGTAAAGTCCCAAAAGTTGGGATGAAGAATTTTACCTCTTGGAAATGATAAGCTTCATTAAGAAGCTTCATTATTCAGTAAGAAGAAAAAATCAAAATGATTGCCTTTACAAGAGCATTTCAAGAGCTACATTTCCATTAATATACCAACAATAATTACTGGAATTAACCTAAACATTTAGATAAGCCATTTTCATCCTTTGTGTAGAATAGCAATATTCAATATGTCTTACAGTTTATCTTATCTGAGATTTAAATTTCTCTTGCTAAAGCTTAAGGCCACAGAGCTCATAAATATTTTTAGAAAACACAAAAATAGTTCTTTTCCATTGCACTGTGAAAATTAGATGACTGATTCCTTTCCACACCTCTTCTAGTTACATAAATTTGTGTTTTCCTAAACCTTTGTTGATAGTCATTTATATTTACTGGTTTTTTTTTTTTTAGTATACATTTATTTTATTTTTAGTTTATTTTTTTATTTTTTATTAACATATAATGTATTATTTCCCCCAGGGTACATGTCTGTGAATCATCAGGCTTACACATTTCACAGCATTTGCCATAGCACATATCCTCCCCAATGTCCATAACCCTACCCACCCCCACCTCCCAGCAACCCTTAGTTTGTTTCGTGAGTTTAGGAGTCTCTTATGGTTTGTCTCCTTCCCCATCCCATCTTGTTTCATTTCTCTTCCCCACCCCCCCATAACCCCCTGCCCTGCCTCTCAAATTCTTCATATCAGAGTGATCATGTGATAATTGTCTTTCTCTGACTGACTTATTTCGCTTAGCAT
>CM052799.1:159497316-159789413 GCA_028533885.1 Nasua narica | reverse complement strand
ATTCATTGATGCTTTCTGCTGTTTCTCTAGTTTCTAACTCATTGATCTCTGCTCTAATTTTGATTATTTCCCTTCTTGTGCATGGGGTTGGCTTGATTTGTTGTTGATTTTCCAGTTCTTTAAGGTGTAAAGAGAGCTGGTGTATTTGAGATTTTTCAATTTTTTTGAGTGAGGCTTGGATGGCTATGTATTTCCCCTTTAGGACCGCCTTTGCCATGTCCCATAGGTTTTGGGCTGGTATGTCTTCATTCTCATTGGTCTCCATGAATTGTTTAAGTTCATCTTTGATTTTCTGGTTGATCCCAGCATTTTTGAGCAGGTTGGTCTTTAGCCTCCAAGTGTTTGAATTCCGTCCAAACTTTTTCTTGTGGTTGAGTTCCAGTTTTAAAGCATTGTGGTCTGAGAAAATGCAGGGAATCATCTCAATCTTTTGGTATCGGTTAAGTCCTGATTTATGGCCCAGTGTGTGGTCTATTCTCAAGAAAGTTCCATGTGTGCTTGAGAAGAATGACCATTCCGTTATTTTAGGGTGGAATGTTCTGTATATATCTATGAGGTCCATGTAGTCCAATGTGTCATTCAAAGCTCTTGTTTCTTTATTGATTTTCTGTTTAGATGATCTGTCTGTTACTGAGAGTGGCGTGTTAAGTTCTCCTACTATTAATGTATTCATATCAATATGAGTCTTTATTTTGATTAACAGTTGGCTTATGTAGTTGGCTGCTCCTATACTGGGGGCATAAATGTTTACAATTGTTAGATCTTCTTGGAGGATAGACCTTTTAAGAGTGATGTAGTATCCTTCTGTATCTCTGACTACGGTCTTTAGCTTAAAATCTAATTTATCTGATATAAGATTAGCTACCCCAGCTTTCTTTTGAGGCCCGTTGGCATGAAAGATGGTACTACAACCTTTCACTTTCAGTCTGAATGTATCTTTTGGTTCCAAATGTGTCTCTTATAGACAGCATATGGACGGGTCCTGTCGTTTTATCCATTCTGCAACCCTGTGCCATTTTATGGGAACATTTAGGTCGTTCACATTGAGAATGATTATTGAAAGATATGTGTTTATTGACATCATGTTGCCTGTGAAGTCCTTGCTTCTATAGTTGGTAAATTTCTGTTCTAAGTCACTTATGTGTTCTTTCTACTTTTATAGAACCCCCTTTAATATTTCCTGGAGTGCCGGCTTGGTGGTCACATACTCTTTTAATCCTTGCCGGTCTTGAAAGCTCTTTATCTCTCCATCCCTTTTGAATGTCAGCCTTGCTGGATAAAGTATTCTTGGCTGCATGTTCTTCTCGTTTTGTGCCCTGAATATATCATGCCAGTCCTTTCTGGCTTGCCAGGTTTCTGTGGACAGGTCTGATGTTATTCTGATGGGTCTTCCTCCGTATGTAAGGAATCTCTTCCCCCTAGCTGCCCTCAGGACCTCTTGTCTAAAATTATAATTTGCAAATTTTACAATGATCTGTCTCCCTGATTTTCTAGACTCATTGATCTTGGCTGGTGTCCTTTCTGCCTCTAGGACACGAACGCTTGTTCCGTTCCCCAGATTGGGGAAATTTTCATTCAGAATTTAGTCAGCTATATCTTCTAGTCTTCTTTCTCTACCCCCTCTGGGATTCCAATAATTCTGACTTTGCAACGTTTCATGGTGTCATTTATTTCCCTAAGTCTGTTCTCGTGATTCCTGAGCAATTTCCTCCAGCTCTCCTCCTGACCTTTCTTCTCAACCATTTTATCCTCTAGATCACTAATTCTATCCTCTGTCTCTGTAAGTCTAGCTGTTAGACTATTTAGATTGGATTGAATCTCACTGACAGTATTTTTTACATCAGCTATACTGGCTTTCATTTCTGCCCTTAGAGATTCTATGTTGTCATTAATGTTTTTCTCCATCCTAGCCATTGCCTGGATAATTGTCACCCTGAATTCCTTTTCTAACATACTGTTTACGTCCGTGTCTAATAGTTCTGAGGGAGAGTGTGCAATCTCTGGGTTTTTCCTCTGTTGCATGTTCCTCCTCCTAGTCATTTTGATGAGAAGTGGATGAGAGGATGTATAACTGGATATATTGCCCATGATCCAGGCATGGTGCACCCTGGAAGGTTTTGGAGCAATTGGGATTCACCACTCTCCACTGCTGTCTTCTGCTCTCGTAGAGATCCAGAATTGAGAAATGTTGCTCCTCAGGGTGATTTCATCGGTGTTCAGCATGTCGTAGTAGGTATCCAGATCACTTTTGGGGACAGTTCGCAACAGGATCTCCTTCTCCACCATCTTGTCCCCTTCCTCCAGAGTGTAGATTTTCTATTGAAATTTTAGATACTCTACATGATGAAGACCTGTGTGTGTTATCAGTTGAAAAGTCATATATATTGGAAGCCCTGTCCGTGTGATTCCATTGTACCAAGTGTTGATTTGTCTCCAGTGTCTGTCTACTTTTGGACACTATCTAGTGCTTTCACATAGATTTTCTTTTTACTTCAGACATAAAATATAGCTGTATCTGGGTGCAGGTTGGTATGAAAGTTAGTCCAAAGGTTGGTCCCAGCCCTCTAACCATACCAGAAGCTTTGATATTCATTTTTTAAATTGCTGATGACTAGGCAATTTCTCACTAAAATGAGGACTAAACAATTTATAAAAATAACTTCAGCAAGTCAATATTTCAGTGTTCTAAAATAATGTCAATTGATTATCCACTGCTTCTACCTAGAATATTCTAAATAAGAGCCTCACATGCAAAAGCAAATATTGTGTACTAAGGCATTATCAACATACATCCAATCTGAATATTTATATATTTGGATAGAGATTTAAAGCTACTAGTCAGAACATGACTCTAATTTCAGAGCCTTACTGAAAGGAGACTAGTTAAAGCAATTAATTTTGTTTATAATTATATAATACAATCTATAAGCAAAATCATAAATACTTTGAACAAAAAACAAGCAGTTGCTTCAGAATGTCTTTTGAGCCTATTAAAACACATCCTTATCTTTATTACAGGGCATCATCAGATTTTATCCAATACTATGACCTTCACATTTTAAGGGAATTTAGAAATTGACCTAGAAGGACACCTCAAAACACAGGATGTTTGCTGGTTTCATTATGCTTTCTACTGTTTTGTTTCATGTACACAAGATTTCTTTCTCTGTACTTGTAAAAAGAAACAAAAACAAAAAAGTTTTAATGGTTTTTCCTGTAAAATATGGGGCTTGATTTCTTACAGTTACTCACCAGAATTTCTCTTAGGCCAGTTATTTCCATAAGGAAGGGAAATTGTTTGGGTTAGGATTTATTTCAGAGGCATGCATGCCACAAGTGTGTGTGTGTGTGTGTGTGCATGCACATGTGTGCAAATGTGTTTGTTTTCAGATGGTAGAACAATTGAGGAAAAGGAATGGAGTATGGTACCACTTTTCTAGATTCCTTTATGCCCAACCTGAGCAATATTTCTGTAAAGAACATTAGCTTAATTTGAAATGAGAGCTTAGAGAATTGTTTAAAGACAAAATGTTGATAAAATATGATTGTTGGAAGAAGTGAACTGCCTTGTGAGGAGTGTTTTGATATAGACTACAACAAAAACAATTCAGTACTAGCTTGTAATATGTCAAAGTATTTTTTTAAACATTGGGCCATTGAATCTTTCAGACCTCAAAAGGAAATATCCTTGTTTGAGCTCTTGGCAGCACTTTTCCTGTGGGCCAGGGAAGCTGGCTTAATATACTTTAGCATTTCCCTCTTTGATGAAAATGTGTAGTTAGACAACAAGTTCTGGGCTGCCTGGGTGGCTCAGTTGGTTAAACATCTGCCTTCAGCTCAGGCCATGAACCTGGGGTCCTGGATAGAGCCCTGTGTTGGATTCTCTGCTCCATAGGGAGCCTGCTTCTCCCTCTTTCTCTGCCTGCTTCTACCCCTGCTTGTGCTCTCTTTTTCTCTATCAACTGACTAAATAAATAAATCTTTTGAAAATCAATCAATCAATAAATAAATAAATAAAAATATAAAACAGCAAGTTCTTAGAGAACATAGAGGTATCAGATTTTTTAATCTCTCACTGCACATTAAAATTTTCTATCTTACTCCTTCCTTCCCTCATGTTCTCTGTTTTCTCACACACCCACACAGAAATCTTCAGAACACTTAAAATAGGGAAAAACTGAAACACATATTTGATTTGCTTTAGCATTGGATAAAATCTTTAAGGGGGCAAAAATTTTTAACTTTTATGTAAAAATCTCTAAGTAAAATAGATTATTGAGGAAGATGAGTTATATTCTCTATTCTTGAGTCACCTCCAGCAAAGCAATGTATATGTGTTTCATGGACTATGCATTTCTTACTATAAGAAGTTGGACATGTACTATCTAGTGAAAATCTGTTAGTTCCCCTAATGCAACCTGGAGTTTCTTTGCTTAAAAAATATCAAATTCTATTTCATTCATATTACCATAGGTGTTCTCATTTTACTCATTGGAGAAAATGCAGTCTGGCTGAAATTTAAAATGTTACCACTTTATCCAAATAATAGGGACCTTGAAATATAGTTGCACTAGAAAACTTATCCACATCTGGATTTGACTTCATAACTTCCTCTTTTTCTTTTCTAAATCATTAATTAAAGACTTACATCTAAATATTGTCTCTGCTGCACAAACAGTATAAATGACAGGTCAAAATATAGATATTTTGCTATGGTTTATGACTTGGTTTCTTTCTTAAACATTCATTAGTTATGTTTCCTTTTAGAATTTCCCTGTCTGGTGTTCCTTATGGCAGTGCAACAATTTGCTTTCTCCTCTCATCTTACAGGGTTAACCAGCCACATCAATTCACGAAGTAAAATACGTACAATTTCTGACACTCGATGATTTTGTTGCCAAAGTGGCTTTTAGCTTGGAGGTTTCTCACATTTTTTGGAGCTCATTGTTTCTTCTAGCTCTTTTCCTTTTTTTATAATAAAGTAAATAATTTTTACTCAGATTAACACTTAATAAATTTATGAATAATTATGAAGAACTAATTAGATTAATTCTATAGTCCTTTGTTGAGATTTGGTTAATGTGTGATTTTCTTTTACTGTGGTAGACAAGTAACATTTGCGAAAAGATCTGCTTAGAAAAGGAGCAAGAAACAGATGGCTCACAAAGATATGCTTCAATAAAAGAGTTAGTGCAACACAAATCTTGGTAACAGATTTTCTTAAAATATTTTCTTATCCCTACTGACTTTGATACTTCTGACTATATTTTGTTTTCTAAGGTAAAATGTTATCTACCTGAATTGTTATAAAGTGGTTAACATTTCTCAAAGCATCAGGAAAAAAAATTTTTTTATATAAGGAGTAAATAAAATTGAACTCCAAAATAGATTGCTATTCCAGAGAATTATAGAAAAACCTCTATCTGGTTTTAAGCCTGTGTCTATAAAGTACAAACAAACATTTTATTTATTATTATTACTTTCTACTCTATAGAATATAGACTTCGATTAAATGCATTTAAAGATCTAGCATTCCCTATGGAATTAGCATTGTTGCATTGAACGTCAGTGTACATTTACTTGCAACAAACATTCTGGCCCATTGTCTGAACCCTGTACGGTCCTGCCTTTTTAAATTATTACTAAACCAGGAGAAATAACTGATACAGGTATTTCCAGCAAACTGTCCTCCAAAATAATGAAGAGATAAAATACTTTTACAGATTCAAAAAAAGCTAAGCGAGTTCGTTACTACACTAGCCTCACAAGAAATGCTAAAAGGAGTCATTTGAGTTCAAATGAAAGGATACTAGACAGCAACATGAAAGCATGTAAAAATATAAAGCTCTCTGGCAAAGGTAAATATATAGACAAAAACAAAATCCTGTAACACTGCAATGGTGATCTATAAATCACCTTAATTCTAGCATAGAATTTAAAAGATAAAAGCATTAAAAATAACTGCAATTATATTATTAGATTAGTGGATACAAAATATAAAAATACCTAATTTGTGACATTGATGACATAAAATAGAGAAGATGTAAAGGAGTAGAGTTTTTATATGCAACTGATATTAAGTTGTTATCACTTCAAAATAGACTCCTATAACTGTAAGATATTTTATGTAATCCCCATGGTTACCACAAAGAAACCTCCTGAAGAAGATACATGAAGGGAATAAAGTATGTCAGTAAAAAACTCAGTGAAACACAAAGGAAGATAGAAAGAGAGGAAAAGAAAAATAAAATAGCTATAAAATATACCAAAAACAACAAAATGGCAATAGTAAATCCTTATCTATTGGTAATTATTTTAAGTGTAAGTGGATAAAACTCCATAACCTAAAGATACCGAGTAGCTAAATAGATTTTTTTAAAGATTTTGTTTATTTGATAGCATGAGAGAGAGAGAAAGAGACAGAGAGAGAGCACAAGGTAGGAAGGGGCAGAGGGAGAGGGAGAAACAGATTCCCTGTTAAGCAGGAAACCCAATGTGGGGCTCAATTTCAGGATCCTGGGATCATGACCTGAGCCAAAGGCAGACACTTAACCTACTAAGGCACCCAGCTGCCTGCCCCTAGAGTGGCTAAAGAGATTTAAAAACAATATCTAACTATATGCTGTTTGTAAGATTGACTTTAGATTTAAGAACACATATGAACTAAAAATGAAAGAATGAAAAAAGATAATCCATGCAAACTATAACCAAAAGAAAGCAAATGTGATCATACTTTTAATAAGTAAAATAGATTTGAAATCAGAAACTATCACAAGAGACAAAGAAGGACATTATATAATGATTTAAAAAGATCCAGTCACCAGGAAGATATAACAATTTAAATATTTATGCACCTAACACTAAAGCACTCAAATATTTGAAACAAACATTGACAGGATGGAAAGAAGAAATAGAAAACAATGCAAATAAGAGCAGGGGATTTCAATACCCCACTTTCAGTGATGGATAGATCATCCAAAAGCAAGCAATAAAGAAATAGTGAACTCAACACTATAGAACAAATGGACCTAACAGACATATACAGAATATTCCATCCAACAGCACCGGAGCACAGATTTTTTTCAAACACACATAGAACATTCTCCAATATAGATTATATGTTAGGTCACAAACAAGTCTTAACAAATTTAATATTAAATTTATACCAAGTATCTTTTCCAACTACAATGGAATGAAACTAGAAATCAACAGCAGAAGAAAAAAGGGAAATTCACAAAGAAGTGGAAATTAAAGAACACACTCTTGAACAACCAGTGAATCAAAGAAGAAACCACAAGGAAAATTTGAAAACATACTGAAACAAATAAAATCAAACAAAACATGGTTGTTGCAAAAGCAGTACTAATAGACAAGTTAATAATGATAAACAGGTAATTAAAAACAGAAGAAAGATTGCAAATAAAGAACCCAATTTTATATTTCAAGGACTTGGACAAAGAAAAACAAATTAAGCCCAAGTTAGGAGAAGGAAGGAAATAATAAAGATTTAAGCAGAAATAAATGAACTAAAGAATAGAAAACAATAGGAAAAAATCAACAAACTGGAGCAGGTTTTCTGAAAAGGTTAACAAAACGGGCAGACCCTTAGCTAGGCAAACTAAGAAAAAAAAGAGAAGAAAACCAGACAGAGATAATATTAGAAAAGAAACTACAGACCAAAATCACTGATGAGTATTGGTGCAAAAATCCTCAAAAAAAAAAGTTAGCAAATTGAATTCGATAGCATGTTAATAGGATTGTAACACTATAACCAAGTGGAACTTAATTTTTGGAATGCAAGGATGTTTGAAAATATGAAAATCAATTAGTGTAATACATCAATTAATGGAATGAAAAACAAAACTTCATGATCATCTCGACTGATACAGAAAAAATATTTTACTAATTCAACACCCTTTCATAGTAGTAATAAAAACAGTCAACAAACTAGGAAACGAAGGAAATTACCTCAATATAATAAAGGCCATGTATGAAAAGCCCACAGATATCATACTCAACAGGGAAGTCTGAAAGATTTTCCTCTAAGATCAAAAATAAGGCAAGGATGTCCATTCTCCAACTCTATTCCATATAGTGTTAGAAAGCCTAGCCTGAGCAATTAGGTAGAAAAAGAAATAAAAGGCATCCAAATCAGAAAAGAAGTAAAATTATCTTTGTTCAGAGATTATATAATCTTCTTATGGAAAATCCTAAAGATTCTGCCAAAAACTATTCAAACTAATAAGCAAATTCAGAAAGTTGCAGGACATAGTCAACACACATACACAAAAGTGGGCTTTCTATACACTAATAATGAAAATCTGAAAAGAATGTTAAGAAAATAATCTCATTTACAGTAGCACTAAAAATAATAAAACATTTAGGAATAAATTTACCTAAGGAAGTTAAAGATTTGAACACTGAAAATTACAAAATGTTACTGATAGAAATTAAAGACACAAATAAATGCAAAAATATCCCCTGTTCATGCATGGATTGGAAGACTTAACATCGTTAAAATGTCCATACTACCCAAAGCAAAGACTCCATTCAATCCTTATCAAAATCCCAAAGGCAATTTCTTTCAGAAATAGAAAAAGCAATCTTAAAATTCATATGGAATTGTAAGGGCTTTGAATAGCCAAAACAATCTTGAGAAAGAAAAAAAAATTGGGGGTTCTCACACACCCTGATTTTAAAACATTTTACAAAATTACAGTATTCAAAACAGTATGGTACTGGTATAAAGACAGACATACAAACCAATGGAACAGAATAGAGAGCTCAGAAGTAAACCGTTATATACATGGTCAAATGACCTTCAACTAGAGTGCCAAGACTACATAATGGGGAAAGGATAATCACTTCAACAAACATTTTGGAAAAACTGGATATTACAACTGTGGAAAAAAATGAAGTTGGACTTTACATTACACTCTATACAAAAATTAAAATGAATTAAAGACCTAAGTATAAGACTTAAACTCTATTTCCAAGGAGAAGATATAGGTAATAAACTTCATGACATTGGATTTGACAATGATTTCTTAGATGTGACAACAACAGCACAAGTAGTAAAAACAAAAAAATAAGCAAATGGAAATATATCAAACTTTAAAAGTTCTATTACAGCAAAATAAACAATCAACAACTCTTTTCAACAATTGAAAAGACAATCTATGGAATGGAAGAAAGTATTTTGCAAATTATATATCTGACAGGGGGTTGATAGTCAACATGTATAAAGAATTCCTGCAACTCAAAAACAAAACAAAACAGAACAAAAACCTGATTTAAAAATGAGTAAAGGATTTAAGTATTTTCCTTTTTTTTTTTAAGTAAGCTCCATATCCAGTGTGGGGCTTGAACTCATGACCCTGGGATCAAGAGTCAGATCATCTACCAACTGAGCTACCCAGGCATTCCTTAAATAGACATTTTCTTAAATATATATGCATGATCAATAAGTATATGAGAATATACTCAACATCACTAATCATTAAGTATTTTATGAAATAAAAAATTTAAAGAGGTATTGAAGATGTCTCCACATCTTCAATAAGGAATTCTTGTACACTGATGATGGGAATATAAATGGTGTTGCTGCTATGAAATACAGTATGGAGATTCCTGTGAAAATTAGACATAGAATTGCCATAATTTTATGCCATAGAAGTGCCACAATTCCACTTCTTGGTATTCATTTAAAAAATTTTAAAACAAGGTCTTGAAGAGATATTTGCATTCCCATGTCATTGCCCCATTATTTACAATTGCCAAGAGCTGGAAATAACCTACATGTCAATGGATAGAATAATGGATAAAGAAAATGTAGGATATACATACAGTGAAATATTATTCAGCCTTTAAAGAGGAAATCCTGTCATATGTTATGACATGTACAAACTATAAGGACAGTACACTAAGTTACATAAGCTAATCACAAAAGATAAATACTGCATGATTCCAATTACATGATGTATCTTCAGTAGTAAGACTCAGAAACGTGAAGTTGAATGGTGGTTGCCAGAAGCTAGAGTTAGGGGGAAAGAATAGTTGTTCAAAGGGTGTAGACTTTCAGTTTTGCAAGATGAAAAAGTTAATGTGCCTGACTTATCTACCTAGTGCCTGTCCAGAATAGATAATGAATTTTCTCATTCCCTTCCCTTTTCTTTCCAATTCACGGAATATTAATTGGGTGTCCACTGATGCACTAGAAAACTATTCCAAAAAGATAGGTGAAGGATTTTTAAATTATGTAGCAAATTATTTTTTAAATATGAATTTTGATGTAAAACATTAATAATATAAAATAATTATAAATTAATCATATAAAATAATATTGTTATTGCAATGTTCTAGGCATCATAAATGCATGATTGCCTTATATCTTATCATTCTGACATCAAATATGGGGAAGACACTATTATTATTCTCATTTTACCAATAAGGAACCTGAGATTTAGAGAATTTAACCTACCCAAAACTCCAGCTAGTATGAGCAGAGCATGACTCCATATCTGACTCTGAAGTTCAAGCTCCCAACCGCTACTATACTGTACTGTTTATGGAGAATAAGCTCAAATGTGTAACAGCCTTGCCTCGAAATATAAATCAATCAAAATGTAGCAGTCTTTATCTTAGGTAAGGATAAGACAAAGGGTAATGAGTAAGCAAACCTCCTTCCCTCCTATTATACTTCCAAATTTCCATCTCTTTCCAGACCTCAAATAAAGTGGATTTTATGGTTTCCCCAATTTCTTTCCAGTTTTTATTGTCTTGGTAATTCAGGCTTTCTAAAATGCTTTACAAATGGCAAACAAACATGAAGGAGGGAGAATGAGCTGAACCTGGAGAAATGGGTTAAGTCTGAGTAGACTGAGAATATAGCAGAAGGCTCAGAGGTAGGAATTAGCAAGACATTTTTTTGAACAATAATAAGATTCTAGAGCAGAGGTTTTGCTTTGAAAAGATTAATCTGAAACATGTATGAAACTCTATTTGACCATTCATATATTAGACTAGACCATTCATGACCCAGATCATTGGTTATCAAATCACCTTGAAGAAAAATTGATATTGCTTAACATTCCCAGAAACATTCCCAGAACAAACCTGGTAGACCCATTTAGTAACTGCTAAATCATTTGACTGGTACAAAAGGTCTAATTGAACCAGAAATGTTGACAAAAATGATTTCCCGTAGGTCAGGGATATTACAAGAGAGGATTTTGCCTTCCTCAGCTGGGTCAGACTCTATTGTTCCTAGTTTTGTTTCACTTAGAAGTATTGGATGAGGCAGAGGCAATATCTTTTTAAGCTTGTCCATTGTGTCTTTGAGTAAAAATGAGGGATTTTGCTTTCAGATCTACTCTTTTGTATTGATCTCCGTCTTTATATATACACACATATGCACACACACACACACACACACTTTTTTTTTTCCCTACTGAATGAGGATAGAGAGAAAAATAAAAACAGGGAAAATACTTGTAGGCTCTTTCCAGACATTATGTACATTTATTTGTTGCTAGTTGTTCATCTCTTTCCCTAGGTCTTTGCTTGAACTCAAGGTTTATTATAATTATATTGTGTGTCATACTATAGTTGAGAAAAACAATATTTAGTTTGTTAAAGTTATGAAACACAGTAGGAAATCTGTTATTCATTTCATCTTTCAGTAAAAAAAATGTAATTAACACCCCCAAAATGTTAGAGGAATATAGATGGATGTATAAATATTTTTAAGTAGATAGTGGAAAATGAATTTCAGTTTGTGCTCCTTAAGTATGTAATGCACTAATCATATAGAATCTTTTGAGATCATATATGTTATGAATCTGTTCTTGGGTACCTATAGCTTTCAACAAAGCTGTTTGTTTAATTTAGAATTATGCTGGAAATAAAAAATGTTGACATTATCTGCAATCTAAGGGGGAATGAATTGCATATCATTTATTGTTAAACAGAGTTAAAATTTTATCATAATAACCTTTTTTAAAATTCTCAATTCAAATATTCACCTTGGGTTATTTCACTTCCTATTTTCACTTACACAATATAATTCTTAACACTGATGTATGCATGATATTAAATATCGCTAAGGTTTTGTTATTTCACTGAATATTAACCCATAACCCCCGATAACTTCAGAGTTGCCTTATAAGTGAAATTATTTTATGTCGAGTTGATAGTTCATTAGCCAACCATGGCCCCTAACAGAGAGACCACACACACACACACACACACACATACCCCTCCTTGGATGCTATTTTTAATTAGATTTTTTTGTAAGAGTGTCCTAACAATATTCTAGTACATGTAGAATCACTCATTAAAGAAAAAGATGCCTATCTCAAGATTCTTAAAATTTCAGTAAAAGAAACATTTCTTATGATTTTATTCTAATGTAAAGTATTACCAAAATTTCCATAAAATCAATTATTCATTTCCTGTAGAGCTTAGCCAATATATTTATTTATAAGTAAAATTTAGTTAGATAAGCAAGATATATTCAACCTCCATTATACTTAAGACACCAGACTACCTTATTTCTCACACTACTAATAATATATAAATTCTTAAAATATATATATATAAATTCTAATGATAATATTTTTCTGTTATATATCCATAATTTTAAAATATACAGAACTTTAGGAATTTCCTTTATAGTGATTCTAATATATCCCCTTATATTTAAGAGAGTTATAAAATTTAACATGTAAAAAGTATTTTTCATATAACTAGAAGATGGAAATCTGAATATAATCTGATGGTTAATGCCTAATAAAATTAACTTGACTATGTCTGTGCTTCAAATAATTTCTATCTTTAAATTCAAGAAATATTAATAGATTTGCAATCTTAATCATAAAATCATTTGATTCAAATATGTATTCTACAACCTATTTTCATATAACACTTTCATTAAAAGCCACATAAATATACCTTTACTCTAAGTTGCAAAAGTGGCTAACATAAACATAAATTATACTCAAGAAAAATAGTTGTGTTGACATACAGGATTTTTGCTTCAAGAATGGCATAAGAGGAAGGTTCTTTACAGATTCACACTCCTGCATGTAACAACTATAAACTCTGGACAAAATAAAGCAATAACAAAACAAAACTAACAACCTGAAAGCTATGGAGTATGAGTGAAGACATGTAGACACTTGCAGGAGAACTAAACTTTGAAAGAGGATTCCAAAACGATTTGAAATTCCCACTATCGTAGATTTGGTCTAGGAGTAGGCCACAGGAGAAAAACAATTAAAATAATTAATGAGTCCCAAAAGAGAGGAGAGAAAAAATAAAGTAGAAAAACTATATGAAGAAATTATGACATAATCTCCCTAGTTTGGTAAAAGATATAAATGTAGAAATCCTCAAAGCTCAGTAGACTCCAGGAAATATAAATGCAAAGAAAATCATACCTAGGAACAAATACTCAAACTCCTGAAAACCAAAGAAAAAGAGAAAATCTTGAAAGTAAACAGAGTAAACATACTACATATAGGGAGACAATGATTCAAATACTCTGGCTTTCTTATTGAAAACCACAGAGGCCAGAAAACCTGGGAGGGATTATTTAAGAGCTGACATTAAAAAACAAAAAACAACAATAATGAAAAACAGTTAACTCACAATTTTTATTTTCAGTGAAAAAATTCTTTGAGTACAAAAGTAAAAAAGAAAAAATTTAGATAAAAGGATTCATTGCCCTCAAATCTATACTATAAGAAATGCCAAAAGATGTTTTCAGGCAGAAGGGAAATCTTGTTCAAGAAGTGAACAGCACTGGAAATGATAACTATCTGGATAAAATAAAAGAATATTTTTCTTCTAATCAAAAAATATAACAATTTGTAACAAAAATTAATGTTCTAATGCAGATGTAACATGTATAACAATTGTGACTACAAAATCCTTGTCTATTGAACACATTGTAAAAATACCAAGATGGTAAGCCTAATTCCATATTATAAACCACATCAATGGATTAAATAGTCTGATTAAAAAGTGAAAATTTTTAAAAAAAAAAAGGTGAAAATTTTTCACAATAGATGTGAAAGCAATACTCAAATACATTCTGTTTATAAGAGATATACCTTAAATATAAAAACAAAGATAGGCACCTGAGTGGCTCAGTCAGTTAAGTGTCCAGCTCTTAGTTTCAACTCAGGTCATGATCTCAGAGTCATGAGGTCCAGCCCTATGATGGGCTCTGCACTCAGCATAGAGTCTGCTTGAGATTCTCTGCCTCGCCTGCTATCCCTTCCCCTACTTCTGTGCTCACTCTTTCAAATAAATAAGTAAATAAATGTTTTAAATAAATACATAAATATAATAGTTGAAAGTAAACAGAAGGAAAAAATCTACATTACCATAAATACTTTGGAAATACTATATTAATATCAGATAAAATGGGTTTTAAAGGGGCGCCTGGGTGGCTCAGTGGGTTAAAACCTCTGCCTTTGGCTCAGGTCATGGTCTCAGGGTCCTGGGATCGAGCTCCACGTCAGGCTCTCTGCCCAGCAGGGAGCCTGCTTGCCTCTCTCTCTGCCTGCCTCTCTGCCTACCTGTGATCTCTCTCTCTCTGTCGGATAAATAAACAATCTTTAAAAAATATATGTTTTAAAATAAAAAAATACTGCCTGAGATAAAAGTCATTTCATAATGATAAAAAAGATCAATTCATCAGAAATACATACCAATCATGAAAGTATACAATAAGAAAGCAACAGATTACATGAAACAAATACTGACATAATTAGAGGGAGAAATAAATAGTTCTACAATCTTTGTAAGAGATTTTATTTTTTTTTAAGATTTTATTTATTTATGTAACACAGAGAGAGAGATCACAAGTAGGCAGAGAGGCAGGCAGAGAGAGAGGGGGAAGCAGGCTCCCCGCCGAGCAGAGAGCCCAATGTGGAACTCAATCCGACCCTGAGATCATGACCTGAGCTGAAGGCAGGGGCTTACCCCACTGAGCCACCCAGGTGCCCTTTGTAAGAGATTTTAACAACTATTTTCTCAGCAATCACTAGAACTAGAAAAAAATATCAGTTAAGGCATAGATGATCTGAACAACACTATAGGACCTTGACATCACTGATATTTATAGATTATTATACACAGCAACTGCAGAATACACATGTTTTATTCACAAAGATACACCATGTGACAGAAAACACAAGTCTCATTACACTTTAAAGTACAGAATGCATAAGAGTATGTGCTGTGATCACAATTAAATAACCCAATAAACACTAGGCAAAGATCTAGAGGACATTGCAAGAGAATATGATTGACCAATTAGTACAAGATTCTCAACAACATTAGCACTAAGGAACTGCCATTAAAATGTACAAGGAGATAACACCACACACTTACAAGGATGTCTAAAATTAATACGCTGACAATACCAAGTGCTGGAGAGCATGTGGAACAACTAGAACTCTGCAACACTGGGGTTATAAAGGTAAAATGGTACGATAATTGGAAAAATATTTCACAGTTTTTTAAAAATATTAAAGATATACCTATTTTACTACATAACCATTGTACTCTTACCCAAATTAGTGAAATCACAGTCTTGTACATGGATATTCATAGCTTTTTTATTCACAGTAGCCAAAAATTGGACACGATTAAAATGTTCATCAATCAACAAATGGACAAATAGATGTCATACAGTAGAATATTACTCAGGAATAAAAAGGAGAGACTACAAATACATTCAACAGCATGGATGAATCTTTCAATCACTATGCTGAGTGTAAGAATCCAGGCTCAAAGAAGTACACAACATATTAGTACATTAATATAAAATTCTAAGAAATGCAAACTAACCTATAGTACAAATAAATAAGTGGCTGCCTGGTCTCGGGGCAAAGGAAATGATGGCCAACAAAGGGACACAAGAAAATATTGGGGTGTGATAGAAAAGTTCCATCTCTTGTGGGGTGGTTTTCAGGTGTATATGTCTTTCAAAAATGTATCAAATTATATATTTTAAGTGGACACAACTTACTATACATAGATTACACCTCAATAAAATTGATTTTAAAGGAGATATTCTTTTCACCAAAATTTAAACTCTTGAGAAGACATCATCAATAAAAAAACAAACAGAAAATACCAAAAAATTAAGTTGAATAAATAAAAATTCATTTTCTTTTGATAAACTGTGGTTTTTGAAAACCTGATAAGAGTTAAAGGTGATTTAGAAATGTTAGCTGGATTACTCCATTTACTTTGTCAATGCAAAATGAACAAACCTTTTTTAAAATTTTAAAGAGAAAGGAAAAGGGTTTTACTCAAGTCCAAGTTAGGACACCTGTCCAGGATTCACAATCTTCACAAAGAAGAGAATGCTCTGGGGAAGGAACATTTGGTGCAGGGCTGTATACTTTTTTCCCACAAAGAGCTACAAATCATCATGATGGACATTCCAGAAAGTTACAGACTTTATCTTATGATTTTAGTATGTGCAAGGCTGTATGAGTTTAATCTTATGGGAATGAGGGCGGGTTTTTTGTTTTCCTTATCTTTATGTGCAGAATGCTCTCTTGGTTATTTTTTTAATGAGGCCAATGTACAATCAATGTGTTTTCAGGACAGAAATAGAGCCCATGCTTTGAGCTTTTGTGGAGTCATTTTGACCTTTATAATAATGTAAGAATAGCTTCCCTGGGAGCCTAGGAGTAGGGCCCACAAATGTTGAAGGCTGAAATTTTCCTTTATCAACAGGAATAGACTTTAAAAAAAAGATTCCTCCAATTTATTCATCGGTACCTAAAGTTAAAATCTGTAACTAACTCTTAAAGAAGGTTTATGTGTACATATATTATATATATATACATTGAGGAGCATCTCCACATATGTAGGAGAGGGACTGAGAAAGAGAGCAAATATGTCAAAATGTTAACAAATTGTATATATAGGTGAGCTTATGTGGATTCTCATGTTACTATTTTTTCAATTTTTCTCTAGTTTTGAAATTTTCAAAGTAAATAGTTGAAGTAAAATATAATCAAAGACTTACCGAATTTACATTAATGAGTCTGGCCACTTAAATTTTAATACCCAGGAAATTTTAATAACCTAGGAAGTGATGTGAATACATATTTTATAAAGCATTAAAATTGAAACATGAAATTACTAAATGTATTGAAGATGAGAAAACAGCACTGTGGGATAAAGAGTATGGATTTTATGGATTGTTAAAAAAATTCACCTAATCCAAGCAATTTTTATATCAAGAACTCTGATTATTTAATTATTTGGGGAGTATAAAACAATGAATGGGTATGAACATGGGCTCTGCGGTTAATTCCTTCTTGATCCCTTACTAACTATATAATTTTTTTCAGAACTCAGTGTCCTCATATGTAAAAATGAGGAAAATAAAAGTATTTACCTCAAGGATATTATAAAGATTAAATGAGATAATGTGCTTAAAGTGTTTTTTCGCAGTTCTTAGTACAAAGTAAGAACTCAAGAAATTTTAGCATCTGTAATTTCTATTATTTTAGGAGAAACTGAAGGAGGTACATTCATAAAATTATGAATGACTAAATTTACTATACAAAAAAATCCTATTTCTATCCTACCACATGCCATTCCCCAGTTATTGTGGAAGACTATTTCATTTTTAGATTTTGAGTTGTTCGAAGAATTTAGATTTCTTTTCAAATTTTTATTTTAATTCCAGTTAGTTAACATACAGTGTCATATTAGTTTTGGGTGTGCAATATAGTAATTCATCATGTCCATACATCACCCTGTGCTCTTCAGTTTCTTCCCTATAATTAAGAGTCTGTTTCTTGATTTATCTCTTTCTCTCTCTCTCTCTTATTTTTTCCCTTTGCTTATTTGTTTTGTTTCTTAAATTCCACATGAGTGATATCGTATGGTATTTGTCTTTGACTGATCTATTTCACTTAGCATTATGTTCTCTTGCTCCAACCATGTCACTGCAAATGGCAAGATTTCATTCTTTTTATGGTTGAACAATATTCCATTGTGTACCACTTCTTTATCCATTCATCAATTGATGGACACTTGGACTACTTCCATATCTTGGTTATTGTAAATAATGCTGCTATAAACATTGGAGTGCATGTGTCCCTTTGAATTAGTGTTCTTGTATTCTTTGAGTAAATACCTACTAGTGCAATTACTGGATCATAATGTAGTTCTATTTTTAACTTTTTGAAGAACCTCCATACTGTTTTCCACAGTAGCTACACCAGTTTGCATTCCGACCAACTGTGCAAGAGGGTTCCTTTTTCTCCATATCCTTGCCAACATCAGTTATTTCTTGTGTTGTTGATTTTAGTCATACTGACAAGTGTGAGATGATATCTCATTGCAGTTTTGATTCGCATTTCCCTGATGATAAGTGGTTATGAGCATCTTTTCTTGTGTCTGTTGGCCATCTAGATGTCTTCTTTGGACAAATGTCTATTTATGTCTTCTGCCCATTTTTAATTGAATTACATGTTCTGGGGGTGTTGAGTTGTTTATCAGTCCTTGATATATTTGGATACTCCCCATTTATCAGATATACCATTTGCAAATATCTCCTCCCATTCAGTAGATTGCCTTTTGGTTTTGTTGATTGTTTCCTTCACTGTGCAGAAGCTTTTTATTTTGATGAAGTCCCAATAGTTTATTTTTGCTTTCATTTAGCTTGCCTACAGAGACATATCTAGAAAGAAGTTTCTATAGCTGATGTCAAAGAAGTGACTGTCTGTTTTATCCTCTAGGATTTTTATAGTTTCAGGTCTTACATTTAGCTCTTTAATCCATTGTTAATTTATTTTTGTGTATGGTATAAGAAAGTGGTCCAGTTTCATTCTTTTGCATGTTGCTGTCCAGGCTTCCCAACACCATGTGTTGAAGAGAATGTCGTTTTCTCATTGGATATTTCTTTCTTGCTTTGTCAGAGATTAATTGACCATGTAATTGTGGGCTTATTTTGGAGATTTCCATTCTGTTGTCTGTTCTGATCTATGTGTCTATTTTTGTGCCAGTACCATACCGTTTTGATTTCTAAAGCTTTATAATAACTTGATATGTGGAATTATGATGCCTCCAGCTTTGCTTTTCTTTTTCAAGGTTGCTTTGGCTGTATGTGATATTTTGTGGTTCCATACAAATTTTAAGATTGTTTGTTCTAGTTCAGTGAAAAATGCTTTTGGTATTTTTTTTAAAGATTTTATTTATTTATTTGACAGAGAGAGATACAGCAAGAGAGGGAACACAAGCAGGGAGAGTGGGAGAGAGAGAAGCAGGCTTCCCGCCAAGCAGGGAGCCCGATGCGGGGCTCAATCCCAGGACCCTGGGATCATGAGGCAAAGGCAGAGGCTTAACGACTAAGCCACCCAAGTGCCCCGGTTTTGGTATTTTGATAGGGATTGCATTAAATGTGTAGATTGCTTTGGGTAGTACAGACATTTTAACAATTCTTGTTCTTCCAATCCATGAGCATGGAATGTCTTTCTTTATGTCATCTTCATTCTCTTCCATAAGTGTCTTTACCAGTCTTTGGGCACCTAGGTGGTTCAGTGGGTTGAAGCCTCTGCCTTCGGCTCAGGTCAGGATGTCAGGGTCCTGGGATCAAGTCCCGCATCAGGCTGTCTGCTCAGCAGGGAGCCTGCTTCCCCCTCTCTCTCTGCCTGCCTCTCTGCCTCCTTGTGATCTCTCTGTGTTAAATAAATAAATAAAATCCTTAAAAAAAAAAAAGAGTACAGGTCTTTCATCTTTTTGGTTAGGTTTATTCTTAGGTATCTTATTTTTGGTACAAGTATAAATGGGATTGTTTTCTTAACTTCTCTTTCTGATGCTTTATTATTGATAAGTAGACATGCAATAGATTTCTGTACATGGATTTTATTTTTCCTGCAACTTTACCAAATTAATTTATCAGTTCCAGCAGTTTTTTGGTGGAGTCTTTAGGGTTTCTATACATAGTATCAGGTCATCTGCAAAGAGTGAAAGTTTGACTTCTTCCTTACCAATTTGGATGCTTTTTCTTTTTGTTGTCTGATTGTTGTACCTAGGACTTCCAGTGCTATGTTAAATAACAGTGGTGAGAGAAGACATCTTTGTCTTGTTCCTGACCTTAGGGGAAAAGTTCTCAGTTTTTCCCCATTAAGGATGATGTTAGCTGTGAGTCTTTCATATATGACCTTCATTATGTTGAAGTATGTTCCCTCTAAATCTACTTTGTTGAGGGTTTTTTTTTATCATGAATCGAGTTATACTTTGTCAAATGCTTTTTCTGCATCTACTAAAAGATCAGGGACACCTGGGTGGCTCAGTCGCTTAAGCATCTGCCTTCAGCTCAAGTCAGGTCCTGCATCTGGCTCCTTGCTCAGCGGGGAGTCTGCTTCTTCCTCTGCCTCTGCTGCTCCCCCTGCTTGTAGTCTCATGCTCTCTTGTTCTCTCTCTCTCTCTCTCTCTCATTGGCAAATAAATACATACATACATACATACATACACGCATAAAAAATGCGTTTTTAAAAAAATGATCGTATGGTTCTTATCCTTTCTCTTACTGATGTGATGTATCACTGATTCATTTGTGAATACTGAACTACACTTGCATCCCAGGAATAAATCTCACTTAGTTATGGTGAATGATTTTTTTAATGTATTATTGAGTTCAGCTTGCTAGTATTTTGCTGAGAATTTGTTAAGGATAAGGTTTTTAAAACACAAAAGACCTAATTTTATCAACTTAAGCCTAGAGAACATTTTTTTCCCTCCAAATTCAGACAAGTTTTCTGACCGAGAAGATTTAGAGATGGAAAAAATCTCACATATCAAAGTTCGAGACACTATAAGAAAAATGTTAGGCAGTTAAAAGAATCTTTTGAAAAAGGCTTGTCTGTCCGATGATCCAGACTACAGCAAATTGATTGTTTTCTTGTTTCCTTTAATGAGCCCATGTTTGATCATTTGACATTTACTATTTGATTATTTAATAACTGGAAACTTACTGCACACAGTAATTGCCAGCCTGCTGAGTATGACAAGTGAAATTCTGATATGAAAATGAGATTAATAATTTAACTGTGATTTAGACATGATAGCCTTTGAATTTAGATTGCAAGTCTTACATCAGGGACCTCTGTTGAAAATATACTTTGGATTTTATTAAAGTAATAAAGCTGCTTTAAAGTTTCATTAAAATATTTTATCATTTTTTTCCTGGTGTGAAACTGTCAGAAGACAACTATAACAAATGGGAAATTTGAAACTCTGTGTTATATATATGTGATTCTTACCCTATGTGCACCTTTTATCCTGAACTCCCAGTGCAGACCTAGATAATATAATGTGATCATGGATAACATCTATACAATTGCTCTTTTTAAAGAGTTTGTGTTATCCAGTCAGTCTGTATTCTCTTCATTGATGAAAAGTTTGCTCTTTGTGGCTCTTTGAGGAAGCAAAAACAATTCAAGGTAATATTCAATACATTAACGCACTTAGATAAGATGCACTCCTATTTTGAAATATATACTTTAAAACTTAATATCAGGGGCACCTGGGTGGCTCAGTCATTAAGCATCTGCCTTCTGCTCAGGTCATGATCCCAGGGTCCTGGGATGGAACCCCACATTGGGCTCCCTGCTCTGTGCGAAGCCTGCTTCTCTCTCTCCAACTCCCTGCTTGTGTTCCCTCTCTCGCTATGTCTCTCTCTGTCAAATAAATAATTCTTTAAAAAAATAAAAATAAAAAACTTAACTCCAAAATATATATTTACATATATTTTATAATTTATATTATATATGTTATATATTATTTTTATTTTATTATTTTTATATTATATATATTTTTTATATTACATATATTATTTATATTGTGATATATTATTTGCATATTATATATTATTATAAAAATATAATTGCTTAGAACTTTGCAGTTTTCACAGAACTTCATATCTACTCATATCTGTATGGATCCTCTTAGCAATCCTTTAAGGTGTAACAGGTAATTTTAGAGATTGGAGTTTTCAAGAGTCTATGAAAGTGGGAGAGAAGAAGCAAATCTTCCTTACAGAAGGATTCTAAATAATATATGTAGATAGTTCTTCCTCCAGGAGGAGGAGTTTAGTTCCCAACGGCTTCCTTTGAATATGGGCTGGACTTAGAATAGAACATTAAAAGGGGAAAATAGTAACTTGACAGTGGAGAAACATGGCAATACCTTAACTAAGTGATCAAGATTAAATCACTAGTAATGTCATATGGATATTATGTACCCTTTGATGTGATGGGATGAGAAGGGCACTTTCTATTATTCCAAATTATTCAAAATAAAGTTTAACTTTTTATCAAAAAAGTACTCACATATGAATACCAGTGCTAGCAGTGAAGTGAGTTCCTGCTGAATGTGTTCCCCACTCTACTTCAAATCAATCATCTCTTAATGCATAGGAAGAAAATTTTGTGCATTTATATAAAAAGAATGCTGGTAATGGTGCATATTTTAATTTGCATTCAATTTAATAAAATTACAATTTAAATTAAATCTTCAAAGAGAAATCCTATCTAATAAATGCACATATAAATTTACTATTTTTGTTAAATAAAAAACATGCAGTTCTCCCGTGTTCTTTGATCAATGCTCAATTGACTTATAAGTTTGGCAGATTAATTTCCCCTAAACATTTAGCAGCATTCATGAGCCTGATTAATTCAATTTCCTTAGACATTTTAAATTACAATTACAAATTTTAACACATCCAAGTCTCTCAAGCATTTCAAACACCTAACTAGAGGGATTTGTAAATCTAATAAACAATCTCTTAAGCACTTTACTACTTACAAACCTAAAAAGTCTAAATTTCTAGAGTACTCAAGTATCAAATATATAAGCAATCAAATATATATATAAACAACTTCTCTTTTCTTATAGTTATCAATTTAAAAATCATGCATACAAAATGTATATCTTAATTATTATTTCTTTTTTTTTAAGATTTTTATTTATTTATTTGACAAAGAGAAACACAGCCAGAGAGCGAATACAAGCAGTAGAGTGGGAGAGGAAGAAGCAGGCTTCCCGCAGAGCAGGGAGCCCTATGTGGACCTCCATTCCAGGACCCTGGGATCATGACCTGAGGCAAAGACAGATGCTTAACAACTGAGCCACCCAGGCACCCAATTATTATTTCTTAAAATCAAAATTATAACATGAAATAAAGAATCTTGAAAAATCCCAATTAGGGCCCCTGGGTGGCGCAGTTGGTTGAGCGACTGCCTTCGGCTCAGGTCGTGATCCCGGAGTCCGGGGATCGAGTCCCACATCGGGCTCCCAGCTCCATGGGGAGTCCGCTTCTCACTCTGACCTTCTCTCTCTCACTCTCTCTCTTTCCTAATAAATAAATAAAATCTTAAAAAAAATATATTTTTTTTAAATCCCAATTAAAAACCATAAATTTGGGGGTTACTGGTTGGCTTAGTCAGTAGAGCATGTGACTCTTGATCTCGGGGTCATGAATTCAAGCCCCATGGTGGGTGTGGAGCCTACTTAAAATTTTTTTTTAATTAAAAACCATAAGCTTAATATCAATCACATTTTCTTAAACAGTTAAATTAAAACAACAGATCCAACATGACAGATTCTTTAATGTCAAATTATCTTCAACATTTACAAACTTAATGAACAAAACACACACAAGTTACATGAAGCTTAAAAACTATTCCTAAATTTGGGGCACCTGGGTGGCTCAGTGGGTTAAAGCCTCTGCCTTTGGCTCAGATCATGATCTCAGAGTCCTGGGATCAAGCCCCACATTCCTGCTGAGCAGAGAGCCTGCTTCCCCCTCTCTCTCCGCCAGCCTCTCTGCCTCCTTGTGATCTCTCTCTATCAAATAAATAAATAAAATCTTTAAAACAAAACAAAACTATTCCTAAATTTAGCATAAATGTGTTATATGCCTTACTGCCATATTTTCTCTATATATTGTAAACATTTTCATATTTATAAACGTAATACAAACATTTTCACTGATGTAAATGACCTAGGGAGTCATTTGCTGACTACAGGGGGAGAAGACCATCCAGGCCAGATTAGAAGTGTTGGTAAGCCAACATGCCAGTTTATGGGAATCTGGGTTCCCCTTTAAGATATTTTAGCAGTACCTATTTTATAAAGGTCTTTTCTTATAAAAAATGGAACTTTCCAAATGCTCTCCTTTTCTTACAAAGACTCTACATGATTTTTAATTGTCTGAATAGAATGGAGATCTGGTAGTCCTGTGCAAATAATTTGCTTACTATCTTGTTAGTTTCTGAACCCTCTTTATGTTTTACTACTTATCTGTCAGACTCATCATCATTTAAGGTCATTTTATTGATTGCTGCATCTCATTATATGTCACCTTTTTAGCTCTTTTTCATGGATGAATGACCATAAAATTATCTATTCCAGTTTCCAATTTGTTGTCAGATTCTTTGTTCCGTTCATTTAGGCATTACTATTTCAGGAAATTTTTCAACTCAGCTATTACCTTCACAACTGCTATCATCTGTACTTAATCTCTTTGGCTACCGTACAATGCTGGGCAGGGAGGGGAATGAGAAAATTTAAGTCAAGCTTATGTTTCTGTTGAACTGCCAATTCAACACTTATTTTCACTCTCCCATGGGATGTCTTCTCGTTTTCCCCAGATCTTGTAGAAACCTAGCGGGGAAGAATTGCATTAAAATCACATGACTGTTGCAACCCCATTTCTGATATCAGCACCCTTCTTTCTTATCAGAGCCCATTAGTAGTTTTGTGACTTCAATTCTGATGATTGTAGATGAATCATCTCAATGATACAATTTCATATAACTTAGATAATAAGCCAAAGATTTATAGTTGAGAGACATTGTCATGATACTTTAAAGATATTGATAAAGAGTATTAAAAACTATAAAAGGAGACATACTGCAAAATTGCCAAATTTAGCTTAATTCTGTTATTGGCACTTTCCCTAGAAGATTCAAATACCTAGACCTCTTGTATTTAACATTTCTATTTCCAGGGACCACTAGAGTTTTCCATTTTAATATCCAGATTCACTATGATGCCTGCATGCTTTATGATTGCCACAAAGGCACGAGACATGGTAGAAAGAACTTAGTTTACAAAGTCAGAAACTTGGGTTCAAATTCCAACTCTTTTTACTTCTCTTTTCCGTCAGTTTTCTCTTCCTTTACAAGGGGATAAAATCTGACTTGAAATGAGTTTATATTTGCAAAGTTACCCAGTACAGTTGCTGGCACATGGTAAGTGTTCCAGAAATAGTAGTACTTTTTTCATGTCATTGCTTTTCAGCTTAGATTCACCTATGGTGTTAATTATAAAGAAAATGTTGCTCTAATGCCACTTTTTAAAATATAGTAAAATTATATTATGCACCCTTTTTGAGGGGCTTTGTTTTGTTTTCATCTATACTGCAATGAAAATCAGTTATTTTACATCTTGAATCTCTCGGGCAAGTTGCAAATATTTTTGTGATGTAGCTAATATCACAGTTGTTTAATAAAGAATGGTGTGCTACTTGCCACCTTTGTCAAAGTTTTTATGAAAAATTGGTTAAATCCCTAAAAAGAAGAGGGTCACTAACATACTAAAAAGAGAGAAAAAGAGTTATCATTGCTTTTTTACAGAACTGTAGATTTTTAGGTTGTAGGTATCTGACATCTGAAAAAGCCTTTTCCAACTTAAATATTTCGCTAAAGAGAAAATTGGAAATCAGAGATATGGTACAACTCTAGGTTTGCATGGCAAATCAGTCATTGAACCCCACTCTTCTGAATCAATTTTGAGTGTATATGCATATGTCATGCAGCCTTGAAATAAGATGCTTTCCTTATACAGTTTCCTCAACCAAAATTCTTCTGAGCAGTGATTAACTATCCATCTTTTTAACTCCAGTTCTTATTAAATCTAAATTTTCTTTCTGGTATTCATTTAGTTAAGTAGGTGGCTCAAGTCTCAAAGGTAATTTCAGATTTATCCTTATTTGGTTTGGTAGTGACAACATTTAACTCTGACTTACTCAAAAGATTATGAAACAAAGATACAGGTGCAAAGTACTAAATGAGTTTCAATAGTCATCTTATTCCCTCACTTTTATTTTTTTAAATGTCTCAGGAGTCCTTCTTTTCCAATGAGCAGTGGATGATATTTCAGCATCATTTGGTCTGAATATTCTAGCACCAGTTCTGCCATTCCAATAACCATGTAAATCAGTTCATGTACATCTATGTGCACATCATGCACATTCTTCATCATTCCCCCAAAAAGATTCCAGACACAGTAATGGTTTTAATTCACAATGCATAAATTTAAGCAATTATTAACTCCTTTTAAAGAAAAATAAATCATCGTAGAATCCTAATACATTTTTAGACTCCAGAGTTTTGCAGATTCTCATTTGAGAAACACCAACCAGTTGTCCTATCTTTGCGACACTTTACTCTAACAGACCAAAGTAAGGAACGCTAGGTCTAAGCACCACGTCAACAGCAGCAAGTAGTTGCTAAAACACCTGACCACAAAGAAGAAGTTTTTAAGCACGGTGGCCTGGGACTATAGCTTGTTAGTACAAGTTTGTGTATTGGTATAAAAACCTGACCCATGCTAATGGCCCTTGAGAACACCACTCCTGTGCAATACCTGACAGTAACCAGTGATTTTTCGTAAGACTCATCCTGACCGATCTCAGAGAGTTATGCTCTGCATTCTTCCTCAAGAAGACAGGAATATATTCATCCAAATGAATACGTGTGTCATTAGTTTTATTATGATATTACATAAACAAGATGTATATAGTTCCTTGAAATTAGTAACTTATCTGTACACATTATGTGGCAGGCTTTACTTAGCCACTTAGCCCTCAACCATCTTCCTCAGTTGGCTTAACTTTTCTGAATTGTTTACTCTTCAAAAAAAAAAAAAAAGTAAAGAGCAAAGACTCTGGAACCAGACAACCTGGATATGAAATCTCATCTCTGCATCTATCAGCTGGGTTACCTTGACTGAGATACTTCATCTCCTTTTGCCTCAGGTTTCCCAAATGGAAAATGGGGATAAAATAATAATAACCACCAAATGAAATTAAGTGAGTTAATACGTGTAAGGTGCTGAGAATAATCCCTAGCACATTAGAAGGGCTACGGAATGTTGCTGTAATTAACCACCTCAGAATTTTTGAGAGAACAGAATAGTGTGTATAACACCAATAGCGTGGTGCCTGGGCTAGGATTATGAATGGTATGAATAGTACTATCTCTGCTGTAGAATGAAAATACTGAATTAGATATCAGCCCCAGAGGACTAAAGCAATTTAAGCAGTTTGTAAAATTCAGAAACTGTTTTAAAGAGTATCTCCTCAGAGGCAGCTATAGTGAACAACCACATGCACAAAAAGGGGGAGGGGGACACAAACAGATGAGAGCTTGCCTTTTACTAGTTAGATAACATTGATCAGGCTATTTAACTTCTTTATTGACCACATGAAGTTAAAAACACTGATCCCATGAGATTCTCCTGAAATTTTAATGGTAATATATATATGAATATCAGTAGAGATTAAATACTCCATCAGTGCTGTTTCCTACAGTTTCCCTTCCAAAAACAAAATGGTTTGATTGTTGGGACTGATTTCCCCATTATACAAAATACATTTTTGGGTTTTATGAAATTTTTAGCAAGTTTGGTTTATAAGAAAAAAGGTACTGGGTTCAACTAAGTGATTCATGTTGCCTGTTATGTTCCAGTTTAAGTAGATGAATGTGTCATACTTATAGATAAAAAGCTTCTTATTTAGTGAGCATTCATTATTTTTTAAAGTTTCTTAAAATGAAGTTAACACTTTGATGAATTTTTGCATTTTTCCAACAGTTTAGGTAAATGTAGTACAGGTAAGATACAGGTTAAAAGCACTGCACCAAAAAAAGAGAGAGATGGGGGAAAGAAACACTGGCAGGTTGTGTGATGAGAAAATGATTTATAGTAGAAATGAATTGAAGCCCTTCCAAAAGATGTATTTACCAGAAGAGTGCTTTAAAATGTCACCTACATTGCTAAATTATAAATACCTTTAAAATAAAATGGGAAAGAGAAACTGTTGTGAATAATTGATTTCATCCACTTTGGGACAATGACTTTGCTAGGGAACAAGAGATGACCTACTGGTATCTCAATGCCACTCTCTCTCAGTGCTGCTTGTCTAGGACCTCTGACTATTTACCTGTCATTCTATTTCATCCCAGAGCCATTAACAAAAGGGGGCCTTACCTGTTCAATGTTTATGCTAATTAATGGTCACAGCTGTAGCCTGGGCATCCTCCTGAAGAATGCAAAGGATACCTGTAACCTAACTGAGCTGAATTCCAGAAAGGGGTTTACAGGATGCCTAGGTGGCTTAGTTGGTTAAGCCACTGCCTTCGGCTCAGGGCACGATCCCAAAGTCCCAGGATCAAGTTCCAGGATCAAGTCCCAGGATGAAGTCCCACATCTGGCTCCCAGCTCCGCAGGGAGTCTGCTTCTCCCTCTGACCTTCTCCCCTCTCATTCTCTCGTTCTCTCTTTCTCTCTCTCTCAAATAAATAAATAAAATCTTTTTTAAAAAGTCATTTAAAAAAAAAGAAAAGAAAGGGGTTTACAGCGCATCTACCATTTTGCATGATTGCCTAATGTGTTACAGCCACTGTGCTAGACATTATTATATCATGTCACTCAAGGTAGAACATTCCTTGTATCTTTTTCTTTAATCAATTAGCTGAAAGAAGACTAAACGATTTAAATTTAAAAGTAGATCTACCTAACTTAAATTTTTGGACTCTGTAAGTGACATTAAAAAATGTTCTTGGCATCAAAATTTAATCATTTAAAATTTGATCAGTTCTCCACTATCTGCTTCACATTTATTTTAGTATATCCTGTCATAGAAACACTTTGTTCATCTAAAAGGGATCTTCAAAGTAGTTTTAATTTTATTTTTCATGAAATTAACAAGACTTTTATCTAAATTAATTTGTCTGCACTGGCTCATAATATTGTAGATATTTACTATCAACATTTCAAATAAGCAAAGGACTTGTGTCATGCCTTTAGATTGCTGAGTTCTTATTTCTATAATGAATAAAATTGAATGCGCACTAAGGTGAAATTTAATGAAAATTGTTAAGTGCATAGCTCTGTTACACAGAGGCTCCTTAGGATTACAGTGCTGCTGAAATTGATGAAGGCTATAAAGCATTTGTCAATTAAGGAATATTTAACAAATTCTCTGAAGTTTAATTAAGCTGAAGTTTCAGCTTTTAGAATATCCCATTGTGGTAACTAATATTTTTCTTCAAACTTTTCTTCAAATAGGAAATTATTTTACTTTTTCTGATTACTAAATCAATATAGTTTTGTCGATATAAAATTATGAATACTATAGGGATATATAATTAAAATGCCAAAGTCTCCTATAATCTACCTGTTGAGAACTAACCATTTTTAATCAGTCCTACTGGCCCAATATTCAGGGTATTTTTATTAACTGAATCCCTCAACCTAGCACGTGAACTATGTGTGGATCACTTTTTATAATTCTCTCATTTTAAATAAGTTCTTCATTTATTTTATTTTATTTTTAAGTAATCTCTACACCCAACATGGGACTCCAACTCACAACCCCAAGATCAAGAGTCATATGCTTTACTGACTGAGCCAGCCAGGTGCCCCTATAAAACTTCTTCAATTACAGACCACCTATCAATTCAACCTTATCAAACATGGAAGCTTATTCAGTTTAATTTGACAGTAAAAAATAAAAACCATTTTTAATTTCTTAATGGATATAATGATCCCATAATAATATTAGTTTTTTGAACTTATGGACTTATATCTATCTATCCTATAAAGACTTTACCTTAATGTAATAGTACCCAATACAATATATAGAACCCTTTGAGATCTGATAGCACCACTTAACCAGCCTCACTTCTTATTACCCACCCTTTCCTGCCTCCTCCTAGACATATGTGCTCTCACAGAAACAACAAACTTGCTCTATCCATTTTCATATCCTTTCATACCTCTACACAAGTCATTTCTTCCATTCTATCTTTCCACTTCAACCTGAAACTCTTACAGGTACCTCTTGCTGGTAATTTTTGCTATTCTCAACCAACTCTGTGATGCATATTTATGCAACCTGTTTATTATACTTACCTCAGTATATTACCATTGGATTAAAGGTATATCTCTCCAACACTGTGAGGCTGGCACAAATTAAGTGCTCAATAATTAGGTGATAAACTGTGTGAGTGGATGGATAGATCAATGGATGGATTATGGGTGCAGGTTGGAAGAATGGATGGCTAAAAAAATTGATGAATGTGTGACAAGATACATAGTTGGATGGGTATAAGTAAGACAGAATGGAATTTCCTGAGACAAAGGTAACCCATTTATTCTGAAGTAAGACCCAAGGTTTTCTCTAAACAAGAAAGCATGTAGAACATGTAGAAGTTTCCATGATGACCAAACACTAACAATACCAGAAAAGGAAGTATTATGCTCCCTAATTTCAAATTGTATTACAAAGCCACAGCTATCAAAATAGTGTGGTACTAGCACAAAAACAGACACATAGATCAATATAATAGAACAGAGAGCCCAGAAGGAAACCCACACTTTTATGGTCAATTAATCTACAACAAAAAGGGCAAGAACTTCTAATGGCAAAGACACTACTTCTTTCAAATAAATAAATGGTGTTGGAAAAACTGAACAACTAGATGCAAAGGAGTGAAACTGGACCACTTTCTTATGCCGTATACCAAAATAAACTCAAAATAGGTTAAAGATTTAAATGTAAGACCAGAACCATAAAACTTCTGGAAGAAAACAGGCAGTTAACTCTCAGACATTGGTCTGAGCAATATTTTTTTTGGATCTCTCTCCTCAGGTAAGAGCAACAAAAGCAAAAATAAACAAATGGGACTACATCCAACTAAAAAACATTTTCAGAGTGAGGGAAGCTATCATTAAGATAAAAAGATAATCCACTGAATGGGAAAAGACACTTACAAATGATATAACTGGTAAGAGGTTAATATCTAAAATATATAAAGAACTCACACAACTGAAAACTTAAAAAAAAAGCAATCCAATTAAAAAATGGGCAGAAGATCTGAATAGACATTTCTCCAAAAAAACATACAAATGGCCAACAAAAAATGAAAAGATGTTCAACATCACTAAACACCAGAGAAACACAAATCCAAACCACAAACCACAGTGAATATTACCTCACATGTGTCAGAATAGCTATTATCAAAAAAATAAGAAATAACAAGTGTTGGGAAGTACATGGAGAAAAGGGAACCCTCATACACTATTGGTGGGAATGCAAAATGGTATAGCCAATATGGAAAACAGTATGAAGGTTCCTCAAAAGATTAATAATAGAACTATCATATAATCCAGCAATTCCTGTTCTGGACATTTATCTGAAAAAAAAAATGAAAACACTGATTAAAAAAGATAGAGGCACCCCTATGTTCATTGTAGCATTATATACAATAGCCAATGTATGAAAATAAGCTAACTGTCCATTAATAGATGAATGGATAAAAAATATGTGGTATATATTACATAGTGGAATATTACTCACCCATAAAGAAGAATGAAATCTTGCCATTTGCAACAACATGGATGGACCTAAAAGGTATTAGGCTAAGTGAAATAGGTCAGAGAAAAGGTATTAGGTATTAGGTTGTAGGTATTAAAGGTAAAGGGTATTAGGCTAAGTGAAATAGGTCAGAGAAATAACAAATAATATATGAGTTCCCTTTTATGTGGAATCTAAAAACAAAACAAATGAACAAGCAAAACAGAAGCAGACTCATAGATACAGAAAACAATCTGATGGTTGCAATGGGAAAGGTTATAGGTAGGGATAAGAGAGAGGAAGAGTATTTTCTTAAGATTTTATTTACTCATTTGAGAGAGATCAGAGTGAAACAGACAGCATGTGAGTAGGGGGGAGGGGCAGAGAGAGGGAGAAGTAGGTACTCCGCTTGAGCAGGGAGCCCAAAGTGGGGCTTAATCCCAGGACCCTGGGATCATGACCCGAACAAATGCAGATGATTAACTGACTAAGCCACCCAGGTGCCCCAAGAGGGGAATAGTTTTCAAAGGTACAAAACTTCTAGTTATAAAATCGACACAAGGATGCAATGTACCACATGGGGAATATAGTTAATTATATTAACAACTTTGTATGCTGACAGATAGTAACTACATTTATCATAGAGATCATTTTGTAAAGTATATAAATGTTGAAAGTGTACTATGTTGTACACCTGAAATTAATATAATATTGTATGTCAACTGCACTTCAAATAATAGCACAAAAAGTTAATATTGATACAAATTTTATGCCCTAGAAAAACATTCTTATTTATTTATTTTTGTATTTTTACGTTTTTATTGTTTTTAGAGAGAGGAGGTGCACAGAGAGAGGGAGAGAAACAATCTTAAGCAGGCTCCACACCCAGTGCAGAGCCTGACTTGGAGCTCAGTCTCCCAACCCTGATATCATGAAATCAAGAGTTGGATGCTTAATTAACTGAGACACCCAGGCATCCCAAAAATTTTTTTAAAGGAAGAAAAAAATGGAAGTGCCTGGGTACCTCAGTGGGTTAAAGCCTCTGCCTTCAGCTCAGGTCATGATCTTAGAGTCCTGGGATCGAGCCCTGCATCGGGCTCTCTGCTCAGTGGGGAGCCTGCTTCCCTCTCTCTCTGCCTGCCTCTCTCCCTACTTGTGATCTCTTTCTCTCTCAAATAAATAAATAAAATCTTTAAAAAAATACAAATAAAATAATAAAATAAAATAAAGAAGAAAAAAATGTTCTAATTATAGTTCTTTATATGAACTGCTTACACTTTTATCTAATTATCATTCAGGAATAAATTATTGAGGTGCCTGGGTGGCTCAGTCAGTTATGCACCTGCCTTTGGCTCAGGTCATGATCTCAAGGTCCAGTCCCATGTCTGGCTCTCTGCTCAGTGGGGAACCTGCTTCTCCCTCTCCTTCTGCCCCTCCCCCACTCCTGCTCCCTCTAAATAAATAGATAGATAGATAGATAGATAGATAGATAGATAGATAAATGTGTTAAAAATAAAACTTGAAAAGAGAATAAGTTTTTATATTTATCATTAAATATATATCAGATGAACTGTTTTGTTGGAATTAAAAACAATGTGCTTGTGTGTACGAGTACTTATAATTTCCACTGTTATCACTATATTTTATATTTTATATTATATTACAACATAAAATATATAATATTTTATATAAATATATAAAATATATATTTTATAATATATATTATGATATATAATATATACATTATATTTTAAATATATTGCTATATATTTATATTATATATAATATATTATATTTTTATATCATATATTTTATATATGATATAAAAATATATCATACATAAATATAAAATGTGACATAAAATATGATATAAAATAAAATATGATATAAAAATATAAAATATAGTGATATAATACTATATTATTAGTATTATCTATGAATATGATCTATCCTTCATATTATCCTCAATGGGGTACTTGCCTTTCTAGAATTACTAATAGTTTATTGCTAATCTGAATGCTTCAATATACCGGGAAACTGCATTTATCATTCTCCCATTGTTACTCCCATTGTTACACATGGCAGTGTCGAAATCTTCCCTAAAGTACCCAGTAAAATACTATTTTCTAATGGTGCTTCATATGCTTAAGGCAAAAAAAAAGTCATAAAGATATTAGGAAAGTAACCAACACTGATACTACCATGGGTTATTGACTAACACCTCTTTTGGACCAGGTAAAGTAAGGTGTCAAGCACAGGAAACAAATATCAGACATGGTTCTTACCTTCCAGGTGCTCAGTTTCAAGGAGAATTTAAGCAAAATAGCTGCTTTAAATTCTTACCAGGAAACACAATGGGCTAAAAATGAAATAAGTAAAAAAGCCAATTACAATGTGATAAAACTTCAGAGAGAGAGGTCAATACAAATCTCTACCAGGTGGGCTAATTGTGCAGTCTTAGAGTGGAATGGTGGAGCCCAGAATTCATCTTCAGTTTTCTGGTCCCAGCCTTTCTTTCATATTAAGATACAAAAATGAGGCCCAGGAATACTGAATTACTTGAAGCCTTGAGGAAGTTACTTAGCCTTTATAGGATTTGTCTCATGCTGATGTTTTTCCTATAGGCACAGAGACAATGAGTAAGAATTAATTGGCATATGTCATAAAGCTAAATCATAATTCATGCCTCAGGAGGTTAACTTCTAGTAAGATTAAGGTAATATGTTATTACAATATGAATTCAGTTCTCTAACATTCTAGTTTTTACTAGAAAAAAAAATAGGTACCTACCATGTGCCAGGCTGGCTGATATAACTACAGAGATATGGTAGCTGACCACCTTTTTTTTTTCCCTTGGGAACTCTGTATTTCATTTTGCCTGTTTTTTTAATGCTTTTGATTTACATGCATATTTTTTACTCATTCCTCTGAGTTATAGTTATTTGTCTGCTGAAATTTTTTATAAAACTACTCTTTATTACTAACTCAGAGAAATTCAAATTATACTTTAAAAAATAGATCTTTGGATGTTTGCAAGGCTAATTTAGCAGTAATTTCTGAGGCAAAGTATTGGTTTATTTTATGTGTTTTCCCTCCTTAAGAAAGAGCATCAATCCCTTTACAAGGGAACTATTTCCCTTTTTGTTCTGAAATTGTAACAAGATTTTGCTCTGAGAAACAAAACATGAAATATATTTAATATGCTTCAGGAAGTAAGCACTGACATTAAATTTCCTGTGACAGAGTTAATTTTTATCATCTGTGGTCCACTTTCAACCTTATGAATTTTTCATTCATCAAGATTAATATAAATAACAAGTAAGCATGGCCCTTTGACAATGCTAGCCAAGCCAAATAACATATTAAGAAAACAAAATCAACTTATCTTCTCAGTCTCAGACACAAAGGAAAAAATGCCCTAAGCATTCTTATGTCATCAACATTAATATGCCATGGTATATTTTAGGTGCACTTTCTTTTGGCTACAATAAATACTATCAGAATTCTTTCATTAATACAGCTTTTTAAAAATATTCAAACTAGGGGTGCCCGGGTGGCTCAGTGGGTTAAACATCTGCCTTCAGCTCAGGTCATGATCTCAGGGTCCTGGGATTGAGCCCCACATCAGGCTGTCTGCTCAGCAAGGAGCCTGCTTCCCCCTCTCCCTCTGCCTGCCTCTGTGCCTACTTGTGATCTCTTTCTCTCGGTCAAATATATAAATAAAATCTTTAAAAAAAAATGTTCACACTAATTTAAGACACAAAATAGAGGATCATAGGGGAAGAGAGGAAAAAAATCAAACAAGACAAAACCAGAGGAGACAAACCATAAGAAACTCTTACTCATAGGAAACAAACTGAGGGTTGCTGGAAGGGAGGAGGGCAGACTGTTGGGGTAACTGGGTGATGGGCATTAAGGAGGGCATGTGATGTAATGAGCACTGAGTGTTCTATAAGACTGATGAATCACTGACCTATACCCTTGAAACCAATAATACATTATATGTTAATTAATTGAATTTAAATTTTTAAAAATGTTTAAAAAAAATGTTCACACTAATCTATTCTTGGTAGCCAGTTCCTTAGTTTTTGTTTTATTTATAACAAAATGGAAACGTTAATTTACAAAGGACACAGTTGTATGTTAATAAAAATTAAAGCTCATACAGATAACTTATGTATCAATACTCTTTCACTAAGCACATTTTATTACTAGATATTTACTCAATAGATATACCCAGTATATACACCTATGTATTCTCCAAAGAAAAAATAGAAGGGCCCCAGCAGCTTTATTTGTAATAGATCAAAAACTGAAAACAGGGGCACCTGGGTGGCTCAGTTGTTAAGCCTCTGCATTCGGCTCAGGTCATGGTCATGGTCCGGGGACCCTGGGATCAAGCCCTACATCAGGCTGCCAGCTCAGCAGGAAGCCTGCTTCTCCTGTTCTGACTCCCCTGCTTGTGTTCTCTCTTTCACTGTGAGATAAATAAATAAAATCTTAAAAAAAAAAAATGAAAACAGCCCAAATGTCCATCAATAGATTTGTAGAGTGGGCAAATTGTGGTATATTCAGATAATAAAATAATATACAGCAGTAAAAAAAAAAAAAAAAACAAAACTAACAACCACTGCATGCCACCATATGAATATCACAATTATAATGTTGAGCAAAAGAAGCCAAGCATAATGGAATACATATATATCACGTTTCCATTTATATAAAATTCACATAATAGCAAGTTAATACAGTGGTAAAATTAAGAATAGTGGTTACCTTTTATTTGGCTTGGCTAGCGTTTAGAAGGACACAGGGAACATTCTCACATGCTTACAGTATTCTGCTACAGCCTGATCTGAGAGGTGGTTTATGATATGTTCATTTTATAAAAATCCATAAAGTTGTATACTGAGGATTCACTCACTTTTCCATATTGTTTTATTCTTTAATAAAAATTTTTGTCCAAGGGATTCATGGGTGGCTCAGTTGGTTAAGCTGCTGCCTTTGGCTCAGATCATGATCCCAGGGTTCTGGGATTGAGTCCCACATCGGGCTCCTTGCTCAGCGGGGAGCCTGCTTCTCCCTCTGCCTCTGCCTGCCACTCTGCCTGTTTGTGCGCTCTCTCTCTCTCTCTCTCTGACAAATAAATAAATAAAATCTTTAAAAAAAATAAAATATTTATAAAAATATATATATTTGTCCAAAAAACAAAGAAAAGGAATTGGTGCCACTTACATTTATTGTTGGCCTAGACTTATCTAATATTCCCTACTCAAAACCTGACTTTTTTCTCTTCTTTTGTCCACTGTCTCTTGATTTTTAAATTTTTTTATTTTTATTATTTTTAGATTTTTTATTTATTTATTTGTCAGAGAGAGAGAAAGCACAAGCAGGGGGAGAGGCAGGCAGAGCAGGCAGAGGGAGAAGCAAGCTCCCTGCCGAGCAAGGAGCCCGATGTGGGACTTGATCCCAGAATCCTGGGATCAAGACCTGAGCCAAAGGCAGCTGCTTAACCGACTGAGCCACCCAGGCATCCCGTGTCTCTTGATTTTTCAAACATACCTATTTTCTTTTCTTTCATGGATATATAGGTTGAGATCATTGGTTGTGACAAAAATTTTGTGTGGCCCACACAAAGAAATAAGTGCTATAAAAATAAATTGTAGAAAGGTGTGGATTCTTCCCATGACAATATTGACTATCATCGAAACATTTTTCAGATGGATTTCTTCTAAAGAGTGTTATTACTAATTGTCGCTATTTTTAATGAGCAATACAAATACAAATCCCATTCAAGGACTTACAGGTATAACTTCTTCTATTTTTAAAGACTTTTTATTTGGCAAAGATGGAAATAGTCACTCCACTTTTCCTTTTGGGAAATTGGCAAAAGGTAGCATTTTTAAAAGTTTTAAAGTAAAATGCTTAAAGGCTAAACTGTTGATTGAAGGATGCACACTTAGGTAATAAACCACAAAGAAACACAGGGATTTGCTATCTGTGCAAGTCAACATAATGGTTATTGTTGGGAGGAGAATAAGGGCCATGATAGGGATCAGGAGTAAAGAGGGACTCCTGAGATGGCTGGCAAGGTCCTCTTTCTTGATCTGGATGATGGCTGCAAGAGTGTTCACCTTAAAACAATTCGCTGAAGTATACATTTGTTTTGTGTTTGTTTTGACAATAAAAGTTTTTAAATAAAGTAAAATGCTTAAGTTTTCACTTGGAAAAAGTATCCCAATGTAAGACTCCAGGGAAAAGATACCAAAGATTATAATGGTAGACTAACATTTCAAAATTGGTCTTCTGTAACTCACATTCATTTAAGCTATTATTATAGGGTCTCATGAAATTTACCTGTCCTTCTCTATCTGTATTGATATCAAACTATATGTTTTGTAAAAAGCAATTACTTCGGTAACTAGAAATAATAGCAATTGAAGAAGTCATTATAGCTCTTTTATGCCAAAATTGTTTTCTCACATTCAATTTTGAAAATAATCCTTTTCTGTTGACAATCTACTGAAAATGTTGTTTGCTGAACTGTTTTACTTTTAATTAGTAGGAATGAAGAATTAATAATATTTTTAATCAAATGATTTGAACACAAAATTTAAGTAGCTAAGTTTTTATAATAAAAAAATAATGAGTTGTCCAAAATAAAATTGATTTGCAACATCTTGTTAAACCATAGCAAATTTGTCAGATGCTTTAAAGGTAAGAATAACCATAGTGACCATTTATTCTAGAAACCATTTTTCCATATCCACCATGAGAATGCATTATTCTAGGTTAAAATGTGTGCAGGAAAGGAGAAATAAGTAAAGTAAATATTAAATAACTAGTTTGGAAGCAAGAGAATAAAACAAACCATATTGCTAGCACTAAATATAGGTAAATAATAATGTGGTTTCTGAATAGGGAGGGCTTTTTAGCATAAAAGCAGTGGAAGAAATAGCAAAGAGATAGATAAGAGATTCTGGTACAGTGATATTTTATTTAGAGCTATTCAATAAATACCATTTTAAGGAAACAAAAAGAATGAGATTGATGACTCATATTAAATGCCAGTGAATCTTGTATTTTGTGAAAAATAGTCACATTGTTATGTAATTGCTAGGAAATGTTAGAAATGTTTATGTAGCTAGCTAGCATCAGCTGGTCAGGAAAGTCTTCTCAGGATCTTATCCACAGAGAAATTTGATTTGTTTACTTAGATATTATTTTAAAAATTCCCCAACTGGGATAAATGTCATAGCAATATTTTAGTCATGGTGATGCAATTAGTTTCCAAGAACTATCTGATAACTTAAATATATTTGGAGGCTATAATGTAGTTGCTGTATTCTGAATAAAATTACATTTTGAGAGAGAATTCTAGACATATTTAGAGTTATGTCCATTTTCCTTCTCATCCCCTATATCCTCTTCTGTATGCTCTGGTTTCAATAAGTCTTATCTGAACTATACTTAAGAGATGCCCAATCCATGTCTGCTAAATGAATGGAAGAACAAAACATGTATGTAGACGCTTGTGAATCTTTAGAATTTAATGCTCATCTTCTTCTCAGGAAAAGAGACTTGTTATTTCTCAAGTTACCTTATACATGCCAAAGAGAGATTAGTCTTGTAGAAATTCTTATCTGGAAATCTTTTATCTTTTTCTTACGGTGGAAAACCTTTCTTAAAAAATTAAATTACAGTAATCCCCCATATCTGCAAGGGATACATTGCCAGGACCCCCCAGTGGATGCCTGAGAACACAAATTGTACCAAATCCTATTTATGCTATATTTCTTCCCATATATACACACCCATAGTAAAGTTTAAAGTAGGCACAGTAAGAGGCTAAGAACAATAATACAATAGAAAAATTATAACCATATACTTCAATAAAAGTTAGATGAATGTGGTTTCTCTCTTTCAAAATATCTTATTGACTGTACTCACCCTTCTCGTGCTGATGTGAGAGAATTAAATTTCTACATGACGAGGTGAAATGAGGTGGCTGACAAAGGTGCTGTGATGTAGCATTAGACCACTACTGATCTCCTGGGGATACGTCCGGAGGATCATCTGCTTCAGGACTGTGGTCAACCTTGGGTAACGGAAACTGTGGAAAGCAAAACTGCAGAGGAGGCAATGCTTTTCTGAAATTTTGTAACCAAAAAGTAAAAGCATTTTTATTGTGCATTACATGTTTCCATCTAGATTATTTTACGTTTTAGTAAGGTAGTAGATATTGTTAATGTTTCCCGATCTCTTCTTCTGCTTCTGGGTATGAGGAAGACTGTATTTTCCTACCCCTTAAAGTCAGTCATGGTCTTATATGTAGTTCTGACAAATGAAATATGAGGGGAGTTTATGTGTTACTGGCAGTAAGTACTGGTACCCAACTATCTACCCCATTCTTCCCCTCCTGTGCAAAGCAGGTATCATACGATATGGAGTGACTACATGGAAAAGAGGCCCCAGTAAACCCATGTTGAACATGTACAGTGAGCAAGAAATTTTGTTTTAAGTCAATGAAATTTTGGTATTTATTGCCACAATATAACCTAACTCATATGCTTCAGAATAACACTGGTCTGTCTCCATATACGATCTTTCTTCAAGACCACATATGCATTCCCTAACAGTGGAGAAAAAAAACAGATTAGTATTCACAATATGCTTTAGCTCCTTGATTTAAAACTAGAATAAGTCATTGATATGTGTTTAAGATTCAAATCATCAAAGTATAGTTTTCCTTTCTTCTTCCCTTTAGAAGTCCACTATTGGTAGATACTTTGTAGAAATTCAAGAGCCCTCAAGACACAGCATCAGTCTGTGTAAGACGGATTAAGTTCAGGCATAAAATAGAAACAAAAAATATTTCCTTAAACATGATAATTTATTTTTCTTTTATCTAAAAGAAGCTAAACTTGAAATCTAGGGCTCACATGGTAGATCTACAGTGTCTCCAGGAATCTAAGTTTTATCTTTCTGTTCTACCTTCCTCAGTTCATGGTTTTATCTTTCAGATTACTCTTTGGTCTAAAATAGCTAACACAGCCCCAGCTATTACACTGACATGTAGGAGAAAGGGGAAAATGACAAGAGTGTCCTACCCAGCTTTCCTTAAGCAGCCTTCATGATTCTTCCTGGAAATTCTTCACACTCCTTTTACATCTCATTGGGCAGAACTTGGTCACATAAACTCACTGACCTGCAAGTGTAGCTTGAAAATATAGTCTCTTAGCTAGAATTAAAAGGGGGTTGGATATTAAATAGCTACAGTCTGGGCCACACTGCTTGCCAAAGGATCTATCCCATGTTGGCTAAAATAACTTTCTATATAAAAATTCTTTTAACCCCCCCCAAAAAATTCTTTTAACCCCTTAAAATCTAACTACTATCCCTGCTTATCCTTCATATACATAATGACATCACTCTCTTAACTATTATACCTTTTTCTCTTGATAAATTAAATGATCCTTTTTTATTTCAAATCCATTACAATTACAAATCTATTACAACTTGAAACTGCTATAAATTGAAGTAATACTACTCTCCTGCTTCTCCTCTTCCCTCTTTGATTGTTCTTTTCCTTATGTTTTAATTTACTATCTCACATGGCATCCTCCATGGCTCAATACTTGGTCTTTTATATAATTTTATATTTATACACAATTGAGCTTTTTCTTATCACTGACGAAGTAAGCTTATCTTCCTTATTTGAAGAAGACTCACCAGTAGAAGATATCTACTGCTGGGTGTTCACAGAAATCATTAAAATTAAAAAAAAAACAATTTAACATATGAGAATATAATTCTGTTTGTTGTACTGACAGCCTAAAACAAAATAGAAAATGACAAAGCACCTATTGGTTAACTCTATTGATTGGGTTTAACTTACACTCTTCCATGTGAGATTATAATTTATCTTAAGAATTATATTTTTATTGGAGATTTGCCTTAAAGCAAGGTATTAAGTAATACTGGTTTAATGTATGTGCAAGGCAAGTTCCACAAGGTCATGAACATTTTAACTTGACAAATATTATTCACTGTTTGCTTTTTCAAAAAGCAAATACATTCATTTCACATTTTAAGGCATGAGCTTATATGAGTCCATTTCACAGCAATACAATCATATTCACATATTCGTATTTCTAGGATATTACTGAAATGAGAGTATCTAAGTGGAAAAAGTTGGTTATTGATAGATCTTCAACATGAAGCTGACCCTTGGAGTTTATGTCCATGAGTCCCTTAAAATGTACTCTCCAATGGGGGGATAGAGGGGGCTGGGTAGCTCAGTCAGTTAAGTGGCTGCCTTCGGCTCAGCTCATAATCCCAGGGTCCTGGGATCCCTGCTCATCTGAGAGCCTGCCTCTCCCTCTCCCTCTGCCTGCCCTTCCTCCTGCTTGTGCTCTCTCCCTCTCTTTGTTAAATACATACATACATACATAATAAATAAACATCTTAAAAAAAAAAAAAGGTGCTCTCTCCAGGTGATTCAGTGGTTGTTCCCAAGTTTAATAGGGACTTCAGATAAACCAGATATTTTACCTTAGACAGTAGATCAAATTAAGATATGCATATAGACAAGACTGTTCTTGGAACAATATCTTTCCTGTCTCCCACTTGTCAACACAGCCTCAGCTATGTATCTTTATTATATGCTCCCATAGTACCCCATTTTGGTCTATCAGAACACTCATAATATTCTAATTATTAGTTTATTTACATATCCTCTCTTTTGTGGACCTCTTATGATGAAATATTGATCATTAATCTTTGTATTCTAGGCTATTTGGAAACTCCAAATGGTATAATATATTTGGAAATCTCGAAATATTAAATTTTGAAAAACAACTTGTTCTTTGGGTAAAGAAAGAAAAAAATGAATATGAGCCTTTATGGTGCAAATTTATTCTGATTTTCCTTTCTATTTGTTCTATTTGTACACATACCAGTCAGGATTTGCAAATATCTCAACTGAACTACTGCATTTATTCATTTATTATGCAACAGACATTTATATATGTCTACCTATACAGAGCATAGTGCCAGACACTGGAAATATAAAAGTAAATAAGACAGGGAACAGTGTTGAGCAAATAAGCCCTCAATGACTTGAATACACAGTAATGTCATTTAATTTTACAGATGATAATTCTACAGTGCATTAATTTTAAAGCATTTTTTAAATTTTTGCATCAGAGGTAATCATGAAATGTGTAAATAACCTCCTCTAGTGCCTTAATAAGTAATTTTGTATAATCATTTTCTGTGTCTTAAATTGTGTATACAAATATCTGTAGTTTAGATAATCTCCATTTACTTCTAATTGAAAAATATATAAATGCTTTCTTCAGCTATGTAGTGAAATTTGTGAATCGAATATGCTTTATTTGGATGGCTCTAACAGTTCTAAGTTATAATTTTAGAAGATTTTGGATCATTTATTTATATACTTTTTTAAATTTCATGATTAAATATGATTTCCTGTATCCCTAAAAATGAATATTTCCTCTTGGATGGATACAACTCACTTAGATAGAGTCAATTCATGTACCAGAAATAAATCTTGCTGTTTGAAATGGTGCATATGTAATCTTGCCCTAGAAACACTGCTGAAATGAACTGCTTTCCATGGGTTTTGATTCTCCTCACTTTATGCCTTGGTTTCAGTCCTTTCACTCTTTCTTTGCCCATTTATCTTTTATCAGCTTACTTTTCTTCCTGTAAGATAAAAGCACAAAAACTAGGCAAGACCACTGTTCACCAGGAGAAGAAACAGAAAACACTAACTTGTGAAGAGGGAGAAGGAAATATTTTGTGTGTGTAGGTGCAACTTATCAGTTCCAAGTGCCAAGAAAGCCGTCAGTGAAAAAGAACCATCCTGGTCTAACAGTTCCCTGGAGCAGCTCTCTTGGTGATAAGGTAGTGAAAGCACATCCATTTTTATTATAAGACTGCAATATGGAAGTTCAGAAAAATGAGATGTCTTAATTTTTATATTGCTTTGTCAACCAGAGGTAAACAGGGATATGAGGCTTGATGGATTTAGATTTGAGGAGTGAGAACATTAGGCTAACAGGAATCAGCTACGTCTGGAAGCAAGGTTCAATAGTTAAGCTGTTTACCATTCAGACCACGTTAGTAGCTGTAATGGGTGCAAAATAAGGAACAGCCATGTAAAGTGCATGGCACCTGACATTTTACTGGTACAGTGCAATTCTCAGCAAAACAGTGACAGAATTCTGCATTTAGGTAGAATTTGCCCTGACTTTGACATGTCAGTGAAAATGTAGTGTCTTGAAAAACAAGGAGACTATCCCTGGCTGCCATTTTGGTTGGTCTTTCTCACCTCTTAAGGTCCTCCAGATGCTAAATATTATTCTACCCTCAAAACCAGATACCTTACTCACCCAGCGCACTCTCTACAATATCCTATTGGCTCAGGTTCTTTGAGTTTCAATTAATAGAATCTAATTATAGCTATTTGACCAAAAAAGGATATTTGGATATTGGAAATTTCAAATGAGCCCTCCTACTCTTCACATAACATTAATAGGATTTCATCTAAGCATAAGAAGTTAGAGACTTTTCATACAAAGGGAGAAAAAGTCTTACTGGTATACCAGCAGTAAGTCTAGGTCTTTAAAATAAAAGTAGTGGAAAAACAAATAAATAATAAAAGAAAATAAAAGTAGGGAGAAGTTATTTTCCAAAAATGAAACAAAATATCATAGTAAATAAGGGTTTAAAGTCAGAAAATTTATTATATTTTTCCACATTAATTAAATATTCAATAAATATTTACTACATGTTCATTATAAGCAAGGACATTGCATTTACTAACTGTAAAGTGTTAGATAATTCTTTTAACTCTCTTGAGCCTCAGTTTCTTCCTTTGTTTAAGACAGGGATTTTTAAAATCCCTTACTGGGGATCCAAATGAAATAACATATAAAAGAACATTGTAAACTCTAAAACGCTGTACTAATATCAATTATTGAAAGTCCTTTTACTTTACAATCTTACCTTAAATTGACTTTGTCCTTCTGTATTCATCTGGTAGATTGAGTTAATTTTATGTGCTGAGTGACTATTTCTGGTGTCCACAGAAATTAGTGCATATGTTTAATGACACTAGAAGGGCTACCAAAAATTTAAATATCATAATTAATGGGAATTACCACAGTTGCCTTCTCAACTCTAAATATTCCAGACTTGAGTTAATCCACAGTTAGTGATCACTACACAAAAACTCTTTTAAGTGAAAAATAAAAGGTAGATTCGAGAGATGGAGAGTCTCTCTGAAAGAAAAAAAAAATCTTTTAATAACAGTTAAATGCAATGCCTGAACTCACTATCTAGCCCACTGGATAGTGGACTACTAAAAAAAAAAAAAAGTACAAATAGCGTTTATTAGACAGTTGGAGAGACTTGACTATGTCAGGTATATTACATAAGAATATAAACATATTGTTCATTTTCTCCAGTTGTGATAATGGCATTGTAGTTACATAGTAAAATGACAAACCACAGAATGGAAGACAATCCACAAAACATATAAATGGCTAAATATTTGTTTCCAGAATATACAAACAGCAAAGGAACAGTGACAAAAAATGAATTAGAGGTTGAGATAATGTGAAGTATATAACAATAAAGGCTGACACATATTGAGAGCTTAACATTTGCCAAGCAATGCTATGCCAAGTTGTAGCAAAAACTGTTGGTGCTTCACCTGGGTCTCCTCAGATCTCTGATGCTTTTTCTTTGGGATATCACCCTCTGTCCTTCACCCCCAGCAGCCCTTAAGCTGGAGGACTGCCCCTGAGTTCCTGGAGCTACTGTGTCCACTGTGCAGAGAACCAGAAGTACCTGGGAGTTTATGTCCCCTTAATCCAAAGTGAAAACCAGTGACTGGTGCAGGGACCTATGCCTTGAGTAGGACAACTCTGAACTGATATTTACACCCCAGCTTGTGAAACCAGGCCAAGGCTACTTACCCTCAGTAGGACTTTGCATTTTGGCTTCTTTCCCCAAGTCTCTCGTGGGTTTCTCCCAGGATATAACTTCCTCAGCAGTCACTTGCACACAAATCTTCATCTCAGGGTCTGTTTCTGAAAAATCCAATGTAAGACAAAGCAGTTTACAGTGTGTTATTTCTTTTCATCTTCACAACAACCCTAAAAGGAAAGCTATGCAACTTACCTTAAGAAGTACAAAGTTGGAGTGGCACCTGAGTGGCTCAGTCAGTTCAGTGTCGGACTCTTGATTTGAGCTCAAGTCATGATCTCAGGGTCGTGGAATCGAGCCCAACATCAGGCTCCTCACTCAGCTGGATGTCTGTTGGAGATTCCCCCTCTCCTTCTGCCCCTCCCCTCCACTCTCTCTCTCTCTCAAATAAATGAATGAATCTAAAAAATAAAAAAAGTACAGGGGTGCCTAATTAGCTCAGTTGGTTAAGCAGCTGACTCTTGATTTTGGCTCAATTCATGATCTCTGGGTCTTGGGATTGAGCCTCATTTGGGCTCCACACTTAGGGGGGAGTCTGCTTCAGGATTCTCTCTCTCCCTCTACCCCTCCCCCTGTTCTCTCTCTCTCTCTCTCTCAAATAAATAAATATATAGAAGAAGAAGAAGAAGAAGAAGAAGAAGAAGAAGAAGAAGAAGAAGAAGAAGAAGAAGAAGAAGAAGAAGAGAAAGAAAAAGAAGAAGGAGGAGGAGAAGGAGAAGAAAGTTGGATTAAAAATTCAGAATATCAGGGCACCTAGGTGGCCCAGTCGGTTAAGTGTCTACCTTCATCTGAGTTCATGATCCCAGTGTCCTGAGATTGTGCCCCACATGAGGCTCCCTGATCAGTGGGAAGCCTACTTCTCCCTCTTCCTCTGCCACTCACCCTGCTTGTGCTCCCTCTCTCTCTCTGTCAAATAAATTAAAAAAAAAATTTAGGATATCTGACTTAAAAATGCTCTTAACCATTACTTCACACAAGTGGGAACTTGTTGGCAGAGAACAACATGAGGGGTGTTGACAAGGAACCAAAAACCTAAGAGAAAAAGAGCAGGAGTTAGGGTGGCACCCGACCTCCTCCATCTTCACGCCGCTGCCTGTAACCAACAGGCTCCATCACTAAGTAGCTTGGCATCACAGTAAAAGTTGACTTCACTTTCCTCTCCTGTCCCAGAAGAAGGGAGGGCAGGTAACTTGTCACCATTATCTCCCAGTTTTCACCTAAATAATTCCCCCAGAGTGATTTGGGGGAATACCGGAGGGTGAAGCTACTCCAGGAGGACTGTCCTCACTCAGGATTTCCCACTAAATCACCTTGCTTTGTTCAGTCAAAAGACCTAAAAAATGGAAATTTAATACTTGAAAATTCTTAATTGGGTTAAAATATTCCATGAAATGTACTCCAGTTAAAATTTAGAATGACCAAATAATCTAGAAGCAAACCATTGGTGTTTCATTAATTTTCTGTTCTGTTGAAAAAATACTAAAATCGTAAAATTGTGAGAGATTTCATCAAATATCTCCATGTTAGAAATTGATTTAATGTCTGCACATAAATAATTTGGGGAAAGAAACTGCTATCTTTAAGAAGTTTAGGCTTAATAGCAATCCCCATATCTTTAGAGTTTTTCAATGTTTGCCAACATCCCCTATCACATACATTAAATAATGTACTAATACTCTGACAAATTTTATACAATGCAGAATTTTTTTAAAGATTTTATTTACCCATTTACTTGACAGAGAGGCAGCGAGAGAGGGAACACAAGCAGGTGGAGCAGCAAGCAGATGGAGAAGCAGATTCCCCGGTGAGCCGGGAGCCCACTGTGGGGCTGGATCCCAGGACCTGGGCTCATGGGCTGAGCCGAAGGCAGCTGCTTAACGATTGAGCCACCCAGGTGCCCCGAGAATTTTTTTAAAGAACACAGTTATGCATTCAGAATCTAAAATTAAATGCTTATCTTCTATTATAACTTTTTAATATAGAAAATTAAGCCAATAAAAATGAACAGTTGCAAATGACACTATAGAATACATTGTGGGACGCCTGGGTGGCTCAGTTGGTTAAGCAACTGCCTTTGGCTCAGGTCATGATCCCAGCGTCTTGGGATCGAGTCCCGCATCGGGCTCCTTGCTCCGCAGGGAGCCTGCTCCTCTCTCTGCCTCTGCCTACCTCTCTGCCTGCTTGTGTTCTCTCTCTGTTAAATGAATAAATAAAATCTTTAAAAAAAAAAAAAAGAATACATTGTATTTTGATTGAAAGATTTATAATTTCTTCTTCAGCAGTCTGAGTCTCCATACCTGCTTGAATTTCCGCTTAGATTTTTTTTTGATTCATTACTAAGTCATTTATTCTACCAGATGAAAGGTAATAATTATTTACCTTTTTAAGATAAATGAGTGACTTAGAAAAAAATTAATAATTTTTCTTTTTTATAACACTCCAGTGAAAGACTAACTATGGAATGGAGAGAAAAATCTGTGATATTTCTAACCAAATGATGCAGCAAAACTTTTGAAATAGTAGATTATAAAACATAAGTAAGAGCTAGAGTAAATTTCAAAGCACAAAAATACATAATTTAAAGTTGATTTTATATATGAAATCATGGAACATAAACAACTGAAATAAGTTTTGCTTGGGGTTCAGAGCAGCTGCTGCTCTTAATAACAAACCTGTTTTATGACACACTAACATATATAAATCCATTTGTTTGATACTCATTTTATCTTGAAATCATGCTGATTATGGAAAATTTACTTTTTCTTTCCCCTCATCTATGATCTCCATAATTTTTGTAATAAGAGTATCTTAAATAACAAGAAAATATACCTCAAAAAAAACTGTAGGGGTACCTAGGTGGTTCATTCAGCTAAGTATTAAGTATCTACCTTTGGCTCAAGTCATGATCCCAGGGTCCTGGGACTGAACCCCTCTCTGCTCAGTGGGGAGTCTGCTTCTCCCTCTGCTTCTCCCCCTGCTTGTGCTTTCTCTCTCCCTCTCTCTCTCTCTCTCTGTCATAAATAAAAAATCCTTAAAAAAGAAACCTGTAAAATATGATTTCACAAAGTTAATGGAATCTTAATTTATTCATATTTGAGGAAATACTGGTGTATATTAGTTCATATAAACTCTGTAAATATTGGCATTGATTGGTATTTGAATAAGAAACAAGGAAATACAACTTGAAAATACTGAACATTAGTACCAGTGGCATTCAAAGGATTATACCTGATCTTACATAGTAAATATTCTAATGTTCTTTTTTTTTTAAGATTTTATTTATTTATTTATTTGACAGAGAGAGAGAGATCACAGGCAGGCAGAGAGGCAGGCAGAGAGAGACGGGGAAGCAGGCTCCCCGACGAGCAGAGAGCCCGATGCGGGGCTCGATCCCAGGATCCCGGGATCACGACCTGAGCCAAAGGCAGAGGCTTCAACCCACTGAGCCACCCAGGCGCCCCCTATTCTAATGTTCTATTTAAAATTTTGAAAAGTCTCAAAGTTATCACTCTTAAAACCAATTATTATATTTTTCTGTAGATACAGAAAGCAAAAAAAAGATAAAGCTAAAACCGTAATGACCATTTATAATTTATTTTTTCTAACCCCTGAATTTATTTTATTCTTAATTTAAGCTCCAAAAAATTTTGAAAACTACTACAGAAATATAATTAAATAAAAGAATTTGTAATCTACCCACCCAAAGAATATACTATAGTAGTTGAATGTAGTTCATTGTTATTTATAAGTATAAAACAAATGTAATTTTTCTAACTTTTCTAAAATCAAATGTTTATTCACACATAAAAAACGTTGAATGTACTGATACATATAGATAAAAGGATAGAGATAATTCACGTATAAACTAAGTCCAGGGAAGGAGTGAAAAGGAAAAGAAAAATGAAGGTCTGTCTCTAAATATTCTTTTTTTTTTTCCTGTCTCTAAATATTCTGAATTGTTAATTTTCTAGTTGAATGGCTCTGTTGAAAATAGTCATGGATATTTTGAGTCTAGGAACACATTTGATCTTTCTCGCCAGGCATTTCTTTCAATGAGTATCTGTGAACACCTTCAAGATTAAATCTGTAATTTAAAATCAGCAATTTATGGTATTACTTCATACAATTCTTTTTGCCCTCAAAGTACTATTATTGCCGTCGCACTATTTTTTCTGTTATTCATTCAGAGTAATTTGAAATTTTCATTACTGAAGGAATATGCTAAATAGAAGTCTTTTTTATTTCAAATTGCCTTTAAGTTAGATGTTCAAGTATAGGAGAAAAGTGGTTTGGGTAGATAGCTAAAGAAAACATGAATATATGTGAAATCCTAGAATAGTTCTCTCATAATTAACAAAATATAAATTAATCCTCTCAGCATCTTACATTATAATTTTAAGTCTAAGAGGAAATAATTGACACTTTTTTTTGTTCAATAAACTTAGAACTATTTTCCCTTCCAGTATTACATAAAATCATAACATTTAGAAAATTAAAAATATTTTTGTTAGCTATAACCACAAATTGTCTAAGATACAGAAAATATTAGAGAGGCTCAATATTATGGTATTTAAAAGTTTGTGTTCTGGAGTGCAAAAGGCCAACAGAAGCCATTTCCTACTGCCATTTCCTACTGGGAAAATTATTTAAATTTTCTAAGCCTTATTTACTTCATCTGTAAAATAGGATAACTACCACCCAGGAATTTGATGAAGATTAGTGGAGATAATGTATGTGAAAACTAAAATGCTTGGCACAAAGTAATTGCTCAAAAATATTAGCCATCTTTATGCTTATTATTATAATTATTATTTCATTATGAAAAGGATAGTTACCATTGAACTAGATTAATGAAATGCTAATGTCTTTCTGTTAATACGCCCAGCCAAAATAATGTTGATGTGTGATTTTAAATTTAGTTTATTACTGCAAAATCAAAGTTTGAAATTGTCAGGATCAAATCTTGTTTTAAAATTTATCAAATCACTTATATGTATGGTTTTGTCAAAGAATGAAAAAAAGATTCTTCTCTAGTAACACTAATCTTCTTGGAGCTTTACTTTGTTGAAAAAACTTACATTCAGAAAAATATTACAAAACATTAGGCTTATCCTAACATTTTAGAGAAATAAAGAAAAGTAAAAATAGTTGACCTTCTGTTTTAAAAGTTCTGAATTTTAGGCTATTTTCACTGCTTCACTCATTCTGGCTGAGCTGCCCCCAGTTTTCAGAGCAGCCTAGTTAATTATTATAAGATCTTCTTTGTCTAAATGGATTTGAACGACCGAAAGGCAGGTACCCTTACCTAAAAATGAAGAGGTCACTAGAATAAAAAACCTCCAGGATATTGTACTGTTCTATATCTTTGTCCTATTAAATTACTTCTTCATTAAATCCATTTATGCATAAACTGTAAGCCCCAAGCAAGATGAGGTCTTAGGGAAAATCACATTTTAGTTCTCCTACCAGCTGGTATCTTTTTTATAGACTGCTTTTTTAAAATCTCTATTTCGGGACTATTCTGTAAAGACTTTAATTTTTAATATTATGTTTGCTTTTTGAGAACAGAACTGAAAGCCATGTTATAAAACCTTGCTTTGGAAGTGCTTACTAAACCCCAGTAACACTCTCATTGTTGTTAAACACTAAAACTTTATTCTGAACATATTTACTAAGGTCTATAAAAGAGGAAGTATATTTATTTTCAGATGAGTTATACCGACTATTCTGTGTCTACCAAATTTTGCATCTCTAAATTCAATCGGTGTTTATTTACCTTAGCTTAGGTTTTAGACATCACAGTTTTTGAAGATAACTCTCAAACCAGACTGCCAACTTGCTAAAAAGTCTTTGTGTAAATTTGTTCTTCAGAGCCAAAAGAGTGTGTCTACACACAGACCCACACAGACCCAAAAGAAGTTTATTGTATTGCCAAGTAAACTAGAGATTCTTTCTGGCAAAGTTCCTAATACTGCCCTACAAATAACTCCATTCTAAATACTTGGGAAATGATTAATGACTTAAGAGCCTCCCCACTCCTGACAACAGTCAGTTATGAAGAATAGCAGCAGCTTGAATGTATAGATCGACATCTCAAGAAAAGAAGGTCATTTTAAGATCTAGATCCATGCCTCTTCTGCCCCAATCTTTGGGGAAAGACAACTAGTTCAGAAAGATAGGCTACTGTAAAGGACTGCCAAATTTCTTCAAGTCTGACATATGTGTTGAGGGAAAGAGGTCACACTGAGAAAATACTAAAGTTCAAACGAAAGCCATTACCATCTGTCTTCTGTCTCACAGAACAGCAGAATAAGCTGACCTTCTTGTTTCTTATTGCCACTTCCAGACCTTTATTGTGTCTCACCAGGAGTCTAAAATCCCCTCCCTCTTGAAGTCCACACCATTTTCTTTATATCACTCTTCCTGTGATGTCCCTATTACCATTACAGATCTAAGGTCAGAGGTCAGAGGTTTTTAGAATTTGACTGATTAAGTTTTGTTTTTCTCCCATTCCCTCTCAGAACCCTTGAGTATTCAAAACATAAAACCTTGTACCCTCACAGTTCCCAGTTTAAATGATTTTTACATATATTCTAATTTTTCCTCTCACAAGTACTTTCACACCTTGGACTTTTCCTATTATTGCAATCTGGTCAGCTGGAGAAACTTCTAGTTCCAAAATCTGGTGTTTTAAAACTACCTTTCCTTCTTTCAGACTTCTTCATTCATTCATAACAAACTCTTAATTTCTTCTGGTTTTTCAGTTCATTAGTATGCCCTGGTTTCGCTTTCTTCTGGGTTTATCCTGGACCTCAGGATCATTGTCAGTTATGCCCTCACAAGCCCCACTGTCTCAAATTCCCCTAACTTGTGGCCAGTCTCCAAAACTTAGGAAGCCCTAGCAATTGTTTATCCTGCTGAGGGCACGTGGAATCAGTTGTATAAAAATCATTATAATTTCAGATCTTAGGCCTTGACACAATTTATCAAAGACATCCAGTTTAGTGCCTGGACCATTATATTATTTATAGTAACAGTAATATATTAAAGTTCACTATGGGCTAGGTACTCTAGATTTTAGTTAATCCTCCCAACATTTTAGTTAATCCTCCCAACAACCCAAAGAGGCAGATACTATTACCATCCTCAGAGTAAAATGATCAAAGTAGGCATAAGGAGGTCAACACCATTCAATAAATACTTGCTAACAAAACTAATTAATGATATTGTTAAGCTGCCACAGGCTTTTTCTTAAATAGACTTTATTCTTCAGTTTGGGTTCACAGTAAAATTGAGTGAAGGGTACAAAGATTTCCCTTATTTAAATTAAGAAAAATAAAAATAAAAAGAGAAGCAATCAGCCCTGACAGACCTGATAAAGGAAACAATACCTTCAAGTAGAAATTTTAAAAATTTGTTTCTCAATTTCTTTTGCATATTTTGCAATTTACATATTCACTTTCTGATGGAATTCAAAACATGAATAATGCATAAAACAGAGCTAAATACCAGGAATTGGTCTTTTTTTTTTTCATGATCAACATAATACATAGTTTTAGGATAGTAAAAGCCAGCGGTCTCCACTATTCTCTTCTCAGTCCCAGTTGCTTTCTCCAAAGGCAACTACCTATACCTCTTTTTTTTTTTTTTTTTTAGTATATGCCTCCATAAGATATATATATGTATATATATTCTTTTTCCCCCCAAATACATTTATTTTATTTTTTCAGTGTTAGAAGATTAATTGTTCATGCACCAGTGCTCCATGCAATACGTGCCCCCCTCCTCAATACCCACCACCAGGCTCGCCCAGCCCCTCACCCCCACCCCTCTAAGACTCTCAGTTTGTTTCTCAGAGTCCACAGTCTCTCATGGTTCATCACCCACTCCAATTTCCCCCATTCACCCTTCCTTTCCTTCTCACAATGCCCTCCATAGCTTTGCAGTATATCTTGAAGTCAGGCATTGTGCTGCCCCCAGCTTTGGTCATCTTTTTCAACATTGGCCTGGCAATTTGGGGTCTATGCTGGTTCCATACAAATTTTAGGATTTTTTGTTCCAGCTCTGTGAAAATTGATGATGGTATTTTGTTAGAGATGGCACTGAATGTGTAGATAGCTCTGTGCAACATAGACATTTTCGCAATGTTTATTCTTCCAATGCATGAACATGGAATATTTTTCCATCTTTATGTCTTCCTCAATTTCTTTCATAAATGTTCCGTGGTTTCTAGAGTATAGATGCTTTACCTATACCTCTTTTAACTTCTTTTTTTCCTGGCATTTACACTATTTTCAGCCATTTAAGGACACAGAAAAATTACTTCTTACATATATGTTCTTAAAAATCATTTGAGTATGGGGATGACTGTGTGGCACAGTCAGTTAAGCCTCTGCCTTCAGCTCAGGTTGTGATCCCAGTGTCCTGTAATCAAGTCCCCTGCTGGCTCTTTGCTCAGCGGGGAACCTGCTTCTCCCTCTGCCCCTCCCACCATTCCAGGTCGTGCTCTCTGACTCTCTCTCTCACTCTTGCTCTATTTCAAATAGATAAATAAAATCTTTAAAAAAAAATCATTTAAGTATGTTCTCCACCAGAATAGGCAGTAACTAAGAAATGTGAAAATCTGAGTTCCCAGAACGAACCCTGGAAAGCAGTTATTGGAAGGCCCATGGTAACAATTTGTAGCAAGATCAGAGAACAAACATGCTACCCTGGAGCAAGTGGCAACAGAGTCCCTAGAAGGTTACTTATGAAGGAAAAAAGTGACTATAAAAATTTGATTATGTGGTTAAGTCCTAGAAAAAATGAGGCTATCATGAAGCAAATTGTGCAAGAAAAATTTAGGGAAACTAGAAACTTCAAGAAAAGGAAAAACTGAAGTGAAAAAGACTCATCATATTAGCAGTCGCTGGTTCTGTGATAAATTGTATTTGCTTATTATATGTAAATACATGTAACTATATGTAAACCAGATACACTCCCACAAATATGTATTTGATTTCCAACTTCCTCTAAGCTCTATGAACTTAATAATGATAAAATTGAATTAAAATGTTAGGAATTTCCACAATTTGAAAGTAGAAGTTGCAAGGTATGACGCAAAAGGAAATTTAAGGGATCAACAGGGGTGTAAATACCCTCATTTTACATAGAGAGACAAAAAATATTTTTTGTTAATGAAAGCAAAGAGAAAATTGATAGGATGTTTCTAATAGTCACAAAGATAACCAATGAAAACATTTTAATTACTGGTATAAATATGTAGGAGGAATGGAGCATAGAAGGTTGGATAATAGAGTAAATTAAATCATAATCTATTTTAGCAAAATATTGATAGATTTTTTTAAAAGATTTAAGAAATCAATAGATTATTTCTGATCTGAATTTTTAAAAAGCAGTGGGATAAGCTTATTAAATTTTCCATTCATTTTTCTGTCCTCAAGCCCTCATCTCACTCCCATCTTATATCATACCTGGTGTTTGTAGATCATCAATTCTTTCCAGGTTCTCCAAGATAAACTGGTTCTGCTCTATTGTATTTTCTGCTTGGTAAATATTCTGGGCTGTGACTGCTCTGCTTTAGGGCCTCAATTATTATGCCCCCATCTATTTTTTGTTTTATTTTTGCCTGTCTACTTTATTGAGGGTAATTTGCATAAACTTATATCAATTTAAAATGTAAAATTCTATGAATTTTAATGGTGATATATACCAAGAAACCACCACCATAATCAAGTTACACATTTAAACTACCTTCAAAAGATTCATTGAGCCTCTTTGTAGTCTGTCCCTCTCTTTATTCCTGGAGTCATCAGCCATGCTCTGCTTTTTGGCACTTATATTAGTTTATATTCTACACAAGTGTTATAATATAAAATGTACACATTTTTGTTTGACTTCTCTAAGCACAATTTTGAGATTCATCCATGTTATTCCTATGTATCAGTAGTTTGTTGCTTTATACTAATGAGTATGTACATTCAATGGTACAAATGACATATTTTGTTTATCCATTCACCTTGGTGGACATTTGGGTTGCTTCTAGTTTGAGCTTCTAGTTTGCTTCAACAATAGAGTGTGTTGAACATTCATTCAAAAATGCAAGGCTTTTTGTGGACATATACTTTCATTTCTCATGAGAAAGATCTAGCAATGGAATAGCTGGATCATATGACACGTTTATGTTTAAGATTTTTTTTTAATGCAGAGTTTTCCAAAGTAGTTGTATTATTTTATACTCCCATTGATAGTACATGAGAATTCCACTTGCTTCATATTCTTACCAGTGATTGGTATTTTCCATCCTTTTAGTACTAGCCATTCTAGTGATAATTTCATTATTAATTTTAAATTAAATTACCCTGATGACTATGATGTTGACCATATTCTATGCAATTTGAGCTATTCAAATATCTGCTTTTATGAGGTATCTTTTAAACCATGTGTCTACCTTTTAAAATGAATTATTTGCCTCATTATCAAGTTATAAGAGATTCTTACATATTCTAGATATAAACCTGTTCTCATTTATATGTCAAACGGATATTGTCTCCCCATTCTGTGGCTAAATATTTTATTTCTTAAGAATGTTTTTCAGAAATAGAAAGGTTAAAACATCAATAAGTTCTAATTTAATGATTTTCTTTCACTATGCTTTGTATTAATTAATCCTATCTATGAAAGCTTTTCTAAGTCTAAAGTGACTAAGATTTTTTTCCTATGTTTTATTTAAAAAGTTTTAAAGCTTTGGCCTTTAATTTTATGTATGTGATTCAAGTTATATTTTGTTCATTGGTGAAGGACCAATATTATTTTTTTCCATACAGATAACCAGATATTTCAGCATAATTTATTGAAAATACATTCCTTTTCCTGAATGGATTACCTTGGCACCTTCTTCAAAATTTATTGACCATATATGTGTGTGCTGTTTCCAGATACTTTTCTTTTCTTTTTCTTTTTTTTTTTTTTTTGGCTTTTTAAGTTTTAATTACAATTAGTTAAAAAACAGTATTATATTAGTTTCAGGTATAGAATATAGTGATTCAATAGTTTCATATATCACCCTGTACTTATCGCAAAAAGTACTCTCCTTAATCCCCATCACCCATACCCCATTCATCTCCCCTCTGTTAACCATTAATTTGTTCTTTATAATTAAGAGTCTGTTTCTTAATTTCTTTTTTCTTTTTGTTTGTTTTGTTTCTCAAATTCCACATGAGTGAAATCATATGGTATTTGTCTGTCTTTGACTTATTTTGCTTAGCATTATATTCTGTAGCTCTATCCATGTCATTGCAAATGGCAAGATTTCATTCCTTTTTATGGCTGAGTAATATTCCATTGTGTACTTCTTTATCCATTCAACAATTGATGGACATAGTCTATTGGCTATTGTAAATAGCCATATCTTGGCTATTGTAAATAATGCTGCTATAAACATAAGGGTGCATGTATCCCTTTGAATTAATGTTCTTGTATTCTTTGAGTAAATACCCACTGGTGCAATTGCTGGGTCATAGGGTAGATCTATTTTTAACTTTTTGAGAAACTCCATACTATTTTCCACAGTGGCTACACCAGTTTGCAATTCCATCAACAGTGCAAGAGGGTTCCTTTTTCTCCACATCGTTGTCAACACTGGTTATTTCTTCTGTTGTTGATTTTAGCCCTACTGACAGGTATGAGATGATATCTCATTATAGTTTTGATTTGCATTTCCCTGATGATAAGTGATTATGAGCATCTTTTCTTGTGTCTGTTGGCCATATAGATGTCTTCTTTGGAGAAGAAGACATCTGTTCATATCTCCTGACCATTTTTTGTTGGATTATTTATTTTTGGAGCATTGAGTTGTATCAGATCTTCATATATTCAGAATACTAACCCTTTGTCAAATATATCATTCACAAATATCTCCTCCCATTCAGTAGGCTGCCTTTTAGTTTTGTTGCTTGTTTCCTTCGCTGTGCAGAACCTTTTTATTTTGATGAAGTCCCAATAGTTTACTTTTGCTTTTGTTTCCCTTGCCTCAGTAGACATATCTAGGAAGATATTGCTATGGCCAATATCAAAGAGGTTAGTGCCTGTGTTCTCTTCTGGGATTTTTAGGTTTCAGATCTCACTTATAGGTCTTTAATCCATTTTGAATTTATTTTTGTGTCTGGTGTAATAAAGTGGTTCATTTCTTCCTTTTGCTTGTTGCTGTCCAGTTTTCCCAGCACCATTGGCTAAAGAGACTGCCCTTTTCCCCTTGAATATTCTTTACTGCTTTGTCAAAGATTAGTTGACCATATAATTGTGGGTTTATTTCTGGGTTTTCTATTCTGTTCTATTAATCTATGTGTCTGTCTTTGTGCTAGTACCATACTGTTTTGATTATAACGGCTTTGTAATATAACTTGAAGTCTGGAACTCTGATGCCTCCAGCTTTGCTTTTCCTCTTCAAGATTGCTTTGGCTATTTGGGATCTTTTATGTTCCATACAAATTTTATAATTGTTTGTTCTATTGTTTTCAGACTTTATAAAGTATTCCTATGATTTATGCATCCATCTTTTCACCAATACTATACTGTATTTATTATAATAATTTTAGAATATGCCTTGAAATCAAGAACTATACATTTTTAAACTATGTTCTTTTTCTGAAAAGTAGGTTTAATTTTCCATTTAATTTTATATACAGCTTGCCAATTTCTAAAAGTGGGCCTACTTGAATTTTGATTGGTACTAATACTGAACTGACAGAAAAACTTAGAGATAATTATTTTCATAGAGTCTTCAAATCCATGTTTCTCCACTCATTTAAGTCTTCTTTAAATTTATCTCAACCATGTCCTGTTATTTTCAGAACAGCTGGTTTGCAATTAATTTCATAAAATTAATTCCCAAATACTTCGTGTTTTTAGTGTTCTTGGAAATGACTTTTTATGATTTCATTTACCAGTATATAAAACTCTAATTGATTTTATTAACCTTGTGTCCTGAAATTTGGAAAAATTCACTTATTCTTGTAATTGGTTTTTAGATTCCCATACATTTTCTAAGTAAATAGATATGCCATCTGCAAGTCGAGAAGCTTTACTTCTTTCATTTTGACCCTTATGAATTTTTTCTTGTCTTTTTTGATATGCCAGTAGCATAAAATGTTGAATAGAAGCTGTGAGAGCAAGACTGACAATTCTCGGCTTAGGAGAGTAGCATTTAGACTTGCTCAAGGAAGTATGATGTTAGCCGTAGATTTTTAATAAGTACCTTTTGTCAGATGGGGAAGTTCCCTTCTATTCCTAGTTTTCCGAGATTTTTGTTTGTTTGTTTGTTTTCCGGGTTTTTGTTGTTTTGTTTTGTTTTTACCATGAATGGGTGGTGAATTCTATCAATTTTTTTCTCTGCTTCTATTGGAATAATAGCATGGTTTTCTCCATTATTCTGTCATTATATTGAAATACACTGATTTTATTAATGTCAATGTAACTTTGCAATCCTGAGATAAATCCCACTTGATCATGATGTGTTATCCTTTTTAAATAATTCAGGATTCAGTTTCTGGTATTTCGGTAAGGATTTTAAGATCTAAATTAATGGGCTATTGGGTGTTTTTGTTTTTGTCATTAATGTCCTTCTCTGGTTTCCTTATCAGTATAATGTTGTAAATGTTCCCTCCTCTTCTATTTGCTGAAAGCATTTTTATTAAATCTGTATCATTTTTTTCTTTAGATATTTGGTAGAATTCACTAGTGATACTATGTGGAGTTTTCCTTTTGGGAAAGTATTTAATGACCAGTTCTGTCTCTTTTACTGATATAGGGCTCTTCAGATTATCTTTTTTTTTTTTTTTTTTTTGAGTGAACTTCGGTAATCTGTGACATAAATTACCTACAATTAGGGTGCCTGGGTGGCTCAGTGGGTTAAAGCCTCTGCCTTCGGCTCAGGTCATGATCTCAGGGTTCTGGGATCAGGCCCCGCATTGGGCTCTCCGCTCAGCAGGGAGCCTGCTTCCCCCTCTCTCTCTGCCTGCCTCTCTGCCTTCTTGTGATCTCTCTATGTCAAATAAAGAAATAAAATCTTTAAAAAAATTAAAAAGTAAAATGATTTAAAAAAAATTACCTACAATTACCTGTAATTCTGACACTATCTCTTCATAGATAGCATCAGATCTCACAAGTAGAAGCAACTCAGTTCCACAAGACTGTTTCCCATCCCCACTTCAGAAAGCTAGGTTATCACCTGTGCTTCTTATTGACTGACTAGAGATCCAAGGTTCTAATGACCCCTCCTTGAGTTCCATTAATTTGGTAGAACTGTAATCTGAAACTGGGTTCACCTCTTGGTGGGCATCAAGCCAAAAGACCCAACCAAGCCAAAGAGTGAAAAAGGAAAGATTGCACTTACAACAAATAAGAACACTGGGGATATTTCCCAAAGCAGTGTCTCCCCAAACAGCAAAATTAGGAAGTTTTAAGCTGAGGATGCATGCATATTCATTAAGGGGGTTGGCAAAGGAGAATTCAGTATAGAACTGAGGCAATAGTTATCTTAAATTGACAGAATCCAAGTCCTAGTTAACTGAAGTCCTGAGGGCCACCAAGGGTCGGCATCAATCAGTTCTCTGACTCCAGTTAGTCCAGTGTGTAAGTGCTCAAAGGGACTTGAATTCTGCAAAAATGACTCAAGAATGTGTGTTAGGTCAGTCTTTACCTTTGAAACAGTACTAGAAGTTCTACCACTGATGTGGTTAAACTATTCTTTTGGCCTGGTAGAGACTGTTAGTTTTTACTTTCTTTTGTTTTCCTTAAAATCCTTAACTACTAAAGTCCTTGCATTTCTTTATAATTGCAACAGCCTCTAGGAGATTCTGCAAGTTTTCTTGGGCAAATAGAGCCAGTTGGGCAGAGAAAATAGCTGGGGGCCTAAAAAATGGCTCTTCTTGTGTCCTGGAAGCTATGTCTCATCTTTCTTTCTTTGGGGACCCCTAACTCTGCTTACAGAGCAGCTCACAGACTTAGGGAAAGGCTTACTTATCTTTACCAGTTTATTAAAGAATGTAATAAAGGATCCAGATGAAGATATACCTCAGGCAAAGTCTGGGAAGGTCCCAGCTCAGGAGTTTCTGTCCCTCCTGGTATGGATGTGTTCATTGGTTCAATGTGTTCATTGCTCACTAAACCCTATAATACTGAGATTTTTATAGAGGCTTTCTCACATAGGCATAATTCATTATTAACTTCATTTCTAGCCCCCTCCTCTCATGGCTTGGTCTTTCTGGTGACCAGCCCTCATCCAGTAGTGACCTCAGTAGAACAAAAGATGCTCCTACTGCTTTTAAGACATAGGAATTTACAAGGGTTTTAGGAACCATTGTCAGGAACTGGGGCAGAGAACAATATAAATATTATCTATTATCTCATAGTGTCCTTCAAGGAATTTGTCCATTTTATCTAAATTGTCTAGTTTATTGACATTATTATTCCTAATATTCTCAAAATTATCCTTTCAATATCTGTATGATTTGTATGGGAAACTCTTCTTTCAGTTCTGATAATGCCAATTTGATGTTAATCTTTTATTTTTCTTGATTAATCTAGAATTACATCACTTGCTGTCTCTTTAAAAAATCATTTTTGACTGTTAATTTTCTTCATTTATATCTTTTTATGTCATTGATTTCTGCTCTTTATTATTTCTTTTTTTCTACTTACTTGGATTTAGTTTGTTCTTCTTCTTCTAGTTTATTAAGTTGGAGTCTTTTTTCTCCTTCCAAGCTTTTATTTAAATTCTATTTAGTTAACATACAGTGTAATATTAACTTCGCTAGAATTTAGTGACTCATCACTTACATACAACACCCAGTTCTCATCATGACTGCCTCCTTAATCCCCATCACCCATTCAACCCATTCCCCTGCCCACCTCCTCTCCAGTTACCCTCAGTTTATTCTCCATAGGTAAGAGTCTGTCTTCTGGTTTGCCTCTTTCTCTCTTCTCTCCACTTCCATGGTAAGCAAAATAAGTCAGAGAAAGAAAAATACTGCATGATTTCACTCTTATGTGGAATTTAAGTTGGAGTCTTAAGTCATTGATTTCTAATACCAGAAATAAGTTCTAAATTTTCCTCTAAGAACTATTTAGCTGTCTACTGAAATTCTGATATATAGTATTTTTATTATCATTCATTTAAAAATATTTACACTTACCTTACAATTCTTTATTTGATCCACAGATTATTTAAAAATGTGTTTTTCAATTTCCAAATACGTAGAGTTTATCTTATATATATATTGCAGTTGTCAAGTATTCTGTAAATATAAATTAGATCATAGTAGAAAATTGTATTGTTTAGAACTTCTATGTTCTTACTCTTTTCTTTCTGTTCCTCTTTCTTTTTTTCATCTAAATATTTTCTATAAATATATATATACATTGTTTTAAAGACTTAATTTATTTATTTGACAGAGAGAGAGCACAAGCAGAAGGAGTGGCAAACAGAGGAAGAGGGAGAGAAGCAGGCTCCCCACAAAGCAGGGGGAGCCTGATGTGGGTGTCAATCCCAGGACCCCATGATCATGGCCTGAGCCAAAGGCAGTCGCTTAACCAACTGAGCCACCCAGGTACCCTGACCTAAATGTTTTTATCAATTGCTGAGATAAGTGTTTATGGGGGATTTTTTTTTTAAGATTTATTTATTTATTTATTTGAGGGGGGGAGGAGCTGAGGGAGGGGGAGAGAGAGAATCTCAAGCAGACTCCCCACTGAGCCCAGAGCCTGAGGTGGGCTCCATCTCATGACACTGAGATCAAGATCTGAGCTGAAACCAAGAGTCTCATGGTCAACCAAAGAAGCAACCCATGTGTCCCAGTTTTGGATTTCTTTTTTTTTTTTAAAGATTTTATTTATTTATTTATTTATTTATTTATTTATTTATTTATTAGGAAAGAGAGAGAGTGAGAGAGCAGGTCAGAGTGAGAAGCGGACTCCCCATGGAGCTGGGAGCCCGATGTGGGACTCGATCCTGGGACTCCAGGATCATGACCTGAGCCGAAGGCAGTCGCTCAACCAACTGCGCCACCCAGGGGCCCCTTGGATTTCTTTTTAAACTTCTACCATGTTGTCTCTTTCTCTCTTTAATCCTTGAGCACACAGAATCCTGAAGTAGGGTTGTTAACTCATTTAGAAATATGTAAAACCCTTCAATAGTTCATGACCCATAAGAAGTATTCCAGAAATATTAGCTACTTCTAAATTAACCCTCTTCTTTTACTCAATAAGCTAATGGTCTCTATTCCAACCCTACAAGGATATTAAAACCATTCCTTAGAAGGTTGCTAATAATTTGCTAATAGTTAAATCCAAATCCAGGATCCCTGTACCAGTACCCTCTTCTAGTATATTTCTGATGCATTTGACACACCGATCATCATTTCTTTCTCAAAATCTCTTCCCTTGATTTCAGTGATGTGCATGCACTTTATTTTGTTATCTCTCTCCCTAATCCACTTCTGCTTCACAATTAGAAGTGTTCCATTATAAGATTCAGTGTTTAAAACTCTTCTCATTTGGGGGGGGGGGTTTGTTTGTTTTTAGCAAGAGAGAGGGAGACTGTGAGTGGGGAATTGGAGGGGGGGGTGCAGAGAGAGAGGGAGAATCTTAAGCAGGCCCCATGCTCAGTGGGGAGATGCACATGGGGCTCCTGAGATCATGACCTAAGCCAAAATCAAGAGTTGAACACTTAACCAACTGAACAACGCAGGCATCCCTAAAACTGTTCTCATTTTACACTTCTTCCTTTGGTTATTTCATCTCAACCACCACCTCTGTGCACATAATATCCACATCTTTTTCTCTAGCTCTGAGCTTTACCCTGAATTTCAGATTCATATTGTCAACTTGTTTGATGAATACTATCTCCAGGTAAAATTCCAGCACCCCAGATTACATATGTCTAAGTACAAACTTACTACCTTGACGATTACCCCAAAACTATTAATTGACTTGAATTATACATCTATGTTGTTTGACATAACCAATCTCTCACTCACCCAAGTTGAGGAAGGCAAGAACATATATTGATTCGGACTACAGGCTCTACAGCCAGATTCTTTGAGTTCAAAACTGCTCTCTGAATTCAATTCTCCCATCTCTATAGCTAGGATAATAATAGTACCTAAATCTTAGTATTGTTGGTAGCCTTAACTGAGCTGATGACTATGATGCAATTAGTACATTACAGACTTTTGCCCCCCTTATTATCTTTACATTTTTCCATGCTTCCTACACCCATTCAGTGCCACAGCCTGGCAATTCGAACTCTTTGCCCTTTCAGTAAATACCATTATTATTGTCATTGCTATTACTTTAGCAATTTCTTTTAAAATTAAAATTATACTATACTAGAGCAAATCTCCTAAACTCTTCAATTTTCTTTCTTCAGTTTTGCAAATTAGAAAAAAAAATTAAAATCCAAAATTAAGGAAGAATTTGAAAAATGTTTTAGTATAGCGAGAAAGTGGTAGCTTGCTTAAATTCACTTTATGAGACTTCAGACAATGTTAGTATGAGAGACACAAATATGAGATGTAAAAAGTGCATTAGCAAAAGGATTTAGGACATTGTTATGGGGATATTTCATGCTGTTTTGATAATGTGATTTTCTTAGTGCAATAATTAAATTTACACTGAGATGTGATGTGAGACCATCATGGTTTAGGGAGGATTATGAGTTTTACAGATTAAATAGAAATGACTCAGTAACCTAACTAATGAAATAAGTACATATTTTACACCACAGTACCCCAACTGAATATAAATATCATTTAAATAGGAAAAGGAAAAAAATAATAAAATAAATAAATAAATAGGAAAAGATACCAAGTTGCAACTTGCTCATTTTCCATCTGAAAAAAATTGACTGGGCATCTATTGAAAAAAAAAAAAAGCTTTGTTAAATAAAAAGCAACACTGATGCAGTTACTTTGCTTCTTTATGGAAATACTTAAAAGTTCATCTTGATCACCTAGAAACAGTGATTCTCAAGGCCTGCCTGCACATTTTAATCACCTAGGTAGTGTTTTAAAATCTCAGTGCCACACCCCAGATCAATTAAATCAGGATTTCTGAGCCTGAGACATAGGTATCAGCATTTTTAAAAGTCCCCATGTGATTTCAAAATGGTAGCCAGCAAATTAAGAACAGCTGTCTTTTCAGTACCGATGAGCCTTCCTTTACCCCTGTGAGTAGTTACTGATCTACAATTTGGAAATATTCTAGATGAATCACAAAAAGAAGTGGTCATTGTAAATTACCAGAAAATAGTGGCTGTCCAGTTGATTAATGTAAAAAAAAATAGTAAAAAAGAATAATTACTGCTTTAGAGTGGTAATTCTCAAAACTGAAGTAGTCTGGATAGTTCTTGGGATAGCAAAATTTAAAAAGGAATTGATTTAACTGGATTTCTATGAGTAAGGAAAAAATACATGTTTGATGCCTTCTAAAAAACCTGTATCAAATCCCAGGTGTGCCAACTTGACTGGAAATATGACAATAAACAAATCACTAGACTTCTGAGCCTCAGTTTCTTCATCTATAAAAGGGTACGATGCTTTTCTTATGAGGATATTACAAAAACCATATAAACAAGCTGTATAAGGCATCTTGCACTGTTTCTAATAGGATAGTGGATACTCAACAAAGGTTATTTCCAGATTTTGACCTCTAAAGACAGTATATTTCTGCTAAAAATTTTCATCCATATTGAGATGTACCGGAAGTATAAAATACACACTGAATTGAAGACTTAGCACACACACACACAAAAAGAGTAAATACTTGATTAAAAATGATTTATGTTGACTGCATGTGAAAATATTATTTTGGATTTATACAGATGAATAAAATGTTATTAGCATTAATTTTTAGCTGTTTCTTTTAAATTTTAATGTGTTTACAATAAAGTTTTAAATTACATAGTATGTAATTTCTATCATATTTTCTCTTAGAGTTGTTCTAGATTCTATCTTGTGAACAAACCCTACCTTTTTAAGACAGCTCAGTATCACCTTATGTGGAGTCAATAACCCTAAACTGAAATATTAATAACAATAGTTAATAACTTCAATAATCATTAACACAAATTAATCTTGTACACCAATTGTAGTGAATGCATTTTTTAGCATTACACCTATATTATGGCATTGTACTTATCCTTTAGAAATTCACTTACTAAATATTTAATGAGTGTTTACTATGTTTCAGTTTCTAGAAATAAAGCCATGCCACCAAAAAAAAAGGTTATTTCCAATTTTCCTTTTATTTTAACCCTGTGCCTTCCCTATTCTCTTTCCCCTGTTCCTTGTTAATTGAGTTTATTCCATTTAAACTAACCCACCAATGATCAGAGTGGGCCATTTGAAATCTGTCCCTTGGATGCAGCCTTACTGATACTATGATAGACTGGTTTCTGATGATTGTCTTACTACTCTAGTGTTCTAACCACCTGTGATCTGGAAATCAGATGAAAATGAGCTGAAACTTTCTTCAGAATCCCCAAACTGTGTTTCCTAGAACTCTAATGTTTCACAAAATGTACTTGGTGTGCTACACACAAAAAAAGGTGTATAGTCAAAAAAAAAACAAAAACAAAAACTAGGGAAAAACAATATACTGTGGTCCCCTCTTATAGATGCCCAGCAAAAACTAGCATCCTGAAGCTTCAGATAAGTTCTACAGTAGATATATACCTTTAACCCATAATACTCTAATTTTAGTTGACCACCCACTCCCCGGAGGCACCCATTAAAGCCTTAGTGGGCCAAGTTCAAGGAGCACGGTTTGAGAAATACGACTGAATAATACCACTGATGACTAGTCAAAATCCAGAAAATTCATTTTAACTTGTCGTCGTCGTCCCGCCCCCCCTCCACCCCCCCACCGCCCCGGTCATTAGAGAATAGCCCATCCCCAGCCAACTCCAGTGAAGGGACAAAGCTTAAAAGCTGTAGGGAAAGTTTTAAAGTAAATTCTGAGGTGAAATGCTAAAGTAGAGATTTAGTTAGAATTAAAAGTGCAGGATTGTGGCTACTTGTGCTATTGAATTTTTCTTATAACTTTAGAGTATTATGTGTAAATATAGCATCTAGTATTATGATAGCTCCTTTGTATGGCAAAAATTATACAACTATTCACTGTCTTCTCATTTTGTAATCCAGAAATAAATAAAGAAGACAGTAAAAAAAGAGAGGAGATAGGATTTAAAAAGGAATGGAATGTTTACACAAATCCTACCAAATATGATAAAATGTGTTAGGGTCGCCAGAAAAAATGCAGGACACTAACTTAGATTTGAATTTTAGATAAACAATGAATATTTTTGTCAGAATAAGCATTCCAGACATACTAAAAAAAGTATTCATTGTTTATCTGAAATTCAGATTTAACTAGACATTTTCTATTTTTTTTACTTGTTAAATCTGGCAACCTGAATGTGTTAAATATTTAAACTGCATTAAAAATAATATACATTGGGCGCATGGGTGGCTCAGTGGGTTAAAGCCTCTGCCTTTGGTTCAGGTCATGATCTCAAGGTCCTGGGATTGAGCCCTCTCTCTCTGCTTGCCTCTCTGCCTACTTGTAATCTCTCTCTCTCTGTCAAATAAATAAATAAAATCTTTAAAAAATAATAATAATATATATAGGGTAAGTGCTGTGAAATGTGTAAGCCTGATGATTCACAGACATGTACCCTGGGGCAAATAATACATTATATGTAAATAGATAGATAGATAAATAAATAAATAAATAAATAAATAAATAAATAAATAAATAAATAAAATATACGTTGAATAAAAGCAATGAAAATTGATGATTTTTTTAGCTTTCAAATATTGACATGCCTAATTAAAAAGAGAAAGGTAAAGGGAATGAGGCAACTTTGATTTTTTGCAAACAGATGATAAAAATTAGGATCTGTCTAGGAATTCAGAATAGTTTATTTGGCAATGATTTAGGTCAGCAATATTTGTGGGCAAAAATGGATGATAACTAATAAGCAAATAAATTTTGTAGAAACTATTTTGTGAAATGGAGATTAATATTGTAAAAAATAGCTACAAAGTGTATTTTAAGCTGCATTTCTTAAAAGTCATCAACATACAAACAGCTTTTATTTGAATGAATGTAAAATACCTTGAGCCTAAAACTAAAGATAAGCCAAGGAAGACATTCACATGCAAAAAGAAAACATGAACTTCATTATAGTTGAGTCAACATTTGAGCATTGCATTGTCAGAGAGAGAGAGCTGCTTTTAAAAGTAAAAAAGGAATGGGGGCTCCTGGGGACTCAGTCAGTCGTTCATTGGACTCTTGATTTCAGCTCAGGTCATGATCTTAGGGTCATGGGATGGAGTCCCAAGTCAGTCTTGCACTTTGGCGAGGAGTCTGCTTCAGATTCTCTCTCCCTCCCCCTCTCCCTCTGCCTCTTCTGTTCGCTTGTACTCTTTAAATAAATAAATAAATAATAAATCTTTAAAATATAAAATAAAATAAAGAATTAAAAAATAAAAATAAAAAGGAGCTAAATGTATATCTGCATTATGACTTAACTCATTATAAACATAATAGATTTTTCCCTTTATGTTTAAATTAGCAAGATAGGAAGTAATCAGAAATTTTTGAGAACTAAATTATATCAATTTCATTGATTAGCATTTTATCTCAATATTTATAACTCCTTAGATTGATATCAACAAAATTTTTATAGTATCTAACTAATGGGAGGGAAAAACAGAAATGCAGAATACAACTGACAATTTCTTTTGTCCTTGTTAGGAAAGATCATTTTTAAATAATCAAAATTTTTTAAATTAAAAATAAATAAATAATCAAAATTAAATTGTTTCTTAATAGCTCTTAAGCAAATGCAGACAACACCCTCCCCCCTCACAGCCCCCTCCCGCTGACACACCACCAATACCACCACCACCAAATTCTCCCTTTGGTTCCACAGTTAAACCTAATGATCTTTATGTACAATAACTATCACCCTAATAACACCAAAAATTATGTTTCATTTTTTTACTCTTTTCATAAATTCCTAATAAATCAAATAACTGTGATTTCATCTTTTTCAGTAGTCTGCTCAGAATTAAAATACTGATTTTATACTCTGATAATGATATTTCACTAAATTTTTCAATAAATAGAAAATGAGTAGTCTTAGGGAAAGGTTAATTACATGTTTAACCTTTCTGACCACATATATCTACCAAATGTGAGTTGTTGGTCTTCTTATTCATTGAACTATCTTTGTTTTCTTGATTTGTTATTCGTAGTTGGTTATTTAATCATAAGCTAAGTTTACCCTAAGAACATTTTCATTTGCTTCAAACATGTGTTTAGAACTAACATGCAGTGGCTTCTCACTAAGAATTGCTTTTGGACATTAATCAGAAATATTTATACTATTTCTGAAAAAGTTTCACATTACAGAAAAAAAATTCTCTAGAAAAGCTTCTTATTAATATATTAGAATACTAGGTAGGAAGGAGATGATGAGTTGTCCTGATCTGCTTAATTGCCTAAGTGTGAAGAATTTAAGAAACCCGGAGTTATCCTACTAAATCTTATTTGTTCTAAAAGTAAAGTTTGCAAGAAAAAAATGAGTTTTGTGGCATATTGTGACATTCCACGGTGACACGAAATTATCGCCTTCCCCTGGCCAGGTTATAACCCTCAGTTTTGACCTTTTTGTTGTCTCAATGTATTACCTACAACACTGGTTCCTGTGTAGGAAATCCATGATTTCGTAGTTCAGAACTAAAAACTGGGTTCAAGACTCCTCAGACTCCTCAGAGTTGAAAGCATTTGGGAGAGAGCATTTCTGCGATCACCTCAGGGCCAGACAGCTTAACCTCATCTAAATTCAAGGTGTTTCTTATCGCAGCCTATCTAGCAATACATGTGATTTGTCATTCTGGCCAAGTTGTAAACCCTTTGAAAACAAAGTCTGTAATTGGTTCTTATTTTTCATAGCCCCAGAGCAACTGACTTCATACTTGGTAGGAGCTCATTAAACCTTCAGACACTAAGAAATTAAACATGTCTTTCTTCTGTTTAGCACCAGGTCCTCTCTCTAGTCAGGGCTAGTTTTCTGGGCTTTCCTTCCCTCCTTACAGTAGGAACCAGGAATTCAAACCACTTTCTTTTTCCCCCAATATCATCCACACCATCTCTTTGCAGTTCTTTTCCCTAAAATTAATTTCCTAGGAGAACACAATGATCACAGTTCTCTGCTTATTTATTTCTCCTACTTAAAAGATTTAGATTAACTCTTCTCAAAGAAGCAAGACCCAGGGATGGAGGGAGGGTATGCAAAAAGGCTGACACTATAAGAGGTAGTTGAGTTAGAGTAATTTTCTCTGAGACTGCCTTGACATAGTCTTGCAAATATGAAGTGACCTAGAGAGGAAGACGTAGTCTCATTTCAAAGAGACTGGGGCAACATCCATGCCAATTGCCCAAACTATCATGGTCATCAGGTTTTCCGATGTTTTCTTCCTGCCTTGGAAGAATGCCAAAGTATTCAACCTCTTTCAGGGATCTTCTAATGGCAAGTCTGCCTTAAAATTTTATAACATTGTCCACAAATATTAAAAGTATAAAAATGTGGCATAACCCAGACCCCTACTCTGAATCTTCTCTTCAACTGAGTGTACATTAGGCTAAAATAAATATTGCTAAGGCTCTGATGTCATTTTTTTTTATCCTGGTCACAAACATACCAATAAAAATAATCAACATGGAGTAATCAAAAATTTAATTCTTCAACATTATATAATATTTAGATTTTGTTGACATAGTTTGGGGTAACTGCCCCTTCTTTGAAATTCCTTTGGCCATCCACCCCACCTTACCATAGCTCATAAATACACGCCACTGGCAACCACCCAAGCACCAATAGAGTAGAGAGATACAGAGTCAATTAACTGCTGGATGAAGCAGGCAGTTGAATGGAAGTTATACAACACTGTAGCCAGGACTTCGTGTTGGTTGATAAGCAAAACAGAGAAAGTTAGTAAAGAAAAGAGCAAAGGCAAATACAGATGAGAGAGACCAACTGAACCTGGAAAGAAAGTAGAATGATTCTCCTTTTCATTTCCCTTTCAGTCCCCTTAGTAGCCTACTATATTTTCTGACTTAGTGTGATATAAAGTCACTGTTCTAATGGCCACCTTTTCTTAAGCTGTCTTGATTGGATTTCTTTTTCTTCTTTTTTTTATAAGAAGTTATGCCCTTCATAAACCTATATGAATTCAATTAATAACATATATTAATTCAATTAAAAACATAAATTTGCTGAAAAAGTGAATTAGTGACCTAATTTTTTTAATTTGTTTATTTGAGAGTGATAGAAAGCAGGGGGAGGGGCAGAGGGAGAGGAGAGAAATAATCTTTTTCTTTTCCCCCAAGATTATTTTTTCCTTTTTTATTTAAATTCAATTAATTAACATATAGAGTATTATTAGTTTCAGAAGTAGTGTTCAGCAGTGCTCATTACATCACCTGCCCTCCTTAATGTCCCCCACCCAGTTACCCCATTCCCCCGCCACCCCTCCCCTCCAGCAACCCTCAGTTTGTTTCCTGTGATTAAGAGTCTCTAATGGTTTTCATCTTGTTTTATTTTTCCCTCCCTTCACCTATGCTCCTCTGTTCTGTTTCTTAAATTCCACATATGAGTGAAATCATATAATTGTGTTTCTCTGATTGACTTATGTCACTTAGCCTAATACCCTGTAGTTCCATCCATGTGACTGCAAAAGGCAAGATTTTATTTTTGATGGCTGAGTAGTATTCAATTGTATATATATACCACCTCTTCTTTATCCATTCATCTGTCAATGGACATCTGGGCTCTTTCCATAGTTTGACTATTATTGTTATTGCTGCTATAAACATTGAGGGCAGAGATGCCCCTTCAGATCACTACATAGCTCTGGGGTCAATCCCTATTAGTGCAATTGCTGGGTCATGGGGTAAACCTATTTTCAACTTTTTGTGGAACCTCCATACTGTTTTCCAGAGTGGCTGAACCAGCTTGCTTTCCCACCAACAGTGTAAGAGAGTTCCCCTTTTTTGGCATCCTCACCAACATCAATTGTTTCCTGACTTGTTAATTTTAGCCATTCTGACTGGTTTGAGGTGGTATCTAACTGTGGTTTTGATTTGTATTTCCCTGATGCTAAGCAATGTTGAATATTTTTTCATGTGTCTGTTAGCCATTTGGATGTCTCCTTTGGAAAAATGTCTGTTCATGTTTTCTGCCCATTTCTTAATTGGATTATTTGTTCTTTGGGAATTCAGTTTCATAAGTTCTTTATAGATTTTGGATACTAGTCCTTTATCTAATGAGACATTTGCAAATATCTTTGGGGAGAGAGACTCTTAAGCAGACTCCATGCTGAACAAAGAGCCCCACTTGGGCTCAATCCCACAACCCTGGGATCATAACCTGAGCCAAAACCAAAAGTTGGATACCTAACTGACTGTACCACCCAGGCACCCCATAATCTATGTTTTTATACAAATAATATGCTACATAATATGGTCTCTAAAGATGTTCCAAAAGCTGTTTAATAGATATTTCCTATCACTTTTTGCACTATTCACTTACTTTTTCATATATATTGCAAAAGTAAACTTCAGTCAAAAGGAGGTAGCTAATGTCAAATTATGAAATAGGAGAATGGAAATTGAAAAATTGAACTGGACCATACAAAGCCAAAGCAAAATATTGGAGAGGATACCATTTCATTCTGGACCTTCCATATAGACAAAAAGCATTTTGATTGCTGCCTTCTTAACAGTAAAGTCAATAGACCTATTCCAAGGACAGTGGATAATAATGATGTCTTTAGAGATAACTGATGCCATAACATCTGAATAATATAAGTTTTGCAAGACATTTTGAGGATACTAAACAAAAACAGAACTAGCACAAATGCCAAATGTTATACTCACAAAACACTAATTTTAGATATCCTGTACAAATACAAAATTTAGTACAAAATTTAGCCAGGACAGATCAAGGCAAGGAATATCTATGTACCCATGAATTATTCTTCAAGTCAATGCCAAAAGGTTATTGGCTAAGGTTACATCCACCCAGGTTAGAGCCACATTAGCTGAAGCTGCTAACACTGTACTTTCCCTTTGCTCCCCTGCCTCTCAGATGACCTTTTGAATTATCCACTAAAATGTCCTTTAGGGACTTCATATCATGTCATCTCCTTCTTAGAGTAAGACACCAAGAAAGGTATCAGAACTGTTGCATAATTAACTTCTGAATCATTTTTTCTCCCACTTTTGTGAGCTTTTTTCCTATTCAAAGAAGAAAATTGATTGCTAAATATGGTATTCTATTTCTAGTATATGTTAAACTTCAGCTTTGATAGAAAAATAATGGTCCATCACGTGGACATTTTTTGCATTGTAATTTCTTTTCATCATTTTATGACAATTGACATCTGACAGAAAATGGTAAATAAGTTAAATTTAAGTTGATGATAACTCAAATGCCAAAAATAAACTCACTTTATTAGTGATTTAAGAATTAAAATAAATATTTATTGATTAATTAGATTATTTTACATGCTTTTCAAAACTTGTAAGATAAAAGACAGCTCTGCTTTAACAGGGCTTAGAAAATCTTTCAAATAATAGATCTTTCAAATAGAAAATTTCAAATATCTTTCAAAAAATATTTCAAATAAAAATCATTTCAAATAATCTTTCAAATAATAATAATCTTTCAAAGAAAAAAAGAAAATCTTTCAAATACATTAACTCATAAGCTCTTAACTAGTTATTCTGCTTGCTGAATCTACAAAGGGTATTTTCTTCCAGAATTATTTACATGAAGGACACCTGAGTGGCTCAGTTGATAGGGTGTCTGCCGTTGGCTAAGGTCATGGTCTCAGGGTCCTTGGATGGAGCCAAACATCGGGCTCCCTGCTGGATGGGGAGTCTGCTTCTCCCTCTCACCCTCCCTCTGTGCTTTTTCTCTCTCACAAGTAAGTAAATAAAATCTTTTTTTTTAAAAAAAAGGATTATTTACATGATTTGTTGACTTTAAAAACTACTATTACAGTACAGATCATTAAAATATTAACCTAAGTCTATTTGAGCAGTAATAAAATTTAAATAGAAATGTGTTAAATCATGTTTGTTTAATTCTTTTATTTATACTCATGTTTATGGTTTTTAGCCCTTTTTGAGCAAAAGGATGAATACTTTAAGAGTCAAGTGTGCTGGAAACAAATGTCTGAGAAAAAATAGAAATTTTAAATGTATTTAGTTTTTTGGATATTATTACAGGCATTCTACCATAGCAGAATACCATTGTCACATGATACTACTAAATTTTGTTTTAGAAAAACTGTTATATTTTAGATGTGTATATCTATGCAAAGTAAGCAGTGATAGAAGTGAATAGATTCTGGAAGACAAGTCCAAGTGGGCTCTCATTTCAACAGCAAATCCATCAGACAGTGTAGAGGCCCCCAAAATAAAAGGTCACCCCATCCCCATTATCCAACCACCACCTTCCCCCTCTGCCCCTAGCTCTTTTCATCCCTCGTTCAGGTCTCCATGAACAGTCAGGAAATAGTCTGTGCATTATGAAATCTCACTACCCTCTGACACCCCTGTCCCCACCTCTAGATCCCTCCTCCCACAGAACCCCTTACACTTTGCTCTTCTCTAACACTTATCATACCACATGAAAAGTTGACTCCTTTCTTATTTCTTTTTTTTTTTTAAGATTTTTTTAATTTATTTGGGAGGGAGAGAGAGAGAGCAAGAGCAGGGGGAGGGAGAAACAGACTCCCCACTGAGCAGGGAGACTAAAGTTGGGGCTCCATCCCAGAACACTGAGATCATGACCCGAGCCAAAGTCAGGCACTAACTGACTGAGCCACCCAGGTGCCCTTCTTGTTTCTTTCATACTCTAACTGAAAGTTTCTTAAAGGCAGGGACTAAAAAAATTTTTAATCAAAATTGTGTTATCAGCATAGGGCCTAGTATGTAAGAGGCACACAATAAAATGTTTGTCAAGTATTTACTGAAAACTTCCATACCAGATATTGTTCTTGGCACTGCACAGCATTGAACCAAAAAGTCTGGATCCTTGTTTTCATGAATCTTACATTCTAACTGGGGAAACAGATAATACACAAATAAAAAACTGTAAGAATTTTAGACAAGGATAAATACCATGAAGAAAAATAATGTAGCATAAGAGTGTCTGAAACTTTAATGAGGAAGAGCCAGTTCTCTAGGAGAAAAACTTCCAAGCAGAGGGAACAACAAGCCAAAAAGCCATAACCTAGGAAGGAGTTTGATTTTATCAAGTAGCAAAACTAAGAAGTTCTCAGGTACCTCGCTGGCTCAGTCAGTGAAGCATGCAAATTTTGATCTTGGGGTTGTGGGTTAGAGCCCCATGTTGAGTGTGAAGATTACTTAAAAATAAAATTTAAAAAAAAAGTTAAAAAAAAAAACAACTAAGAAGGCCTGTGGCCTCCAGAATAGTAAGTATACAGGACCTGATACCATAGGAGACTGAAAATGTGAGTGAGAACAAATTCATAAAGGGCCTTGAGGGCAATGTTAAGGATCTAAACTTTATTCTAAGTGTAATGGGAAGTCATTGAAAATTTTGAAGAGCAGAAAAGAATAATTTAGTCATGTTTTTAAAGACTTGCTTTGCCTAAAATATAAAGAATGGATTATAAAAGCCAAGACCATGTAACAGGAATAAAAATTAAATGTTCTATTTTGGGCTGATACCCTAAGAAAACAGATATCAACTACCATATTGCAGTACAAGATGCTATACTAAATTATGCCTTGTTCAGAACTGAGAAAGCAGTGGGGAAACCAAGTTTTATATACTCTTAGCTTTCACTACCTCAAGATTATTATAGTGTTAAAATTGAAGAGGGTAGGAATTGGAAAAAAGGAGGAGGATGATATTTGGAGAAAATTATAGATTCGCTGAGAGTTTATCTCAAGAGTTTGTCTGAGAGTTTATACTTTCTATAAGGAAGTATGTTAGAGGTGAGGGATGTTTGGGGGTAAGGGTGGAGGTCTCATCTCAAACTGAGAGAGAGGAATTCTAAGGAGATGCCCATGACTCCTACAGTCTGGAAAACTGAGATTGCTGAGAGACCTACACTTGGGAAATCCTCAGGCTCAGAGACTGTTGGCCACAAACCCAGCAAAGATAATTGCTTTGGAAATGGCTTATTAGACAATGGACAAATAATCATTTTATAAATATTGATTGAGGTCCTATTATACATCAAGCACTGTTCTGGGAACTTGGAAGATATCAGTATCAACAAAATAAAAGATTCCTGCACTCAAATCAGTTAGACAAAAACATTCATATGAAGTAAGTATATAGTTCAGGAAATTATAAGGACTAAGAATAAAAGAACAAATAAAGCTTATGAGGAAGATGAAGGGGAAAGGGTACCATAAGAAGGATGAAAGGTAAAAGTGGGTTGAAATAGTAAGTAGAGTGGTTGGACTTTGAAGCAAAGATTTGAAGGCGGTGATGGGTTAATTAACCAAGTGGCTATCTCAGGTAAGAGAGAACAACTAGAGCAGTTGTTTCTAACTTAAGCATGTGTCCAAAACCTCTAGAGGCTTTAATACACTCCCAAATTTCTGCTTCAGTGTCAGGAGAGGGGATGAAAATTTGCATTTCTGTAAGTTCTCACCTGATACTGATGCTGCTGGTCCAGACCTGCACTTTGAAAATCACTGAATTAGGGCAAAGGCCCCCAGGTGGTAATGTACCAGATGTGTTCAGATGCTTCCCTGTGAGGATTGCTTAGTGAAGAGCTACCTGGAGCCATTCTGAAAGAATTTTATCCTAGAGGGCTACCTTCTAAGGCTGTGAGCTGAGCAACAGAAAACCATGGGCTAAAGGAAAATTTCCATGACCAACTGGACGAGATCACAGCTCAGACTTGAAATTTTCATTTAATTCATTCAATTCACCCTTCTTTCAGGATGCTACCTCCTCCAGTTGTAATTTAAACTTATTTCCCAATTGGCATTGTTATCATTTGACTTTAGCTACTTTTCTGCAAATATCCTCATTGTACTTCTCCCCCAAAAGGTATATAATCCAACATTTATTTTCCATTTTTATACCAGGGGTATTGAGCATTTCCAGATTAAAATTGCACTGGGGCACCTGGGTGGTTCAGTAGATTAGGCATCCCGTTCTTGATTTCAGCTCAGGTCATGATCTCATTTGTTCTGGGTTCGAGCCCCAGTTCTGGCTCTGCACTCAGTGAGGTATCTGCTTCAGGAATCTCTCCCCCTGCCCCACCATCAACTTGAGCTTGTACATGCCCTCTTTCTCTCTCACTCTAAAATAAATAAATCTTTTAAAAAATTGCACTGTAGTTAAGAATGATGCCCAAGTAGCATTAAACGATACACAGAATTCTTTTTTTCTGCCTTTGATCATTCCCTTCCTACTCTTTATAGCAACTACGCCAAATGTTCTTCTTACCCTTCATGATCCCTGCCTCCTCCCCCTCAACAGATGACAACGTCTCCTATTCAGAGAGAAAACACCGTCTATAGCACATGAAAACCTCCAAGTTCCTACCATTTTCCACCCTCCCCCAATACATATGTGCTCACATGTTCACTAGCTACAAACTTACTTCCTTCACTTATCTTCTTTCCCCCAGTCTCAAATAAGACTATACAGACAAAGAATTTAGGAAGGTGTTTGACATAAACTAATGTGCTCAAGTAAGTTTGGTGCTTCTTTTTTTTTTTTTTTTGCTATGTTGGCTTATTACTTTTGAAAAATAAGTGAACACATAATGTGTATAAAATTTTAGTCTCTTTCCAAACCCTTTTCCCTATTTCTATTCCCAGGAGACAAGCACAGTTATCAGTTTCTTGTGTATTTTTCCAAAGATAGTTTATATATAAATAAGCAACTGTATTCTTACATATTCTTCATGTTTTTCTTCTGATTTTTCACTTTAAAATATTTTTTAAAAATCTTATGTCAGGATATAAAGAGCTTACTTGTTCAATATAGGTATGCACAATAATTTATTTGTCTATATGTATTGATGACATATTCATATCTTATACATGGAAATATATTCATAGGATAAGTTCTTAGAAACAGAATGATTGTATCAAAGGTTATCAACACGTTGTCTCCATGGGTTGTACCAGTTTATGTCAGCAATGTGTAAGAGTATATGCTTCCCCCAGTCTCAATCAACACAGAGTATTTTTCCATTCATTATTCATTCATCAAATATTTTTGAGTGACTATTATGAGCTGAATTTTGTGCTAAGCCCAGGAACTAAAGTTTCTACAGCTTACAGTCTAATGAGGGAAGGTGTAATAAACAAAGAAATGGCAGTTGAGTTTATAATTTAACTTTTCACTTTGCCTGAGAGCTTTAGTTCCTATGCTGCATAAGTACACTAAATTATGTTTGTGTTTAAAAAAAAATCAAGTCTCTCAACCCAGAGTTTTTGTCTCTTATACAAAAATTTCTAAATTTTAAGTTTTTCATTAGTAATCACACCTCTTAAAAGAATGCTTCATATGACTTTCCCCAATTCTTCATCTTCCATTTATTCTTCAGTGCACTGCCTTCTTCTCTCCCTAGTTATTTTATAGATATGTAGGGATTCAGCTAATAATGTATAAGTTAAATTTCCAATCCAGATCTGCCTTCTAGATAATTCCATACAAGTTGTCTTATATGTTAGTCTCAGTGTGTTTGAAGCTATTACTTTCACCAGGATCCTATCCTTTTCCCTTCCCACCAAACCTCTGTTTTCAGTGTTCTCTCCATGTCTATGATATCATCATCCAACTAGTTGCCCCTCATGGAACACAGGAATCATTCTAGGCTTCTCCTTTCACCTCAAACTTCATCACCCCCCAAGTTAAGTTAACTGTCAAACCCTGTCATACATTTAAAAACTGTTTTCTCTCCTCATCTCCTTGTTTCATTCTTTGGCTGAAGATTCATTGTCTTTCACCTAGTCTACTTAATAATCTCTTATCATAGCCTCTAACCTTTACCTAATTCTGTTTCATATTCTCTAGTGGCTCTGCATGGCTTCCAGCATTGTGGTATATAAAACTCTTAGTTCCTGTCCAATTTTTCAGCCTCAACTGTCATACCCTTGAAAATTATCTCCTACCATACTCCTCCTGATATTATATCTTTGCAAATTGTTTCCTCCCTCAAAAGGCCTTCACTGCAACCTACTGCCCCCAACCATCTATTGATCCAGGAAACTCTTTTTCAAGTCATAGTTTAAATTCCTGTGTAAAGTCTTTTCTCGTCTTTGCCAGCAGAATTGCTCCAGCTTCCTATGAATGATCATGGCTTCTTTCTTACATATTTACCAATGCATGTATCACATAGTACATTTCAGGTTATAAGTACTGGCTTCATTCTAAGGCTTCAGGTGGTGGCAAAGGCATTTCAAGAGATCTAAACTTAAATAATCATGGCTTAATGTCCAGTGGAAAAATTAAAATTCCTTTTCTTCAGAACTCCTACAAAGTTATTAAGATTCACTTGTATTTGGTACATGCCCACTATCAAACTCAACATTGTTAGTTACAATCATTGCCATAATCTGAGCTGAAATCAAGAGTCAGACAACTAACCAACTAAGCCATCCAGGCACTCCATGACATACTTATTTTTATATCCAGACTGCCAACTACAATGCCGAAACTAAATTAATATTTGCTCAATAAATAAATGTCTCTTTTCCCCAATTACTGACAAACAATATAGTCCTTGGTGTCATGGGCTGTATCTTTTATGCGTATGCATCACACGTAGAGCCTAACACATACAGCATTCCTTAATAAACTTTATCAACTGATGCTCAAAACTTAGGAAACAAATCAGGAGGGTCAACCATAGTGTTCTCCAATATTTTGTCATTCTGTCCAGATGACAGTTCCAATTTGTACTATGCTAAGTCACAACTAGGTAATATATAAATCACCATCATTTACCCATTCCATATCTGAATCATCCAACAAACTCTTTATAACTTGTTGATAATTTTCTCTAAAACATGACTCTTTCTCTAAATTTTCTCTAAAACATAAGACTTTACTAGTGTCAATTCCAAGTACATGCATTAAAATACTTTTAATCTAAAGATAATAATAGCCACTACTATAGTAGTAAACAAAGTAGAAGGGTAGAAGTGACTGAAGTTACTGAATGAGAACTTGTATTTTAAATTATAAAAAGCTAGCCCAAAAATCTTGGGCACGAGAAAAACTATTTGGCAGCAACTTCTGTATTCTTAGATGGAAAAAAAGTTAAGTCAAAGTACATGAAGAGGAGTTCTCTTTTCTTGTTATTCAGATATAGACAGATTTCTCATAATTATTTTGGGATTGAGTCTCAAGATGTTACTATCTTAACCTTGTGCTTCAATCTGCATCTTGGCATTTTAGGATAATTTACTGTGTAAAACACAGAAATACAAGATATTATATTTCACAGCATTATGTAAACCCAACTAAATAAAATGAAAATAAAAAGATGCCTGTCTCACTTAACATTGTGGCTACTTTATACTATATACTTAAAGAAAGCTGGTGTATATTTAAGCTAAACATGTTTCAGTCAATCACTGCCTATCTTATCCAAATTTAAAAGTTAAGCTTTTCTTCATATTATAGTTAATAGCCTGTAGTTAATAACCAGCTGACTGGAAGACCAGATTATGCTTAAGCAGAGCTCCAAGTCAGAGCTCCAATAAATATCTGTCTCTTGACATTCTATACATGTCTGATGTATATCTGATACATCAGAATCTGATACATTCTATAGTATCATTAATTGAAGATGACAAATCAATTACCCAATTTCAACTGACAGCAATTAAAGCACTTATATATACTATGTTACTATATTCTGCTTTGTATATCAGCCCTAGCAAGCCAGTGGTGTCCAATAAATGTCAATATTAAACATTTGTTTTTTCCTATGATACTCAGTTAAACAAAGTGGTACTTACTAAACCTACCAAATACAAAGCTGTAGTTTATAAAACTTAAGGAAAGGGGGTCAAAAGACAGAAAGTGAATTAAAAATGAAAAAGAAGAGAAATACATCCAATTTAACATATGTACAAAAGAAAAATAGAATAAAACAGAAGAGCATACATCCCAATTATGTGAAATACCTTTCATTCCATTAGTTACATTTGCATAAAATATAAAATATAATAGTCTAGTGTTTTCAAGTGCTGGCTAAAAAAAAAAAAAAGGCAGAAAAAAGAGGTTGTTGTGCTTGAAATTGTTTAAGCATTGCCAGCTTGGTGCAGTTAACTAGTTATTATGCATCAAAAAGATTGAAGTTGTCAAATCAAAAATCATCACTAAAATAAGATCTCTTTTTTTTTTAAAGATTTTATTTATTTATCTGACAGAGAGAGAGAGAGCGATCACAGGCAGGCACACATGCACCACACCCAGTGCTCCATGCAATACGTGCCCTTCTCAATACCCACCACCAGGCTCGCCCACCTTCCCACCCCCTCCCCTCCAAAACCCTCAGTTTGTTGCTCAGAGTCCACAGTCTCTCCTGGTTCATCACCCCCTCCGATTTCCCCCCATTCACCCTTCCCTTCCTTCTCACGATGCCCTCCATGATTTTCTTTATACTCCACACGTAAGTGAGACCGTAAGATAATTGACTCTCTCCGCTTGGCTTATTTCACTCCGCATAATCTCTTCTAGTCCTGTCCATGTTGATACAAAAGTTGGATATTCATCCTTTCTGATGGAGGCATAATATTCCATTGTATAGATGTACCACATCTTCCTTAAAATTAGATCTCTTTTAATCTCACAACAGCTTTCACTGAGTTTTAACACATCCTAAAAAAGTGATTTTTTTTAAGAAAATAATTTAGCATGACATTTTTATTCATGTTCAGGTATATGTAGCTATTGTCTCCCCACATTTTAAGAAAGACTTTGTCCAATCTGATATTTTATTCTAGATTAAGAATACAAAATTAAGTATCTAGATTAAGATATTTACCCAACTGTAAATAATTAATTTGAGAAAGAAATTTTTTAGGGGTGACTGGGTGGCTCATTTGGTTGGGTGTCTGACTCTTGATTTCAGCTCAGGTCAAGGTCTCAGGATTGTGGGATCGAGCCCCATGATGGGCACTGTGCTTAGCAGGGAATCTGCTTAAGATTCTCTCACTCCCTCTCCCTCTGTCCATCCCTTCCCCCCATACACACTATCTATCTCTCACTCTAAATAATAAATAAATAAATAAATAAATAAATAAATAAATAAATAAATAAATCTTTTTAAAAAAGAAAAATTTAAAAATATTCTTCATATCTAGTATACAGCTAAAATTGAATTTTTTAGTAACCTTCCAGTAAAGGTACAGAATTTCCAGATTCTTTGTCTAGTTCCTGGTGATAAACTCTTACATAAGACATATTATATCCAGTGTCACTATGGAGTGAATTATTTGCCTTACTGAATACTCAAGAAGTAATGTCAGGCAAGGAGAGAAAGATCATGAACATTTTCTTTCAAAACTTGATCTCTAGCTTGCTAACCTATTGTTTTCCATTTTAATTCAAATATTAGAAGAATACATCATTTCTCACTCATAGTAATTGCATGTTGTTTCTTCCCACTACCACCTTCTTTTTGAGGAATTAGAAAATTTGGCATTAGACAATGGTAGTAATACAGATACTATAAAATGAAGACTGAAGTAAAAATAAAGATACTGTAATACTTTTTACCCTGTTAGATGCATTTAATGCTTTCACTAATGCTTACCACAGAAGATAAATATAAATACTGAGTTTATTAAGGATATAAAGGAATTACATTTAATCTTCAACCACACTTTGAAAGATTTGACTCTTATTATCTCTACTTCACTAAAGAAGGCGAGTCTTTGAAAGTTGAAATGATTTTTTGAGCTCACACTATTAAGTGGAGAGACAGACTTCAGATGAAGGTTTGTTTAACTCTAGCACTGTGGCTTTTATTCACAATATGTGATAGTCTCTTAATAAACTGAAGCCCCAATTTCAGGAATAAGCATTAGTTCTTACTGCCTTGATAGTCCCACTCCTTCCATATCCTCTGTCCCTCCTCTACTCACACACATACACACATTTAGCTTCTTCCCCCCTAGGTTTCAGCAACAAATAACGGAAGTAGTATAACATACTGAGTTTGTGCATGTGTATTTGCTTCCTTTTCTATAACCAGTGCTTTTATAGATGGTTTCACAGTTGATTGAATGTAGTGCAGTTTTCCCTAAGATTTTTCATTGCTGCAATTTAATTGTTTTCTCATTTTTAGCAGACTACTATGCAGGTGTCTCTTGAAAACAATAACCAGAATCATTCAATCATTCATGCAATGAAATTTATGAATGTGTAAACTTCACTTAAAATCAAAATTACTCTCTTCTTTCTAAATATTTTAAAGATTCAGTTAAAATTGGTTAATGCTTCAATGGTTAAAACTGCTTTCATTAATGGTCTTAATGAAAATATTGCTTAATATTTCCAATATTCAGTTACAGTTCTTTGGTTATTAATTTCCAACAATCACCTAGCAGTGTATCTGCTTGTATTAGTCTTGGCCTGGTCAGAGAAACAGAGTCACTCAAAATATTCCTGTAATATTAAGTAATTAATGAAGACATTGGATTTTATGTTAATATGGAACACTGGGTTGGGGGGAAGGTTAGGAGAGTCAGAATTTAATTCAACCCAATTGGTGCCTAAAGTCAAAGGAGAAACTGAAGCATCTTAGCCCACAGGCCCTAAGTAGATAGTTCTCATAGACTTTCTTGGAAACTGTTGTAGTTCTCAAAAAATCTGAGAAAATTCCCAACAACTATTCCCAAGAGCACACAGAAGCTGCTGTCAGTGTTTGACCATGCATCTGGCAGCAACCACATTCAAAGAGTAATCAACTATCTTTCTCTTTGACTTCCCAAACTTTGTGGGAATTCCTCTCACTATCAACTTCTAAAGCCAGATTTAAAGAAGCAGATTCTGGGAAATGTAGTTCCCTACTGCTCCTTACATTGCAGGTATTGGGAGCTCATGGTGATGCCAAAATGACAACAAACACTTGAGCACAGGCCATCCTTGTAAACTCAGCATCAACACATGACATTGGCTTTGGAACAAGGTATTATACAAAAAAATAGTGGGAAGACTGTTAGTGCACGAACTTTTATGGGGGCCAGAAAGGAGGTGATGAAAGCGTCTTGGAGACTAGAAGAAGGGCAGCCCATGTTTTGTAGCAGCAAAACTCTTTGTAAAAATGTGGCCTCCATGGGAGCCTGTGCGGCTCCCAGTTGGTTAGGTGGCTGACTTTGGCCCAGGTCATGATCCTATGGTCCTGGGACTGAGCCCCGTGTCAGCCTCTCTGCCCGGTGGAGAGCCTGCTTCTCCTTCTCCCTCTGCCTGCCACACTGCCTACTTGTGCTCTCTGTCTCTGTCAAATAAATAAAATCTTAAAAAAAAAAAAAAAAAAGTGTGGCCTCCAGTAACCTGAAAGATCAATGTGCTTGATGAACTTATGGATCTGGCCAAGAGAATTTCTAGGCAAAATGTTTAAAGTGCCAACTGACAGTTTTTTAGCTGTATGTAATAAGGTATGGAAAGAAAGAGAGGAATTAAAGTTTGCAAGCAAAATTTAGAAGAAATATATAAGAGCCAGGACTTTTCAAGATAGGAAAACAAACTATTTCATATCACCGATCTGTCTAGATAGCAAAAGATTCTCAAAATAAAAATGGCCTTAAGATGAAGAATAGATCAAGGGTATGGTTGTAAAATCATTTTTTAAGAATTCAGAAAGGTTTAAAGGAGTGCCAAGTATAGACAAAAAGGCTTCTGAAAATCTTAAGGATGTTGTCCCAGAGCCCTAATACTCTTGGCAAAGTAAAGTGAAGTCTGTCTTGTAAAATTATGCATTGGAATTTGGGGGCCTTCCATAACTTCCAATCAGATTCATAGGGAAACATAAAGTTTTTAAGAGAATTTTACTTACTTTGGACCAAAGGAGAATGACAGAGTTCAAAATGAAAAGATTTTCTATAGGCAGAAAGTAGGCTGTGAATGCTACTTAGCTGTAAATCCAGACTATTTCTCATAGAAAGACAGGCAGAGTCAAGAGCCCAGAGAAGGGATTCAAGAGCCATAGTAGATTTAGAGAACTAAATTAACAAGTAGAAGTGGATCTAATGAGGGTGCATTTCTAACTCGCAGAGTAGAGCACTCTGACAGCATTTCCCTGGGTGAATTTAAATCAGTGGCTGTTACATGCCTCCATTTCCTCATCTTTTTGAGATGTGTGTGTGTGTGTGTGTGTGTGTGTGTGTGTGTGTGTTTTAAGTTGATAGCAACTTAAATCTGAACACATTCCAAAACTCTATATATTTGCTCCTTCCCATGTTTTATATTTTTGAAGTCACAGTTTGCATCTTTTTATTATTTTTTTCTTCACTAATTATTATATTTTAGTTAATTTTACTGTCCTTTAACCTTCACAATAGCTTTATAAGTTATTAACTCACTGACTTTACTATATACTTACCATTTCCAGTGACATTTTTACTTTCATGTATTTTCTTGTTGTGAATTAGTGCTATTTCTTTTGAGCTTAAAGAAGTTCCTTTAATACTGTTTGTAAAGTTGGTTTAGTAGTGATTAGCTTTGCTTGTCTGAAAAACTCTATCTCTCCTTCAGTTCTAAGTGATAGTCTTGCTGGGTAGAATATTCTTGGTTGGAAGATTTTTTCCTTTTAGGACTTCGAATATGTCATGCCACTTCTTTCTAGCCTGCAAAGTTTCTGCTGAGAAATCTTCTGTTTGCTTTATGGGGGTTTCCTTTATGTAAATAATTTGTTTTTCTCTTACTACTTTTAATATTCTCTATCTTCAACTTGTGACATTTTAACTATAATGTGTCTTGGTGTGGTTTATCTCTTTGGATTCATTTTTTGGAACTTTCTGGGCTTTCTGGATCTGAGTGTCTATTTCCTTCTGTAGGTTAGGGAAGTTTTCAGCCATAATTTCTTCAAATAAGTTATCCACCCCTTCTCTCTTTCTTCTCCTTCTGGGACCTATATAATGAAAATTTTATTCCACTTGATTTTGTCCCATAGGTCCTTAAGTTATCTTCATTTTAAGAAATTGTTTGTTTTAATTTTGCTGCTCTGCCTGGGTGAGTTTCACTGCTTTGTCTTCCAGCTCACTGATCTGTTCTGCTTTATCTAATCTGCTGTTGAAACTCTCTAGCGTATTTTTCAGTTCAGTTATTATATTCTTCAGATCTGTGGTTTCTGTTTAATATTTTCTTATATTTTCTATTTCTTTGAAGTTTTCACTGTGTTCATCCATTTTTCTCCCAAGTTCAGTCAACGTCTTTATGACAATTATTTTGAATTCTTTTCCAAGTAGATTACTTACCTTCTTATCATTAAGACCTTTTTCTGAGGTTTTGTCTTCTTCTTTCATTTGGAACATATTTGTTTCCTCATTTTGCTTGACTTTCTGTGTTTGCTTCTATATATTAGGTGAAACAGCTCTCTCTCTCTGTCTTTCTCTCTCTCTCTCTTTTTAAGGAGTGTCCTTGTGTAGGTGATGATACTTCTTGTTCAGCCTAACTTTTGATTGTCTCTCAAACCTTTGTGAGTGTCTAAACCACGTGATTTATTCTTGATATGTCTTAGATTTGGAGGGTGTGCCAAGATCTGTCAGTGATCCAAGGGGAGGAATCTCATTTAGCACCTAGTTTCAGCCTGATTGGAAGTCACCCTGAGGCAACGGCTTTTAAAGTCTGCAAATCAAAATCCCCTCTAGCCTTTGGACCAGGAGATCTGGAGATATCTCCTAGGTGACAGTTCCAAAAACTGGGACTCCAGATGAGTGTGAAATTCCTTTCTGGAAGGTCTCTTCAGGCTAAAGGGAGGCTGGCAGGTGCACAAGCATAATTTCTCCCTGCTTATATTTTGCAACCACTTCCTTAGCTTTTAGTTGTGTGGGAAACCTGAAGCCTGTCCATTAGGCTGAAGTTTCAGGCTAAGAAAACTGACCTTTTTCACAGGAAGTCTGGGGTTGTATTTCATTCTGCTGTCTTTGTAGTGCCCTAAGAGGAGTGGCCTGCCAAGAACTATTTTCTGGTTGTTACATTGGGAGCTCAAGAACCCCAGCCCCCTCGACCACCAGGACCAAATAATTAAAGAGTGTCCTCTCTGTGGATTGCATGTGCCAGTTGGCTTTAGCTAAGAAGCTAGAGTGCAGGGGGTGGAGCACTCTGGCACATTTCAGAATGCCAGCAGGGAAATGTCTTGACTGTAGGCACCCACAGTCTTCAAGAAGGCAGGAATGGGAAAGAGCCTTGTCTGTATGTGTGCTGACTTTAAGTTGAGAGCAGGAAAATGCTGTGGCCCATTGCTCTCTAGCCCCAGTTAGGAGGGGGCTGGGACGTTACAACCACCCATTTCTCACTGACTTTAGTCACTACAACCACTCATGCTCTCCTGATCCAGCCAGGAAACAGGGAAGCGCTGAACCATTAGGGCTCTCCAGTTTCCACAAGGCAGCATGATAGTGCTGCAACCACTCACCCCTGCCTGTCTTAGCAAGACATCACGAGGGTACGATGTCCAAGCTCCCTACCTGTGCAGGGTAGGTGGAGTGTGCCAGGATGGTGAAATGTGGAAAAATGGTGTCTACCAGTGCCTCTTTCTCCAAGGAGAGTTTCAACTGCCCTCGGGCCTCCAGCAAATGGTTTTTAGCAAATGAATCTCCTTTAAATATAGTCGAGGCACTTTCGAATTGTTGTTTTCTCACTGGGTCTCAGGGCAAGTGAGACCACACCCAAACCCTGAAATTTCAGTTTTCTACAACACTTTAGGTCCCTTAGATGTCTAAATCAGAGGTTTTGGAAGCTTATCTCTCCATTGCTGATCTCAGGGGTCAGGTGCCTAATGTGGGGCACCAACACATTGCTCCTCCAGGAAAAGAACCAGACTGGTGAGATTCCCCCTATTATGTATTACCACACCAGGGATGGGGTTTTTGGTGAGACCATATCTCTGCCTCTTCTACTTGTCTGGATGTGGTCTTTTAATCCTTTGCTGTGGTAAAGCAGTTCATCTAATTTTCAGATCTTTTCCAGAGGGAAATGATCTGTATGTAGCTGTAGATTTGGTGTGTCCACGGGAAGAAGTGAATTCAGGATCTTTCTATGCGGCCATCTTGCAGAAGTTCACATTCTGTATTTTTACGCCTCTGCCTTTGCTCATACTTTCCCCTCTACCTGGAAAGGCTTTCACTGATTCACCATGGTATGATTGATTCTCCCTCATCAGTCTTTCTAGGACACTATACACACTTCTATGATGCCCTTATTGCATTGTATTGTTGTGCTATAATTATATGTTTGGGTATTTTGTTACTGTACTAGATTCTTAAAAATAAGAACAATGTGTTGTTTTGCTGTTTTGTTTTGCTCAGGGGTATGTTTTTTGCTCCTTTGGGTTTGTTCTACCAATTATTTGTTATGTTGTCATGGGAGAGAAGAACTTTGGTACCTCAGTCTTCTTATCTATGAAGTGAGAAACAATAATTGCACCTACCTCAGGAAGCCTAGGTGGCACAGTTAGTTGAGCCTCCAACTCTTGGTTTTGGCTCAGGTCTGATCTCAGGGTTGTGAGACTGAGCCCCACACCAGGTTCCACACTCAGCAGGGAGTCTGCTTAAAGATTCTCTCCCTCGACCTCTGTCCCTCCCCCTTTACTCTCTAAAATAAATAAGTCGTTAAAAAAAATAATTCCTCCTTCATAGATTAGAGGGTTAAATGGATTAACATAAGGAAAACAGCACAGTCCCTGCAAAAGAAAACACTCAGAAAGAATAAATATTATTATTATTCTAATTGAAGCAGCCAACCTGTAAGTTCTCATGAGGTCTTGATAGAACCAAATTTTGTTTTCTTGCATCTTTACCATGTTGTTATTAAAACAATTTTTTTAATTTTATTTATTCATTTAACAGAGAGAGAACACAAGCAGGCAGAGAGGCAGGCAGAGGCAGAGAGAGGAGCAGGCTCCCTGCAGAGCAAGGAGCCCGATGCGGGACTTGATCCCAAGACGCTGGGATCATGACCTGAGCCAAAGGCAGCTGCTCAACCAACTGAGCCACCCAGGCATCCCTAAAACTATTTTTGTATGACATCCCTCCCCAATGTTATTTACAATATAAAGTACACCAAACTATTCCTCTATGAACTTATAGTTTAATATGAATGAAATATATTTGGACATCAAGATCAAACTGACAGCTGAATATAAATCAGCATTAAATTAAAAAAAAACCTGTGTGAATGGAGTAAATGCATCGTGTGACTAAATCAATAAATTGGCAAATATTCATGCTGAGTAAAGCCTGGGGAAAATTTTCTCTTTGTTATTATCAAGAAGGCTACATATAATTGACAGGACTACAGGCTCTGCTTAACAAGTAATCATGACTATTTCCCAGTGAAGACATTAAAAATATAGAAGGCAATCTATATTCTAAGAGTAAGAGAAAAATGTGTGACATAGTCTATGTCTCCCAAAGGTGGTCCTTAGCACTGTAAGGACTCACAGTGGGAACTTAAGATGTAATGGAATAGGAAAGAATCTGATTAGAGGTCATATATGAATTAATGAAGGTAGATAGGTTTACTAAAATTCTAATTATAAGTGGCAAGGAAAATAAAAGAACCCCAATTGTGATTGCTTACATTTGTTTTCCTGTTTTCTTTATTTTTGAAAAAAACAAATATCAGAAGATTAGTTTTCTAAATTTAATAATGGTACGATTTCTTAGAAACCATAATCAAATTTATATGACACATTTGGATTTTTTCCTTAGCATTAACCACCATGTTATTGAACTTAATTTAAATGCTACAATATGATTCTTAGGGGATTCAGTTGAATTATCAGATAATTCATCGGCTAATTTTAAGCTGGCCTATTTACTGACAGAATTCATTTTTATTATGAAAATGCACATAACTATTTCCAAACAGTTCCTTTTGCTCAATATTCAATTCAAAATGTAATTTCAGAATTACCTCTTGAACAGACTCTTATATCAAAACTGTTTATCAGGCAAATTAAAGTGGAAAGTTATTTTTGCTTATAATATGAAAAATGTCATCACTGTTAAATCAACTCCACAACACTAAATAAACACTAGATAAATTCCCATAATGCTAAATAATAAATTAATTAATTAAACACTAAATAACCACTATTGGAAAGAATGAATCATTCAGGAAAATATTTAGCTTTTTAATTCAATATTTGGTACAAGTTTTATGATGAGAGAATGGGGGGAATTAGAAGGAAGGTAGAAACTAATTAATCTACCATGTTCCTAATATGTCTAATTGGCTTGGAGTGTTTCACCTGTGACCATTGACTGCCTAAACATATTTCCAGGGAAAATAGCTTAAGACTGTGAGGTCCACTGATATTGAAAGCACATAGCAAGGATTTTCATGACAATCCTGATAATCCTGTGGATTATCACACCATTATACCTCAGGCTCTGGGCTCCATTTTGGATTTAGGAAATATGATCATATGACAACTCTCACTACAGGCTAAAAAGAGTAGAAATGATGTTGGAGGAGGGGACTAACAGTCCTAGTGCAGAAGGTCCAAGAGCTGTACTGCAAAAAGACGGCAATAAAAATAGTCACAGAAACATCGGAAGAAAAGCTAGAGTAAGATCATTTATTTGGAAGACTCCAAGAAATAAGTTAAGAATGTGAGAAAGATGCTCGGGAAGTCATACACAGAAATGTCAGAGCTGCTCTCAATTGAGAGGAACTCAGATGCTATAGCAGTAAAAGGATTAGATAGACAGCTGAGTAACAGCCATGTTGGGTTCTCCCCAGAAACCTACTCCCTGGACCAACAGCAGCAGCAACAACTGGAACCTTATTAGAAATGCAGGTATCAGGGCCCAGCCCAGTTTTACTGAATCTCTAACGTCAAAGAGTAAGACGAGTAATCTGTGTTTCGACAGTCCTCCTGCTGGTTCTGAGACCAACTAAAGTGGGGAACCACAGGTTTAGAATATCTAAGGAAACTTTAGCTTCCATTCTTTATCTGGAGCTATCTAATTGCCCTTTACAAATGGGCAGGTGTTGATATAAATAATGCAGATTTATAATTCCTTCACAATGGCACACAGCACAACTACTCATTTTCTGGGTAGCAGGTATTCAGATTTCTTGTGCCATTCAATTCGCTTAGGAGCAAGCCATCAGCACTGGCCTTCGATATCAGAAAATAAAAATGAAATTTAGTACTGGTAACCAAACACAAGTAGAATACTAGATACTGTACCTCCAGGTTTTATTATACACACACACACACACACACACACACACACACTCACACTTCATAGGAAGCACTTAATATAATGATATTAAGTATTTTAAAGTATTGTTTTATCAGTTCCAACAAATGAAACATAAGCGCTTTAAGATAAAAATAAGTAATATGAGGTACAATAATAAAGCTTCAGATTCCTGTTCTCAGTCTTTTTCCTAAGATATAGGTAGCTGCTAAAGAGTTATTTAAAAAAGAGGGGCATCTGGGTGGCTCAGTCAGTTAAGCATCTGCCTTCAGCTCAGGTCATGATCCCCAGGTGGAGCCCTGAATTGGGCTCCCGCTCACCAGAGAGTCTGCTTCTCCGTCTGCCTGCTGCTCCACCTGCTTATGTTCTCTCTCTCTCTCTCTCTCTCTCTCTCTCTCTCTGTCAAGTAAATAAATAAAATCTTTTTTTAAAAGTTATTAAAAAAGAGAGAACGGCTGATGCAATAAATAAATAAATAAATAATACTATCTTATAAAAAAGATTAAGCCTATTACACTTCAATTGCTGTTTGACTTATAATTAAGCAATAGCATGGACTGAAGCAAAAATTATAAGCCATGTTTAAGGTGTCCTCTTTCTGAAGGTTACATGGTCCTTACAATGGTGACTTGTAAAGAATAATTTCCATTTCAGAGTGAGTGCCATTATAAGCTCTCCATGCCGGCAAGTCCACATTGTTAAGTGAGTTACTTGGTCATATATGTCACTCTATTAATGGGCAGTGTTTTAGGGCTATTTGATTCCAACTAATTTTATTTCATCTTTTTAAGCCAAATTAACTGTTTATATCCACAAAGACTGCTAAACACTCTGACATTTTCCTAATTTCATAAAATGATCGTAGAATGCTAGGGATATATTAAAAATATTTTATTTTTGTTTATTTCTCTTTTTATAATCTTTATATCCTGACATTAAATACATTAAAAATTCCTTTAGTCTCCATGAGCTCAATGATAATGTCCTCAATGTGACTTTGAATTAAGTATGAAATTGTTTATGATTTTGAGTACTGCCTTTAATATGACACTTTCTTTTATTACGTTATATAATGCATAAATATATATTAATGTCATGTGCCCATAGATGAAGGAAAAAACATAGCTAGGAATAATATAGTTTTTAAATGCAATTCTATAATGGTAAAGATTTTACTGAGTAATAGGTTAAGTTTACTCATAAAAATTATTTTATTTGAGCTATATTTTAAGAAATGTTTTGAAAGTTTATTCTGAAATCTATAATCTAAATCTATAATCTAAACTCCCATTTTTTTATCCATAGAATATTCTGGGAAAACATACACATATACTTTTAAAAATTTATTCTGAAAGGGAGAGAAAAAATTTTAAAGACTTCTCTGAATTGATTTTCTCCTTTGTTACAGGTATCCATTTTTTCAGCTATATTAATGTTTTAAAACAAACAAAAAAAATGGATTTCTTAAACTCATCTGATCAAAACTTGACCTCAGAAGAACTGTTAAACAGAATGCCATCCAAAATCCTGGTGTCTCTCACTCTCTCCGGGCTGGCACTGATGACAACGACCATCAACTCCCTTGTGATTGCTGCAATTATTGTGACCCGGAAGCTGCACCACCCAGCCAACTATTTAATTTGCTCCCTTGCAGTCACAGATTTTCTTGTAGCTGTCCTGGTGATGCCTTTCAGCATTGTGTATATTGTGAGAGAGAGCTGGATTATGGGGCAAGTGGTCTGTGACATCTGGCTGAGCGTTGACATCACATGCTGCACGTGTTCCATCTTACATCTCTCTGCTATAGCTTTGGATCGGTATCGGGCAATCACAGATGCTGTGGAGTACTCCCGGAAAAGGACTCCCAAGCATGCTGGCATTATGATTACAATTGTTTGGATTATATCTATTTTTATCTCTATGCCTCCTTTATTCTGGAGGCACCAAGGAACTAGCCGAGATGATGAGTGCATCATCAAACACGACCACATTGTTTCCACTATTTATTCAACATTTGGAGCTTTCTACATTCCATTAACATTGATTTTGATCCTCTACTACAAAATATATAAAGCAGCAAAAACGTTATACCACAAGAGACAAGCAAGTAGGATTGCCAAGGAGGAGGTGAATGGCCAAGTCCTTTTGGGGAGTGGTGAGAAAAGCACAAGACTAGTCTCCACTCCCTACACACTAGAAAAATCTTTATCTGATCCATCAACAGACTTTGATAAAATTCATAGCACGGTGAAAAGCCCCAAGTCTGAGTTCAAGCATGAAAAATCTTGGAGAAGGCAAAAGATCTCAGGCACAAGAGAACGCAAAGCAGCCACTACCCTGGGATTAATCTTGGGTGCATTTGTAATATGTTGGCTGCCTTTCTTTGTTAAAGAATTGGTTGTTAATGTTTGTGAAAAGTGTAAAATTTCTGAAGAAATGTCAAATTTTTTGACATGGCTTGGATATCTCAATTCCCTTATAAATCCACTGATCTATACAATCTTTAATGAAGACTTCAAGAAAGCATTCCAAAAACTTGTACGATGCCGATGTTAAAGAAAGTTTATCATTAAAATGTTAGGATTGCTTGAGGGGAATTAACTAAATGGATGCCGAATAATAAAACATTTAAACTTCTAGAAAGAAATAAATTAAAACTGCTAAAATTATAAGAATATAATTTATATTTTAATAGCACCATGACTATAAACTTATTGAGTAAAAGACGTTTCTTTGACCATCATTCTAGAGTACTCAAATGAGAAGATAATTTATTGTTTATGAACAATATTTTGCCTATGCAATGTCCCTAACAGGCTAACTGGAAATATATATTATAATTATTATTATTATTATAATTATTATTATTAACAACAGTGACTTTCCAGGTTTGTGGCTTATAATAATTACAGAAGTGTTCACTTAATAATATCTATAATTTCTATATAAGCCTGTGGTTTTATTATATGATTCTATTATTTTATAGAAAAGATAATTCACCACAAAGCACACATTTCTCCTACCTAACCACTGTCCCCTCTTCATCTTATCCTGGGAAAAAACGGGAGGAGGGAAGGAGCAAACATGGACTCTTGAGGTGCCTGGCTGGTTCAGTCAGGAGAGCATATGACTCTTGATCTCAGGGTTGAGTTTGAGCACCATGTTGGGTACAGTGATTACTTAAAAATAAAATCTTTAAACAAAACAAAACAAACAAACAAAACCAAGGTCTCTTAATATGACTGGAGGAAATGTCAAAGTCAGAGACTGATACTGTTTTTGTATTTAGATAGTAAAGAGTAATCATAAAGTGAGTTAGGCACTGCCAAATAATTCTGAATACAGAACTTGTACACATTTGACATATTATTTTTGTTCAAAATGAATTCTTAGAATAATATTTTCTTAACCAGGTTTTACCAACATTTGAAATCAAAACCTTAGCCTAGTAAGAGTAATTCAGGAGGGGTGCAGGGAAGGTATTCTAATTGCCCCATGTTTATTTAGGAATCAAATTTAAAGCACTAAGTTCCCTAGGTTACTCACCATAGTTATTATGCTCCTAATGTGTTTTTTAAAATATAAAATAGATTTCATTTCTGTTGTTAACAACCTCTATTGCTAAATAAAATGTCAGTGGTACTCAGTACTTCAGCAGCTCTATATCTACAATTTAAAAATTATGTCCTTTTTATTAGAGGGAATGTGACAGGAGTTCTTAGAACTTTCCACTCACATCCAAAACATCTCTCATTTTTCAATTGGTAGAAATCGACAAAGATTCATATTATGCTAATTATAAATACATTTTTATGTATCTCCCAGTCACTCCACTAGTTCAGTAAGCCAAACAAATACCATAAGTTTCTCTATTTATTCTCTTCCTTATAGAAGGATTTAAAAATAAAATAACCATGCTTCTGAGAAGATTTCATTTCATTTGAAATGAAATGATGGGCTCCCTTTTGGAAGGCATACACCATCAACCAAGATTATTTGAAAAACAATGCAGTCCTTTTTTTAAGCTGCGCTTTTATGTGTATTTTAAATATTATTTCCTGGTCAGGTACTTAAGAATATATCAATTTTTTGTATGTATCCATGATATATTACTCTTAATCTAACACATATTTACAGAGTTCTCTTCTGTGTAGGGCATTGAGATATACTATATGGAAGATACAAAAAATAATGAAATAGAGTTTCTCCCCTTAACATATTTACAATTTAAAATGTGAAAAACACGGGACACCTGGCTGGCTCAGTCGGTAGATCATGCAACTCTTGATTTGGGGTGATGCATTCAACCTCACATAGAGCTTACTTTAAAAAATAAAAAGATGGGACAAAGAAACGAACGAATGTTGTAATAGAAAAGAAAAAACAAAGCTCTGGCATGGAAGTTGTGTGCATAATTATGATGATTCAAAGGAAAAGTTGATCACATCTGGTTGAGAAAAATCAGCAAAATTTCATAAAGAATGTATCTAAAATAGATAATAAACAACATTTGGCTAAGAGAAATGGAAAAGCATCCTCCAGGTGGTGGCAACATCAGGAGTGAATCTTGCCAGCATTTCATGAGTCTTGTTCATGAAATAGCAATGAATGTGGTAGCTATTTAGGACAAAAGAAGAGATGAAAGAAAAATTGGCCATTATTGTGGCTGACTTTGAATGTCAGAAAAGGAAGTTTACAGTCAATTTGGTTGTCGGCCAATGAGTGGTCACTGATGCTTTTTGGTAGAAATATTACAAGTTTAGGTTAATTCTAAAAAAATGTATATTTGAATGGATTTGAGCAGAGAGGGTATAGGTGACAATGACTTCTTGTTAGAAAGTAAATCAGTTGCATGGAGCAGTGGTGTGATACATGAACAATGAATCTTGGAACACTGAAAAAATAAAATACAATTAATTACAAAAAAAAAAGAAAGCAAATCAGTAATCCACGTAAGAGGTGAAGTTCTGAACTTGATTCTGGTGATGGGAATATAAATAAAAAAACAGAAGAGAGAAAGTATAGAACCAAAATCTATAGAATATAGCAAATATGTTAATAAGCAAATGGAGAGACACTGAGATAACTTGCTGTCAACTGAAATGCTGAGCTCAAGAGAAGGGGCCTGTTGGTGAAATGGTGACTTCTGTTTTGAATATGTTAAACATTTAAAGACCTCAGAGAGCTCACAGGCACTGCTGAGCAGGTCTGGTGCAAGTGAAAAGACAAGTTTATCTGGGACTCCCGGCCACTTCTTTTGTCCTCCTATCTTCTAGCTCCCTATGCGGTGTTGACAGTCCAAAGCCTACTCTAGTCCCTATCATTCTCTGCTTGTTTTTCTTGCTTCTTCTCACTAAAACTTGATTCTGTGATTTATTCATTCAAAGACCTTGCTAAATCAGAAATAATCTGCTCAATTTATTTATACCCACCTAGAAATGTATTTAATTATATGGGAGATCTCTAAGAGACACACAATCCATCAACCTAAAAGAGCAAATCTCAAGCAGGGTGAGGTTCACCCAAATACACATACTACCCTCTACTCTGAGCTGGACTAAACCTCAAATCCAGAGAAATAATACTAGCAAGTGACAGGGCAGTTAAATCTCCCCTCAGAGCTCAGGGAGAATCAAGTTTATTATTTCTGTGTTTTTTAATCCAAAGGGGCCTTAACACATTACAGTACTTACCACTTCATCTTTGTATTTCCTCCACATGCTGAAGGTACAGATCATGCCACCATTCACGAACAAATATAAATGATTTCTCTTTGATCTTTAAATGGTAGGTAATAGCAGGGCTAATAATCTGCCATTTTCACATTAAAAAACAAGCAAACAAACAAACAAACCGCCTAAGGCCCCAAATGGCATCACTTAGGCCAAGTCATCTAACGGAAGTATAATACCTAACCTAATTGCAAGTTTTAACTGCTCAGTCAGGAATTTTGTGATAAGCACCAATGAATGAAGTAATCTGTCACCTGGGCCCTCTCTGTCCCCCAAAGGAAGATGACGTAATCTGCATGATAAGACCTCCTGCTTCTCCCCCTAAGGGAAAGTGACCTTGCCTGCTACAATTCTTTTCTTTTACTAATAATTTCCTTTCCCCACCCTTCTCCTGTGAAAAACTTCCATTTCATACAATTCCTCAGAGCTCCTAATTCATGAATCACTTAAGAAAGCCAATTCGATCTTCAAATCTACTCAGTTGAATTTTTGTTCTTTAAAGCACTTTCTTTGAAATTTATGAAGAACAGATTACACATAACAGGATGTACTTCCCTGAATATATAGGATTTATTCTCTCAATGAAAATTCCTCAAGTCACTAAAAGCTAAGATTTTCATGGAATATTTTTTCACATCTATAACAAATGTAACTATGATAATGTATATATTTAACTGATAGAGAAAGAAAATATAAGTATCATAGAATGTGGTTAAATATTAGATAAAAAAAAGGTTAACTTCCTGCTACAAATTCAAATATACCAACACCAGAGACTAAGTGGAGGTTTTATTTTTGCTCTGCTTTACTAAATATTTTCAGGTTCAGGATACATAAAAGGCCAGGACAAAAATATAAAACAAAGGAAGATAGAAAGTCCAACTACTAGATACTAAATTCAGTTCAATACATCACTATGTACAAATCATGTTTGAAAATCCACTTCTGCTTATAAAGGACTATATTTTACTGGTATAGGAATATGGATTGCCTACCTTAATAGTTTTTTTGTTGTTTTGTTTCATAATAAGCCCACAGGGTCAAATTTATAGCATAAACAGCTTATCCAAGCACTGGCAGCTGATAGGTTAATCTTTAACATAGGCCCAGTTCTCATTTGTATCTCTAAAACCAATATTCCTTGCCGTTTCCTGGTGCAACTTACTTCCCTCCTCCCACCTCTATGCCTGGGCTCTACCTGTGTGCAAGTTCCCTGTTTGCAAATCAAGAAAAACTTCTTGGAGGTTCACTTCCAAATTCTTGCCTATATGAGTTATATCAGTTCCAAACTTTAAAATTCCCTTGGAGATGGGGCACCTGGGTGGCTCAGTTGGTTAAGTGTCTGCCTTTGGCTCAGGTCATGATCTCGGGGTCCTGGGATGGAGTCTTGCATCGGGCTTCCTGCTCCGTGGGGAGGCTGCTTCTCCTCCTTCTGCTGCTCCCCCTACTTGTGCTCTCTCACTCTCTCTCTATCAAATAAATAAAATCTCTAAAACAACAAAATAAAATAAAGTAAAATAAAACAAAATTCCCTTAGCAGAGCATAATCCTCATATTCACTGGCTCAATACTAAACTTGTCCCTCTGTAGCCAAGAGTTTCGTGTCAGAAAAACAAACAAAAAACGAAATATTAACTGAAAACCAATTACTAGAAAATGTGTTGTCTTGCTCTAACAAATATTGATGTGAAATGTTGGGGTTCGAGAGCAAATGATCAAAAAAGAATTCTTGAAATGTCTTCGGTGCAAAAAAGGTGGTTTTATAAAGGATGGGGACAAGACCGGTGGGCAGAAAGAGCTGCACTGGGGTTGGGAGGAGCAGCTGATTACATACTTTCAAGTTGGGAAGGGGTTAGGGATAGTGTAAATCTTTAAGGAATTTAGAAGCAAGGTTCCCAGGACTTTGAGGGGCTAGCTGGTATTAAGATAATGTTTTTCACTACAGTCTGATAAAGCCTTAGTCAAGAGACCCTTCAGATGTATATCAGTGGATCATATGTTTGGAGGATGATTGCTAACATATATCTTGGGGGGAAAGAGATAAAGGAAGTCTCTAAAGGGATTTTTATAAATTAAAGATATACAAAATCCTGAAGGTAGAGCTCATGTCAGCTAAGGTTGCCTTTTGCCTCTAGTGAAGGGTTGAGTCAGTCAAATGTCTGGAGGAAGTTCACTCTGCCTGTCTCAGCTACTTGACAATGAGCAGATATGTGTTTATTGCTTTTGTTCTCTACATCAAATATCATGAAAGTAAGGGTTCTCATATGCTTCTTGCTGACGTGCTTTCCTCTACATCAAGGAACGAAGAGTTTCCTCATGAATTTAGACAAAAGCTTTCTTGACTTACAGTCAGAGAATCAGGTTTACCGCATTGCAGTAGCAAGGACTGAAGGATTTTTTCTTATTATATTCTAAAGTCCTTCAAAAATAATCATCTTCAATTTAGAATGTGTCTCCTTTCATTCATTTCAGAAAATGTGTTTCTAATATCTTCCTAATAACTCAAATGATCACATTCAGACCTTTATTCACCAGAAAGTATTCCTAAAGGCAAGTTAATATTTTTGTCATGAATAAAGTAATATTTTCTTATGACATTGTGGTAATTTTTCTTGGTCTTATTAATCAATATGCTTTCTCCATTATTTAAAATGAAGTTATTGTTGAGAGAAATATTTTCCAACATTATAATAAATGTGTGGTTATTGATCTAGAATGTCTTCTCTGTATAAAATGTGAGAGTAGTACTTGAAACCCACCTGGGAAGGTTAAACATTTTTCAGAATTTATACTCTCTGCTTAGGCCAGAAAGCATAAAAATTCTGAGGAAAAAAAAAAATGTGTATTATCTTTATCAATAGTAAACAACAATGTCCTGTCCAAGCAGCCTTTCAGTAAAGCTGGCATTTAGTCACAGGTCTGATTTCTGCCTTGGAGAGTTTCCACCTCTGCAAGGGCAACTAAATGACCTTATTGATTTATGTCCACACGGCAAACCTTGCAATGTCTTTCCTCCTAGGCTCACCAATAGCCTTTTCATGATGTTCTATTAATATTCCTAATTTATATGTATTTAATATACACTCCTAAAAAGTATACTTATTCTATCATCATATTGTTATATTGAATCATTATTAATTATTATCATGTATTATATTGTTGGGTCTGCTGCTTTGGGATTTCCTCTACCCCAATCCACTTAATGAAGAAAAGTTTTACTCACCCCCACCCCCCCTCCACACATGGACATATCAACAACTTCCTCTTTATGTTGGTTGTCTTGGCTAGTATTAAAATGGATCTGTGACCCTAGTAGAGAGAGAGAGAGAGACTTTGTAGATGTTAAGAAGGACTGAACTGGGAAAAAAAAATACTCTCCTTAGCACAACACATGCTGAGCTTGAAGATGAAGGAGGAAGAGGAGGAAAGGGAGATGTTTTAACGGAAAGGCAGAAGAGTAATTCTAGTATCAGATTTGTAAAACCAGTGTGCATAAGGATCACCTGAGAGGATAGCGGCAGAGTCCAAAGATTCTAAGTGTGTGGGTCCAGAGTGGAGCTGCCAAAATCACAGTCTTCAGCAAGAGTCTCCACCTACTGTAACAAGGATGGAGCATGCTTGAAAGCTCCTCGCTCGTTAAGTATTTTGTGGAACAGAGTTAATGACTCAAAATGAAATTTCACCACCATTTCACTAGTAGAGGACCCATCAGAATCCAGAAAACTATTTTGCGACTACATGAGAAGTGCCTAATACAAAACTGAACAGAAGTAAAAGTCACATCAACGTTGTTGAGTGTATTATAAAGCATTCACTTGGGGGAGGAAAATTACCTATTAAAATCTATTTTCAGTCAGCAGGTTACTTAAATTCTACTAGGGCAAAGAATACAAGCTTTTCAACAATATCAAGCAGCAATTTAGAGAAGTAGAAAACTCTCTAGATTTGAAATCAGCAAAGGAGAAAATGGGAGTCCTGATTCTGCTAATCATAATCTTGATGCTGAGCAAGTTCCATCTATCCTTCTTGCCTCATGTTAGCGTCAAAGGCTAAGGAGATAGAGTAAAATAAAACCAACACTCTTGAAGAATCCTGAAGGACTACAAAATGTAAATTAGGATTCTTCTTCTTCTCTATGATAGGTCTGGAAAGAGTCAAAGCACATTTGACATGGCAACTGGTCTCCTACATTGTACATGAGTCTGGAGAGGAGCAAGTGCATGATGGCCTCCTGCTCCCAGATTAGAGCAGTAATTCCAAACAGCCCTCTCTGCAGCTACAGAGATGCTACCCTAAAAGGGCCTCACCTTCCTTGCTGTATCCTGGCATTCCTCTTACCAAAAGCCTGGCATTATCAAAAACATGTTGCACTTTCCAGAAGGATGCAATGCAATCCTCCTACCCCATTAAAATCATCACTACAATTATTCCAGCATTAATTTCTTCTATCACTAGATTCAGAGATGATTTCCCATATGTTTTGGGATTAGGGTTTTATTTTTTTAATCCTTTAAACACTACAGGAGAAACTTTCATTTGAAACAAGAATTCTAAGTTGATGAAAATAAGACTGAACGCTTAATTTTTGGCTCTACTGAGTGTAAGAAAAAAATTACTAATTTATAAAAAGAATATTAAAATTTAAACTACTCAGTAATGGCTCCCTATGGTTTATGACACTGCATCCAGACTCCCTTGCTTGGATTTTAAGGCCTGAACATTAATAACAAAGAACCCTCTAGAGAACCTTATTTCCCCTTATCCTACAGAGGCCCAACAAATGCTCTCTTCTTTAACCCAGTCCCTCTTTCTTCCCTGTCCTCGTAATATGTCTGCTCATTTTTTCCTCCATGGCTCCTTTAGCTCCCACTCCAACACACACCTGAAGTACCTTCTACTTCCCTGGTATTTAAGCAGCTTATCGTTCAAAGCACAGAATAAATTCCACTTCCTCCTTAGACTGAATTTGTATTGTTTCGATATTGTAAAGACACAATATTGTCTTCACTAATTCCTTCTCTGTTCAGCATATCACTAATTTCTTCATGAGTGTTTGGTTTTTATATCAACTAAAGATAGTTAAGTTAGTTACTTGAGGGACATATGTTTATTTCTTTATATTCCTTCTATACTTGTTTCAAATATCTTTAAATGCCAATCTACTTGTCCAAGTAAATCCAGTACATTTCACTGTGTACTAGTAACTGAAATGTAGTTAAACAGTTGATTTATCATTATTCCTAAATTTAACAAAAAGAAATCCCAATGGATTTTTATCAAAAAGGAAACTGAGAAGTAATGTGTGTTTTGCTAAAAATGGAAAACTAACCCTTATTTTTCAATGACTAGGTTGTATATTACTCACAATAAAATAATGAAATAGATGAAATTCATAGAACACTAATTTTTTGGAAATATCTATGCATAATGATAAACTTCAATAAGCGATAAGGTAAGGATACATTATAAATCACATATGCACTATATAAAATGCTTTCAATTACCTCTTTGTAAAGGCAGTATTTCCACTGCTATTCTAAAACACATACAAATAAATATGCTTGGTCATATTAAATTTCAGCTATTGGCTTTCAGCCTGCCTGACATGAAATCACTCTTCATGTACCCTCCTTAGCCCCAGTCTCATTCTGTTTCACAATTTGTATGTGGATGAAAAGAGGATAGTATTTTAGAAGAGAAAATATCTCTGCAGTTAAGTACAAAATCAATATAATCTTCAGCTCAAAAAGAATAGTTCTTCCTGGAGAATTCTAGAAATCATTCTGTATATTTTTAAAAGCTAGAGAAACATTTCTTCACTTTCACTTACTCAAGCATCTTAAAAGAGGTAATAACTAATTGGAGCCCACACCCACCTCATCATCTTATATCTGTCATTGTTGTCCTTGGATTCACAAACTCTGGTTTTAATTACATACCTCTAAAAAAAGGGAATAAAAGGTGAATTATAAGTTATTGTTTTTATTTCTTATGTTTTCATTTATGCTGACCTTTCAAAAGACAAAACAACTCAGCAGTGACTTTTGGCATTAGGCTTGATTTTCCTTTCTATTATGTCTTCCCATCAATCTAAAAGTTTAAATTCTATCTATTCTATGTGTCATATTTCTACAAAATAACTAATTATAAATATGTGCATGCATTAGGAATTTTCTGTCACTTTCCCTGTTCTCACACTATGTCATAAACAAAATATCTGGGGGCCCAGATTGGATAACTGACTCCTTTGCTTGTATTTTCCGCTGAGTTATGGCTGAATGAGAGTTGTGAATGTGCACTATTAAGCCTGAGTCAACACTTCAAATGCATTTTCTTTGCCCCAAATCTTCCCATTGATGAAAAATAATATATTGTAGTTATTATCTTTAGTATAAAAAAGACATGAAAAACCACTTACTTATTTTACCATTTTTAATAGGAAGTGCCCAAACTATAGAAAATGTTCAAAAATGAATTTTAATAGTCTATGAAATATGAAAGTCTACTCAGTTTGTTGCTGTTAAGAGGGTCATTAAAATAAATGTATGCTGGAATTTGATGTTGCTTAGCCTAAAAACATAGTAAAACGTGAAATAAACCATATTCTTCAAATAATGAGTGTTGGTTTTTACTTTATCATTTCAAAATATCCAATAGCATTCTACTTTAAAAAACTACAAAAGAAGAATTAAAAATATGCCATAGACATGGAGTTTTTGAGTGTCCAAATGTTTTTTCAGTGTCTGTGGAAGCCTGAGTTATAAAGTGAGTCTCTCTTATATGACCATGTAACCTGGAACAATTTCCCTTATGGCCCTTCACCTTGTTTCACTGAAAGAATTGACTTTCTCATTATAGCCTGAGTTATAAGTTATAAGCCTGAGTTATAAAGTGAGTCTCTCTTATATGACCATGTAACCTGGAACAATTTCCCTTATGGCCCTTCACCTTGTTTCACTGAAAGAATTGACTTTCTCATTATTTAAACTCCTTTTAGAACAAAGGCAATTCCTTTTACCTTCTTGAATTAAAAAAAAAAGTCAGTAAACAGTGATATCCAAAATATTGTTACTAAATAGCATTCCAGTGCAGATGGAAAAGAACAATGGGAGTTTTCCTCATCTCTGCATTGTTTTATTCTGAGTTCCAATCTTTCAAGAACAGTTTTGAGTGTAATCATGAATTATGTATTACGTTTTGAGAAACAGCTTATTTCAACTTTTCCCTCTCAAACTAAAGGACTAAGTGGAGGAAGTGTTGGTACTTACAGAGGTTATAGTGCCAGTCAAAGAAAATGTTTGCACATATTCCACAAAGATATATCTTCATTAATTATTAAGCAAACCATATCAGAAGGAAATAATAGGGGGAAAACAGACAAACATTTGCACCTATTCCAAAATATTTGTGGTACTTCTAGAGAGGTGCGAGTTTGTTTGGTTTTATCTGGTCTTTGTTTCTTTTTCTCCTCCTCCCCTCTTCCGTCCTCCTCCTTCTTTCTATTACAGTATCAATTTAGTGTACACACCTGCGATCTAGATAGTGGAGTTTTCCAGCAACTTGATTGCTGAGATCTATTAAATGCAATCTGAGACCAAATGTCTGACCTTCCTCTGCAGACAGAAAGTCCACGACCGCATCTGCCCCCTGGCGTTGGCTTTGCGGCTTGGCGCGATTCCGAAAAGATCGCGGGCTTGGTATTTGGAGCATGCGCCCTCCAGGACCTCGCGGGGTCCGTGAGTACGCCGACTCCGACCCTTCACCCACAGCGACTGGGTTCGCGCAGAGCTGACTTGACTGTACAATACCTGGGGTGTTCATTTCCACTACGCAGTTTGAGGTAACCGTTTTACCACGCAGTGGATTTCTTTGTTGAGTCTTCAGAGCAAACCGTATGTTTGTACTTTGTCAGTGTAACTCAGCTGAATTTCACTGAGTGATACCAGCACAACTGAAATACACATTTGCCTGTTTGAAGGTATAGGTGCTCGTGTCACGTCTTGACGTTGGTCTGAAAAGAAGAGTACATGTGCCAACTAAAATGGCTAGAAATTTTGCAAATGACAGAAGAAGAAGAAGAAGGAGAAGGAGGAGGAGGAGGAGGAGAAGAAGATGATGAAGATGATGATTTATTCAGGAGTAGGATTTACCCCAGCATGAGTTTCTCTAGCAGACTTGGAAACATGGAAGAAAATTAGATTTGGATAAATCTCTTCCTCTGATTAAAAACTGCCATAGAAGTTTAAAGATTCTTTCCCCTTTTCATTTTTTTTTTTCTTTTAAGTCACCTGCAATTTAACTAGGGTGGATCTTGACTTTGGATTTCTTTTAAGTTTTCTTCTTGGACTTTATTGGAATTCCTGGTTCTAATGCTTTTCTTTCAGGAGTTTCAGAGAAGTTCTCAATCACTATTTTCAAATATAGCCCCCTACCCTATCCCCCACCCTCCTTCTCGAATTCCAGTTGGATCTATGTTAGACCATCTTATTCTGTCTTTCATGTCTCTCTCATATTTTCTACTTCCCTGTATCCCTGGGCTTCAATTGTAGGTAGACACTTTGGATAAAACCGTCTACTGAGTTTAAAATTCCTATTATCTTTTTTTTTTTTAATTTCTAGAAGCATTGGGTTTTTTACACATCTACTTACTCCTTGTGATTTTATGGTTTTTTATTTTTTGAAACATTTTAAATAAATTTATTTTTTCCATCTGACAATTTCTGTATCTGAAGACTTTTGAACCTTTATGTTATTTATGTTTGCTATCATTCATGATGCCTTGTTTGTCTATGTTTATTGATTTTTTTTTCTTTCCTCTCTCACTCTTTACTTTAGGCTCTCATTTTCATTTGAACTTTATCAGTGGAAATTTTTTGAGGCCAGGGAGGATTTCTTCCTGGGAGGATTATCATTTGCTTTTGTTAGGCATCCATTAGCATTATCAATGCTGTTTCAGTTTAAACTAAATTATTGACTTGAGGTTTTTACTTGTGTGTGTGTTTCATAATACCAGATGGTGTAAATTCAGGATACAAACTTAAATGGAAGCCAGATGGTGGTTATGCTTCTTTAGGAGAAATCCAATCGGAATCAAGGTTCAATGTTCAAGTTGCAAGATGAGTAGAGGTTTTTTGGTCAGCTCTGGACTGGTGTCAGGGTGTATTTTCTAGTTTGTTCTTAAAGTGGAAGTATAACATTTTAGGGTCCAGTTTTATTTTAAAAGGGGTCCCCTACTATAATCCCTTACTTGCTTAGGTCTTGGTTTTGTCTCCCATCCTTGAAAACTCAAAAATTTATGCTTGAGATCATCTGAGCTCAGCAAATGCCAATAAGGCAAAAACCAACCTCAGTGCCTTACTTACATCTCAGAGTTCCTGGCTTTAACTTATTTTTGGCCTAAGCAGAAGTTACCTCTTTTGCCAGCATTTGCACACATTTAAATTTTTTTTAATATTTTTACTCAGCAGTTGTAGTTGTTTTCAGCAATAAGATCGGTTCAAGTATTCAGTACTTGAGTACTCAGGTATTTGAAAATTGTTTTAAACATGTTTTTTCTTCTGCAGCCATTAGAATTATCTCAAGCCCTTACTCCATTTTATTATCATTTTGTCCTTTGCTGTTCCCAATATTATGATTTATTTGTTAAATTGACAATTATAGGTCAGTTCTCCGGTTGTTTTCTTATCTCTGAAATCTCCTTTTAACCCATTAACTCTAATCATCTTGATTTTTAGCTCTTCTTTTATTAGGTTATATTTTGTTATTATGTTATTGCATAGCATAAAACACTCATGGGGATTGTGCCTCTGTAGTGTGAGTGATGCCTACTTCCAGACTTTTGCATAATATGAACTATAAGTCTCTTTCATCCTTTCTTCCTCCCTCCCTTTCTTTCTTCATTTTTCTGTTTTTCTTTCCTGTCTTCCTTCTTTCAGTTTTTTCCTTTTTACTCTTCTGTAGTTGCATTAATTGTCATGTGATTTATTTTTACCTTGATCACATTTATTGCCAGGTATTACCTCCCAGTTCAAAACAAAGTAGATCATATTCCCTGAGTCGTTTGGCATCTAATCTAAAACCAGCTGGCCTTTTCTTCAAGCATTTGAGCATGCAGGGATGGCAGGGTGCAGGCTAAGCACACAGGGAGCATGATGGGGTGGAGGCTGAGCAGTGGAGATGGGCAGGGGTGCAGGAGCATGCAGGCATGGTGGGAAGGGTGCTGGCTGAGCATGTGGGGATGACAGGGATGGAGGTTGAACATGTAGAGATGGTGGGAGGGGTGCAGGCTGAGCATGCAAGGGTGACAGGGGTGAGGCCTGTTGTAGGGGAGTTCACTTGCTAGAGATCTGGCATCTGAGTTCCCTTCTAAGATTTTTGTCGGGAGTGACTTGTTGGATTGGCTACCATTACAGTGCTCCACACTTCCATTAAACATAACAATCCTGTTGGCCCTTCCTATCTCTGATGAATTCTCAAGGATGTAGTTAGGATTCAATGTTTGCCTTCCCTCCCTTTCAGTTTTATTAGGGCAACTTAATGCCTCAGTCTGCGTATTTCCAAATTAAGTGACAGTGAGAATTTTCAGGATACCCTGGACTCCTTTTCCTCACTAATTCTTCTGGGAAGTGAATGGCAGGTTTAGGAGGTCTAACATAATATGACAATATTTTCTGTTTCTTGCTCTGACTCCATTTCTTTTCATTTATGGAATTAGGTTGTGACCTTTTATTTGTTGTGTTGCTGATGGTAGGTTTGACCACCACCGTCCCCTTTTGTAAGTTTTGTAATTAGTTGATCATTGGCCTACATTATGGAGAATCTCGCTTCATTTTCACTGTCCTCAGCCAAGCAAAACTTACTTTAAAACGCCATCCTAAGATAAAAAGTATTATTTTTATGAATAGTTTAGTTTTAGATAATTGACCTTTAAAAATATATATCTATGAAGGATAATGTGCATATAACAAGTAGTTATTCTTTATAAATTATCACTACCCATAAAAGAAAACAAGTAGGAATGAAATACAAGATATTTTTTTTTTGTTAGAGGGGATGTAATTCTGGGTGTTGGACTTACATGATAGCCCACTGGGAGACCTCAGTGACAAGGGGCAGTGAATAAGTCCTGGTTGTCTGGAAAAAAAGGTCTAGAAATACCAGAGGAATACAAAGCTAACAAAAATAAATTTGACTACTTCTTTTTCACTAACAACCAGCCTGCCACTAATTTTTTTTAAGTAGCCATAAAAGTCTTTCTTATTTCAAGAAAATTGTTCAGTGTTGATGTTAAATAATGTGAACTAACATTCATTCTTTATTCATAATCTGCGGCTACTCTGAGACCGAGGTTTAAAGCACCAGGTTTGTTTGTTGTTTTTTTTTTAACTACTATCTGCTGCCCTCTGCAGGCTAATTTTAAACTCACAGCTACATTAGAAGTCCAGAAGAAACACCCCTCCCTATATTCCAATGTAAACTTGACACAAGAATGCTAATATAATCTCAAAATTTTATTTCTGTTGCTTAGATGCCATGTGACTAGGAACTGTTACTTGTTAGATTATTGATAAATGGAGACTTCTCTTTTGAATGTAACAGTGAAAGAAAAAGAAATGTGCTTGGAGTAGAAGTTATGTGTCCTTTGGTTTTGATTCTTAAGTAACAGGTAGTTGAACGTATTGGTCAATATGTGAAACATTACTTGTTACATTATTTCCCCCTGAATTTTCTTTTCATTAGGCGATTCTCATTCAAGGCAGTTTCTCTGGAATAAATGCTAAATAGTGGCCTTCAAATTCAGAAGCCTCGATCCAATTATAACATAGTTTTTTTTTTAATTTATTTATTACAGAGTGAAAGAGAGAGAGCAGAGGGAGAGGGGGAGAGAGTCTCAAGCAGACTCTGCACTGAGGGCGGAGCCCAACACTGGGCTCAATCTTATGACCCTCAATTATGACTCTGAGATCAAGACCCTGAGAACATGACCTGAGCCAAAACCAAGAGTTGATTGCTTAACTGACTGGGCCACCCAGGCGCCCCGAACATAGAAGACATTTTAAAACATGTTTGTCTCATTAAGTCCCACTAGTGATTGAGTTACAAAGTATGGAGCTGGGTAACAGATACCCCAGAATTTATTCAGGGGACCTGAAAGTGAAAGATTTCTGAACTTACTTTCCTTCTGGAAGCTTAGTATCCCGGAGTTGCCAGAGTTTTCCATTCTAGAACACTGCAGTGGAAATTTCTTTAATATAGTTCATAAGCTATAGGGGTAGAAAAGAGACTGATGCAGGCCCAATGAGCAGCCTATGGCCAGGGATAACATGAGAGTTCTCTCCAAAGATCCAAGATAGGAGATAGATCTTAGAAGTGAGAAACAGAGAGCCAACCAGCTGTCTTCAGGAACACTGAGGGCCACTTAGATCACATTTTGAAAATTATGTCAGAATGGAAAGAGAATGTACCATATAAAAGGAATTGTATTATATTATATTATATTATATTATATTATATTATATTATATTATATTATTAGTACCATATAAAAGGAACTGCGTCTCAAAGATTATAACAGCATTGAGACAGATCAAACAAGAGAAGTTGATGTACTTTCCCAAACCTGAGACAAAAGAATGTGGTGGAGAGCAGATTCTGACTTTGAGTAAGATGTGAAATACTCAGATATCCACGGAGCAATTGAATTTACTTGGAAATTATTAAGGTTTATCCTTCAGACAGAATAGGATCTCAAGATAGAGATTTTTATTCAGATACAAAAAAAAAAAAGAAAACAAAGTTACATTTTTCTTGCTAGCATCTGTGATTAAGGGGGAAAAAACAATGAAAGATTCAAAAGAGATTTCTGAAGAAATCTTACCAGTGCTAGAACTTAGCATTTGTCCACCCTTTTGCTAGGATCTTCCTTTCTTTTCATGCTTGGTATTCAGAATGTCTCCTATTCTACATTTCTAGCTGGTCCCTTTCTTAGTTTGGTTAACTGTCCCCAACTAAAGAGAGAGCACCAAGAGGACAGGTGTTGTGTTGGTTTTGATTATCATTTGTCTTCAGTACCTAAAATGGCTCCTGGCTTATGGTACCTGCTCAATAAATACTCGTTAAAATGAAATAATTTTAAAAAAACAAACTAGATGACTGAGGCTTAGAGGAAAAACAAGTCTTTTTTAAGATACACAGAAAAAAAAGCAAGATATTACCTTCACCCTTTCCTCCTCATTAACGGACCATGTGTAATTTTTGTGGGTACTTAACTTGGTATGTGGCAGTTACTTAGGACCCAACTTAGAAATATAAGAGATTCACCATTTTCAACACAAAGGACTGGCAGAGTGTTATCCTTTTCTTAGAATTGTATTTTAAATGTTACTCTTTTTCACTTTTGGATGACTCTCTCACCCTCAGTCTTTCTGGCTCAGCATCACTAAGAGGAGAGGGAAGGGGGTCAGAGAAATATTCACGAAGCAGAAGAATGAGAGGACGGTCCAATAACTTAAGGTATTTCAAACAAACATTGTTGTCTGCTGCCCCTTACTGGTAAGATAATAAAATTGCTAAATTATATTTTAAATGTGTAGTTCTTGGCACTGAAATCCTATTTTACAGGAAATAGCTTCTTCACCACAACAAAAATTATATAAGTGAATCATCTCAAATGCTAAACACCATATGAGGCAAGTCACTTCGTTGAAGGCAGTTTTCTGGCCTTGAATTTGGATAAAGAGAAAAGCGAAGTAGGAAAAATACTAAAACAAACCCCTTTAGTATACAGCGTTCTCCCTTGCTCGAAAACTTGAAAGTTATCATTGGCAACAAATACTCTCGGTTGATTTCTTTGAACTGACAATCTCATTTCATTTATTTTTAAGAAAATACCCGCCAAATGCCCACATCTGAATAACTATGGTCTGTCTGCCAGTCACCCTTTCAAGTAAAAATGACATTCCACGAAAAGCAGCAGCTAAATCAGGTTGCAGCTGAAACTAGAGCCCAAGTGTTTTCCTCAAGATAACCATAATACCTCAGTATTCAGCAAATTGTCTTATGCACACTTCCCATGTCATCACACAGGACATCAGAAACGAGCAGGCCCAAACTGCAGGGAAAATGCTTTAGCGGTGCTTTAGAGTAAACCATCGAATTCTGAGGGCTTGCAGAACCGTGGAGGTTGGACCTCTCTGAATGCAGAGCCAGCAGCTCTGTCCTGGTCTCGGTTAATGGTTAATGAGCCCAGAGATTCCAGTTACTAAAGTAATGTTCTACCTCTAGTGCCAGGTTGGTTGGCCATGGAGGACTTGTGTGCAGACTTGAGGACTTGAGGCAGTGGGCAGAAAGGACCTCATTCTCGATCAACAAGGAAACACAATTATGGATAAGCAAACAATGCTGAAAATTTAGTCTAAAAGTCAAGGCAAAGTTGAAAATGGAAAGTGAGCAGTGAAGTGAGAAATCAAGATTGGGAGACAGATAGCAGGAGGAAGCAATTGAAGAATCAATTTGGCTAAAGGTGAAGAAATAAAAACCTCCAATAGCACAAGAGTTCTGGCCATCCCCTCTCTATGGTACCTGGTATATGACCTGGGACTTGTCAGCTCCCAAAGGAATTGTACAGTGATGTACAGTATAGCTGGACAGGGAAAGAATGACCAGAAGCCAAAAGGAAACAGGATCAGAAATCGTGGCCCCAGGAGGGGAGCTAACAGTCAGATGGTAATTCCAATCAGAGACATGGCAAATTGTATATTGTTTCTGCTAGACATAGTGTTCTCTTCTGCTCCAGGAAGAAAGTGCTGTTTCTCCTCTTACCTTTGTCGCAAGCTATGGGAAAGAATAATTCTGTCTTCTCACTCTCATTTTTCAGCCAGTGTACTTCACCTTCATCCCCCATACTCTGCTAAAACTGGTAAAGGTCATCAGTGGCTTCCTAACTGAAAAAGCCTATTGACTTGTTTTCATCCTCATTTGCTACTTCATTTCCAGTGGAGCAACAATTTTAAAGTGCTGGAAAAAGAAAAAAAAAAGTTAGGTCTGTACTCAGTGAAATGTTTCAAAAATGAAGGTGAAATAAAGACATCTTCAGACATACAAAAGCTGGAAGATCTCCACATCCCATGCTATAAGAAGTATTAAAAGAAATCTTTCAGTTAGAACAATGATGGGAATATAATCTATATCAAGGAATGAAGAGCTCCAGATATGCTAAATTCATTTACATGAGTGAGGGATTTTTTTTAATTATTTAAATATTTTAGAAGGTAACCGACTGTTCAAAGATAGTAACAATATAGTGTGGAGTTTATAACATATATAAAAGTGTCGTGTATGAACATAATAGCACAAAGTTCAGCAGGGGAGGGTGGGGAGCATACTATTGTAAAATTCTTTTTTTTATAAATATTTTATTTATTTATTTGACTGAGAGAGATCACAAGTAAGCAGAGAGGCAGGCAGAGAGAGAGGGGGAAAGCAGATTCCCTGCTGAGCAGAGAGCCAGATGTGGGGCTCAATCCCAGGACTCTGAGATCATGACCTGAGCTGAAGGCAGAGGCTTCAACCCACTGAGCCGCTCAGGCACCCCTATTGTAAAGTTCTTACGCTGTATTTGAAGGTGGACTGTGATAAAGTAAAGGTGTATACTGTAACACCTAAAGCAACCACTAAAATAAAACAATTAAGTTATAACCAATTAAAGAAACAATGGAAATGAAATCACACAAAATATTTAGTTAAACCAAATAGAGGAAGAAGGAGATGGAAAGGGGAGCAAAGATCACAGGAATCAAATAGAAAACAAATAACAAGATGGTATATTTAAATCTACCCATACTCATAATCACATTAAATATAAACTTTTTGAGTATTCCAATTAAAACGAGGAAGTTGTCATATCGGATTAATAAGTCAAACCTCAACTCTGTGCTGCCTACAAAAATATACTTCAAATATAAAGATACAAATTGGCTGAAAGTTAAAAGAATGGAAAGAGATATTATGCTGTTACTAATCAAAGAAAGTGAGAATGGCTGTATCAATACCATGCAAAGTAGATTTCAGAGCAAAGAATATTATGAGGGTAAAGAATGCCATTTCACAATGATAAAATTGTCAATTTATCAAGAAGACAAAACATTCCCAAATGTTTATTTGCCTAACAGATCTACAAAATATATGAAGCAAAAATTTGTAGAACTATAAAGAGAAACAGGCATATCCACAAGTATGTTCAGGGAGTTCCGTACCATTCTCTCAATAATTGATGGAACAAGTAAATAGAAAATCAGTAATGACCTCTGTTCTCAGAGGTCAGCAGTCTATGGTCTGAGAGTTAAATCCATCCATCTCCCTTCCTCGCCTGTTTTTGTAAATTATATTTTATTGGGTGAGAGACAAGCTCATGCATTTATGTATTGTCAGTGGCTGCTTTCACACTACAACACAAGATATATATGGCTGCTTTCACATTATAGCAGAAGAGTAGTATTTAGGAGGAAATTTATAGCAGTAGGTGCCAATATTTTGTACAGAATGAAAATAAAAACCAACATAACAAACTTTGTGAAGCACCACTAAAGCATTACTTAGAAATTTATAGCACTAAGTGCCAATATAAGAAAAGAAAAACAATCTCAAATAAATGACTTCAATTTCTACCCCAAGAGTAGCATAATTGTGACAGTGATTCTATGGCCTGCAAAGCCAAAATATTTATTACCTTTCCCTTTAAAAAAAAGTTTACTGACGTATGGTTGTACAACCACTTTGACCTAATAGACATTTATAGAGTACTCCATTCAACAAAGCAAAATATACATTCTTTTCAGGTACACATTGAACACTTAACAAGAAAGACCATATTCTGAGTTGTAAAACAAGTCTCCATTAATTCAAAAGGACTAAAGTCATATGACATATGTTCTCTGATCAGAATGGAATTAAGTGGAGACGATGGATATATCTGTCAGATCGTCATGATGATGGTTTCATGTGTGTATACATACACCAAAACTTATCAAGTTATACATGTGAAATATGTATTGCTTATTACATGTTTGTTATACTTCAGTAAAATTTGTTTAAAAAAACAGGGATTAAAAATAAGCTTGGGCAAAGGCACCCAGGTGGCTCAGTTGGTTAGGCTTCCAACTCTTTATTTCTGCTCTAGTCATGATCTCAGGGTTGTGAGATCGGACTCTGTGCTGGGCATGGAGCCTGCTTGGGATTCTCTGTCTCCCTTTTCCTCTGCCCCTCCCCACCAAAAAATAAAAATAAAAAATAAAGAAAATAAGGTTTGGCAGTTGAGCTTCTGTACGCTGACTTTGTTGGTCACAGGTGGCTGGTGGCTCTGGAATGGCTTCAGCTGAAATGAGTTAATTCTGTTCCATGTTATCTCACATTGGCCAGCAGGCTAGCCTGGACTTTTTTTTTTCGCAGTGGGGTGGCAGGGTTTCAAAAATTAGAAGCACAGTTATATAAGATAACAAGCAGAAGCATGTAAGGGTTCTTGAGGATTCGTTTGAGAACTGGCACACTATCATTTCTCCTGTATTCGAGCAAGTTATGGGACCAGTTCAGATTCAAGGGATGGAGAAAATACCCTACCTCTTGATGGGAAGAGCTGCAATGACAGTTGTAAAGGGCTGAGATGTAGGGAAGGGAATAATTGAGGTTGTTTTTGTAATCAGGCTAAGAATTATTATTGACTTATAGAATCAATCATATTTGATGTATTTTAGTCAATTGCAGTTATCCTTACTGATAGTCACATTGTCCATAGTGGGATGCTGGGAGCTGTTGTTTATTTGGAAAGCTTGCCCATTCAGTCTGGAAACTCCGTCTCCCAGAATCACCTTTCCTGTGTGATTGGGGTCAGATTTTGTCAAAGACAGGAACTTGGGTAAAATTTGAAAGTTGGTAGTGGAAGCAGACGTGAAAGCTATTATTCTCAGGAAGTTTGCTACAACAGATTCAATCTCTTCATTGACCTATGGGCTCCTACTTCCAAGACATTGTAAGTAAATTGACAGCTTCTCAAACTCTTCTAGAATTCATACCTTTCAAATCAAACTCCAAGCTTCAGGCTGAAAACAATAATGATGTGGTTTTGTGGCTTCTTTCCCAGCTTTTCCACACTCATGTAAATTCAGATTCTTGTAATAAACCGTTTTATCCCCATAATAGTTGTGGTGGCTCTTCTTTTGTTTGAATATAGGCCAATGAAGAGTTTCTTCAAGTTGGTTTCTGAGTCCTTTTGACATAATATCATGTAGTTTTTGATAATTCATTTACTTCCTGGTATAAGAAGATACTCTTTTTCGTGCTGTTACTGCCCAAGATCTGGAATCAGCCATTTCTTCAGGGACATCCTGTTTGTTTGTTTGTTTGTTTGTTTGTTTGTTTGTTTGTTTGTTTTAAGTCACTTGGAATAGTTCCTCTCTACCTGAGTACACGATTTATTAATAATAGTTTCTATCACTATCTGACATTAAATTTGCTCACTGTCTCCTCCTTTAGAATATAAGTCTATGAGAACAAGGGCTTTGCTTCATATGCCATCATATCCCTAATCCATTTCTAGTCACTAAGTAGTTTTGTTTTCTTACTCTCACCAAAGGGATTTCTTACCATTTCTGTTTTATTACTAATAGCTTGAGTCCCTTTAATGCAGAATTCCCCCAACAAAAATTGAAGACATTATGTTCTTACCTTGTTTATTTATAAAACATACCCCACAGATTTCTGTCTCTTTTTTTGTCTTAAGGTTTTTTCTTATGCAATGAAGAAAATACCAGTAAAATAAATAAGTATAAGCCTTTTATGTTAAAATTATTATGCAAGGTGACAAGTTATTTTTTTATTTGTATTATACTAAAATTAAATTCAACATGTTTTTAAGATCTTACTTATTTATTAATTTGAGGGGGGAGCACGAGCAAGGGGAAGGGACAGAGGGAGAATCACACTCCCCACTGAGCAGGGAGCCCAATGTGGGGCTCCATCCCAGGACCCCGGGGTCAAGATCTGAGCTAAAGGCAGATGCTTAACCGACTGAGCCACCCAGGCACCCCTTAAATTCAACATTTAAAAAAATAATTTTATTTTTTTTATTTAACAAATGTTTTAAAAGTGTTCAGAAAAGTGCCTGTGATGCCAAGCTTTTTTCTCCCAGGGACAAGTCTTAGAATACATGTAGTAAAAATCCACCACGCTGGGGCAAAAGTAAATGTGGCTTTGAGCAAAAATTTGCTGCAATGCAGCTGCTATGTGACACCTAGTAGCTCTGTGGTTTTTGTGGATGCAAAAAATAAGTAGTGAACTCAAAAAAAGTATAACCACAGTAGTCTATTCTATACAAATACATTGGTGCCAGACATCTGATGCAACCGCAGCGCAAAAAAGTCAGTATGCAGATTAATCCATGGTAAAAGTTGAAATGTAAGTAATCAGAATCACACCACTACAAACCACATGTTTTTCATAAAATGTTGTTGGCAGGCTGAGTACCTGTAATTGGAGAAAGGCTTCAGACTAAAGAAATACAATCTTTCTACTGTAAACTTTAGTGATTTGAATTGACTGCGATAGAGGAGTAGCCATAAATTTGGGGGGGTTTTAGCAAATCCAAATTACCACAGCTAAACTAAGAATGTAGCTAGAGAAATTGTTTATGTTTTTTTTAAATCAATGTGCTTTAACATAAAAATGTACATATTTAAATTATATTTGTAAAAAGTGTTTCTAAAATCAAGTTTTTAAAACAATTCGTACCTTTATATTGTTAGCATACCTTCTTTTGTCTTCTTTATGAACTCACCTAAACAACTTAAAAGATAGTCTAAGTTCTTGGTGTCTGAATTCTTAAGTTTTAGCATTTTATAAAGTAGCAACACACTGAGGATGGAAAGCATTAACTCTAAATGAGTCAGAAACCACTCACAGATTTCTTAAAACCAGAAAAGTAAACAGAAATGACCTAACAAGTACAGTCAAACCAATACCCAAGTTGTGATCTGTGGCAAAATGAGTCGGATAAACTATGAATGGGTTAAAGAGGTAATGGTAAACATTTGTATTCTCTTTATACTATAAATATAAAATATGTCATGTCAAGCCAGAGAAGACTATAATAAAAAGAGTCTATTGATCTATAATAAAAATGTATCTTTTTTTTTTTGTGATAACCCCAAATTCATTTCATCGCAAGCCTTGATGGGGAGAGGAATAGAAAAAGGAGTGCGTGCTGGGTAACAGAAGTACAACTCCCACGGGCAGCATGCAGAAAAGGATCAGGTTTCATGTCTTCTGGGCTGGGCTTTCTTAAATAAATAACACACACACACACACACACACACACGCACGCACGCACACACTTTTCCTCTCAGTCCGGGCGTCCCGGAAGCAGACACCAAAATGAAGTTAGAAATGCAATAGCTAGAGAGGAGGTAACATCTGTGAAAGACAAAGAGCAGAGGGAGCAAAAGTGGGCAGACAGCCTGCAGTCCTCTGTGCACGTCTGACACCTGTGAAAGTGAAAGGGGAAGAATGAAAGACCGGCCAAGAAGAGCCGCAGGCTATGGTGTATGTCTCTCTGAGAAAGTCTCAGGCCGCCCAATGGGGAGCAATGGCGCAAGGATTTCCCAGAGCGGAGCTTAACGTGGGAGGAAATCGCCAGGCTCTACTAGCCTGCGGGGCTTTGTTTCTCCAGGAAGCTGTTTGGAGAGAGCTTGGCCTTGATGTGAACGCTTGAGCAGGTCCTCAAGGCACAGCATTTGGAAGCTAGTAGCTCACTGCAGCTTGGTCCTTGAGGGGAGAGCTTAGGTGGCATACCTTCATAACTGCTACAGTTTCCATTCAAAATACTGGGATCCATAAAGCTTGCTTTTTTTTAAATGATAGGATAGTTTTTAAATGCCAAATATAATATATACTATCTTAATGTCATATGGACTATTCTTTCAGTTATTGTGATGAATAAAATATTTAAATAAAATCTAAAATAAAATCTTTAAAAATAAATGAATAAATAAGTAAAATGACATCAAACTTTTCAAGAACAACAATAGAGGGGCACCTCACTGGCTCAGTCAAAGCAGTGAATCTTGATCTCTGGGTTGTAAGTTTGAGCCCCACATTGGGTGTAGAGGTTACTTAAAAATAAAAATCTGTAGAAAAAAAGAAAGAAAGAAAGAAAAAAAGAAAGAAAGAACAGAAGGAAGGGGACAATAGAGTACTCATTTGGAAACTGAAAGAATTTTGAGTTAGAGTTTTGTATCTAGGTGATATGAGAGTAAATGCAAGGGTAAGATGAAGATGTTCTCAAGCATACAAGGTCTCAAAATTTTTATTATAATAGTTATTATCAAAAACACAGAATAAGCATTCCAAAAAGAAGGGAAATGAACAAAAATATTTAGTGTTTTTTATATGATCACTACCAAAAAAAGAAAGTAACAAAAAGGGGGAAAAAGATGCATCAGTAAGATTCTGCAATAAATGAATAACAATGTCAATACCCTTGAAAGTTGCTAAAAAAACCAGTGGGAGTGGAGAGAAGGCTAAGATACTGATCTTCTTTGAAGGGAGCATGGGAATCTTGTTTTAGGCTGAGTTTTTCCAGGATCAGAACCTGAGCCAAAGATTTGAGTGCAAATATTTTATTGTGGTGGTGACCCCAAAGAGTGCCAACAGAGAAATGCAGGAGGGAGACAGGGAAGGGAAGAAAGCCAGTATAGGACATGTTAGGGAGCAGGGTTTCACTTTGGGCAATGAAACTAAATCCCACTGGGGCCTTCTAGAAGTTGTAGGACAGGCCTTGGATTTGTCCCATTCAAAGAACAAAAAAACTGGGTGTTACCCACCAACCCCTGTCCCTCATTGGCTAAGGGCTCTTCCCATGGGCATCAGCTCCCTGGAGATCCCATTCTGCCCCACATATGGCCAAGTACTCCCCTGAGGCCCAGGAAACTTCTAGCTGAGGGTCACAGTACTCTAAGTAAGAAGCTGTTGGCATGCATGGGAAAGATAATGCATAAGGGGATATGGCAAGGACACCAACAGCATCTACTAGAGACCACCCCTGCACTGCACAGATCTACTTATGTCCCACATTAAGTTCCTTGGGTCTTGGGTCTGGTCCCTTTTCTTCAATTGAGTGACCAGTCAAAATTTTAAAATAAAATGAAATACTAACAATAGGAAGTTAATGGGACACACTGAAGTCTCTGCAGCTGCAGTTGATCCCAAGACCATGATTACTGTCCATTCCCTCAGTTCGCTAGCAGCCATGTTATATTCCACTCATTCTTTTTTTTTTTTTTAATATTTTATTTATTTATTTAACAGAGAGCGAGAGAGATCACAAGTAGGCAGAGAGAGAGGGGGGGAAGCAGGCTCCCTGCAGAGCAGAGAGCCCGATGTGGGGCTCGATCCCAGGACCCCAAGATCATGACCTGAGCTGAAGGCAGAGGCTTTAATCCACTGAGCTACCCAGGAGCCCCTATTCCACTCATTCTTGGCTGGCATTTCTGTTAGTCTAGCTTGCTTCATTTGAGTGAAACTCAGACCCTCATTCCCAAGGGGTCTGATCCTTTTTACTGTTTCCTAAGCAATCCATGGTAGTTGCAATTGGCTTTTCACTGTTATCAGCAGACAAAGAAGCACCAAGAAGAACCCAATGAATCCCTAAATTCCAGACATGCTTCTCCTTGGCCTGAGGAGCCAAAAATGACCAGGTGGCAGCCATACCTTCAGATTTAATAGAACCTTACTGGCCCCCTGTAGTCCAGTAGAAGTCCTATCTCTACCCTTTGATTCCAGGATTTACATGTTCCGGCCATCACAGTCATAGCACATGTATTGAACGTTGGTTCAAAGCATATATCACATCTTGAAGGACAGCACTGCAGGGCCACCGAATGTCGTCCACAAGGTCGCTTGTACCTATTATGAAGTCACTTCAACATTGTATCACACTGGCAAATTTGGGTAATATTGTATAGGACCCATGGTTCCTGGTCTTCTGCACATTGTCGTGCCTCCTTTGCTGGTAAAGAGGTCCAAAGCAACAAAATTGCCACAAAATTGTTGACTGATTCCCTTGGGTGACTGTACATTTTGGGGCTCAGGATCAGCCTCTGCTGTGGCAGATCTGACATCCAGCAGCGGCTGTAGTTGGATTCGCATTGGTAAAGGAAGCTGTGCCGTTGAGCCCGTGTACAGCCTCCATCTCCACCACCATGGCGTGCTGGGAGCACTGGCCAAGGACAGAGGCTAGCTAACCTCCATGCATGTGCTATTCTGTACACTTGGCTATTTAGTTCCTCCTCTTCCATTTTATGCTTATTCCAAAAATCTATCCACGTGTCTGTTGCTCAGGCTTCCTTGATTCTGATCTTTAAATCTTGCTCTTTCTAGGCTCCTGACCCAGCAACCAAGATACCTGGCATGGCTCAAGATCTTATGGATAGTCTTCTTTGAGACTACTTTTCCTTCTACACAAAGATGGTGACCTAGGGTGCTGCTTGAAGCTGTGGCCTCTGGGAGGATTTCCTTTCATCGTTGTCTTTCAGTGCCACATCTGCATAGGTCCATAGTGTAGCAGCGGTTCATTTTTAGCTCACTCCAACATACTGAGCCAACTCATCCGTAGAAACAGGCATAAAAGAATGTCTTAAAAAAATAAATATTTTTTTAAACTGTGTTTAGAGACTTTATTTTATTTTTTTAAGAAAGGGAGGGTGAGGAGCTGAGAGAGAGAGAATGAATCTCAGGGCTCAACACAGGGGTCAGTCTCACAACCCTGAGATCATGACCTGAGCCGAAATCAAAAGTCAGATGCTTAACCCACTGAGCCACCCAGGCACCCCTGTTTGGAGATTTTAAATAGCATTCCACTAAATGATTTCTTATTTTTTTTAAGATTTTTATTTATTTATTTGACAGAGAGAGACAGCGAGAGAGGGAAGTGGTAGAGAGAGAAGCAGGCTTCCTGCTGAGCAGGGAGCCCAATGTGGGGCTCGATCCCAGGATCCTGAGATCATGACCTGAGCCTAAGGCAGATACCCAATGACTGAACCACCCAGATGCCCTTGCTAGATGACTTCTGACTAAACAGAAAAAAAGAAGAGAAACTTGTGAAATACTTAGAACTAAAACACAATGTACTCCATATCAGGCCAAAGAAACATTACTAAAGCACTGTTTAATGGAAACATTATAGTTTTAAATGTATTTATCAGGAAACTGGAACAATTAAAAATAAATGGGCTAGGAGTTGAACTTAAGAAGATAGGGAACAAAGGAGTAAAACTGGTTGGGGGGAAAAGGAAGAAGGAAATACTAAAGACAGATGAAGAATCAATAAAATAGAGAATGACCAATAATAATAATAATGTGAAAAGAAGAGATTAGTAAATCCTAGAGCTGTTCTTTGAAAAGTCAAATTAGATAGACAAGTAAATACACATAAAACCTTTGACTCAGAAACCCCAGTCCTGGTAATGTGCCCAGAGAAAATCTTGCACAAACCCCTAAAAAGAACAGATACAAGATAGTTTATCTCAGCATTATTTGTGAAAGGGAGCATTGGAAGGAATCTTAGTTCTCCATCCCTGAGACAATGGATAGATAAAATGTGGTGATGCATATTATAGAATGCTATGAAGTAGTCAGAGATAATGAACTAGAAATAATCAAAGCCACATGGATAATCTTGAAAACATGAATAGTGAAAAAAAAATACACAGTATAATGTCATTTGTGTAAACTAAAAACACATGAATAGAAAAGAAACACTACATGTTTTAGGGATACAAAAATTTTCTAGGACATAAAACACATTAGGATATACCCTGGGGGTAGGGGAGCAGATATGAGTTGGAATAAGATCTGAAGATAAAATATAATACAATGAAATAGACAAAATCAAAGAAGGGAAAGCTGTGCTAATAGTCATAGTGTACTATGGATCAAGAAACGAGACTGGCAACTATTTGTACCTGAGGTTAAAAAAGAAATTATATGTCACTATTAACTACTAATTACATGACATGGAAAATTTTATTTTATATAATGTAGTGACCAGAGATCACATTTTTTTTATACAACCAAATAAATAGACACCAGATTTGGTTTCTGATTCAGGTTTCCCCTGGGTTTTCGTATGCTTTTTCTGTGAGCAAACTTTGGCCATAATTTTCTCAATCCCTAAGGAATTCAAGTATTCATCCAACTTAATACTCAATAGAATGTTGTCATTCCAGATGAGCTAATTAATATAATAAATAATATTTATTGACCAAAAAAGCTCAATACTATAACTCATATGTAGAAAATTTAGAAAATATACTTAAAGATATCTAAACAAAATGCATTTCTTCCAATGTATCAAATGTTCTAGACAGAAACTTCTATATTTCTAAATTCTCAATATTTAGTCCCATAGTCTTAGGGGAAATATACTCCTAGTAAACATAAAAAAAATCAAAAAATTTTTTAAAAAGTAGATACTTAACAGAATCAGACTCCCTAAATTACATGAGAATAAATTTTATCTTTAAAAAAAAATTCTTATCTAAATAGGAAAATTAGAAATCATAGAAAAATATATAGTTAATCAAAATTCAAAACATCCTAAAAATAATAAATTGTATTATTTGACCCTAAAATCCTAAAAGTTTTAGATATACATTTTAATATTTCAATTCCCCTTTTTTAACTTTTTTTTTAAGATTTTATTTATTTAAGAGAGAGAGAGACAACAGGAGCAGGAAAAGATTTTATTTATTTATTTGACAGAGAGATCACAAGTAGGCAGAAAGGCAGGCAAAGAGAGAGGGGGAAGCAGACTCCCTACTGAGCAGGGAGCCTGATATGGAGCTCCATCCCAGGACTTGAGGATCATGACCTGAGCTGAAGGCAGACACTTAACCAACTGAGCCACCCAGGCACCCCAACCTTAAGATATTTAATGATTTTTAGGGGCCACCTGGATGGCTCAGTGGGTTAAAGCCTCTGCCTTCAGCTCAGGTCATGATCTGAGGGTCCTGGGATCGAGCCCACATCGGGCTCTCTGCTCAGCGAGGAGCCTGCTTCCTCCTCTCTCTCTGTCTGCCTCTCTGCCTACTTGTGATCTCTCTCTCTCTCTCTGTCAAATAAATAAATAAAATCTTTTTTAAAAAAAAGATATTTAATGATTTTAAAGTTGATGTACATGAAGACATTTTTATTGTTCAGATCTAAATATTAATTGACTTATAAAATCTACATTTTGTACATTTCATTTATTTATTTATTTGCTTGTTTGTTTGTTTGTTAATATTTTATTTATTTGACAGAAAGAGAGACAGTGAGAGCAGGAACACAAGCAGGGGGAGTGAGAGAGGGAGAAGCAGGCTTCCTACTGAGCAGGAAGCCCAATATGGGCCTTGATCTGGGGATCCTGGGGTCATGACCCCAGCTGAATGCAGAAGCTTAACGACTGAACCACCCAGGTGCCCCATTTTGCACATTTTAAAGTATAAGTTTTATAACTGTAAGATCTTTCCCAAATATATCAATTTATCTTTGTTTTGGACACTTTCAGGACGTAATAACTAAATTCATCTATTTTCTCCATTGTTTTGAATACTGCTAATAGCTTTGTCCTATGCCAAACATGGTTTTATATAAAAACCAACATATTTAAGTTTCTTGATCGGTTTTGGAGTTAGAATAAAATTGTCCTTTAGGCAAAAATAATCCAAAGAAAACTTGGCTCCAGGGTCAAGGCTGGAAGAGGCCTTGATATAGTTCATGAAAACTATTATCTAAAAGTATCACCTGTATTAAAAATAAAATCTACATGATTTAGTATACTGGAAATCTAGCTGGTATTCAATTAATATTTTGAATGAACGAAAGGCCAACACATCTTATTACAGAGTATCATTTCCTTTTAAATACATTTCCTTCTGCAGAAGTAATTAGAAGGTTCATGAGGCAGGACTTAGGGCCAGGAGGATAGTGCAGTTTAGGCTGAGTGACAGTTTTGCTTGCACTTCTAAACTTTCTTTCTGCTAATGCTCCTCCTGTTACCTATAATAAGCCTCTGACTGACTATGTATCAGGAGGTGTTGATGTCCTCAACGGTATAGACTTTGTGACTTTTAGTGCTGTTGTAGAGCATATGCAAATATACATATGTATGCATTGATGTTAGCTAGCGAGTAGGCTACTGAGAATTTATTGCAATTAGTTTCACTTTCAATTTCTCACGGGGTAGTGGTTCAGTTTGGCAAGACCTGTTTGTTGCACTGCTAGTACCAACTGTTTAAACTAAGCTTCCTATAAACCTCTGTAACAAAGAATAGCATCTTATATGAAACTTTCTATAAAATGCCATTCAGAGACTTATGCTTATTCTGCATATTTAATTTACTTGGGCTTCAGTTGCCCTGCTTTTGTTTAACAATGTTTTTCTTGTTCTCGGTGCTTTTAAGAACATGATTTGTCCCTTGCTTCTCGTAGTGCTTAGAGAGAATCTCTCCTGCTCAGTTTCGTGTTGATCACTTGGTATCTTAATAACTTCCCAGAATTTTGTGTTTGGTTCTTATAGCTGCTGTGATCTATAAATGAGCCCTTATTACTCTTCAGATGCGAGCTATGTGGTTTCACATGTCTTATTTAATTTCCAAATTCCTCCTTGATCTCTGAACTCCTCGTCAAGGCCAGAAGCTGTGACTTTCTCATCTCTGTATACCAGGATCAAGATCAGAGCCTGAATTATGGCGGGTACTCAGTACTTGTTGAACAGAAAGAGAAGCAGATTTGGGGCTGGAATCTGGAAGAAACTTATTCTACATATCAACTTGTTCTATACCATATGTCAATGCAAATTATGCGGCCAAGTTATTTTAGGCTACGCGCTTTTTATATATATGCTGCCACCAACCTCACAACAAAGTAGGAATTATTACCCTTGTGTTATTAAAAACAAAACAGAAAACAGCAAATCTAATGCCAGGAGAGTGTGAGTAACTTGCCTGAGGTGAAAGTGAATTAGTATGAGTGGTAAAAAAAATCTCTTTCCCAAAAATTGAAGCTCTTTTGTTTAATTCCAGCTGATAGAAGATAGATAGGCTTTCTCCCAATCCCAAGATGGTGTCAAACACAGAAGGCAGGAATATTTGGAGGGAAATTGCCTGTTTAGAACAAGAGGTGGATGGATCTTACTTAATGGAGTTTGGATTGCCAGGTGACAGACCTAAGGGAATTCTGGTCCTCTACCTGGCATACAACCATCCAAAAACAGAAAGGAGTAAGAGTAAAAAGGAGTGTAGAATTAATGCAATTTTCTGTCTGTCTACTTTTAAAATTCAAGTAGTCATCAAACAAGACCCAAGATTAGAAGGTCTGATTTCATAAACTGCCTTCCCGGTATACCATAAACCAAATAAAATTTCTGGGACAAAAAGACAATCTAACAATCGTTCATCAGATTGTTTCAGTTACCTATTGCTGCATAACAAATTGCACCGATATTTAACAATTCAAACAATAATTTTGTTGTATCTCACAGTGTTGTGGGCAAGGAAGTTGAGCCTGTCTTAGTTGAGAGACGCTTCTGCTCCACGTGAGATTGATTGAGATCACTGGGTTATATAAATTGGTGGATGGGATAATCTAGAAGGTCCAAGACCTTTCACCTGCATAACTGATACATTGGTGGGAAAATCTAGAAGGCTGAGTTCAGCCGTAACTATTGTCCAGGGCACCTGTTTATGGCTTTTCTAGCATGACAGTTGCAAGGTAGTCAGACTTCTTACTTGACAGCCCAGGACTCCTAGAAATAATTTTTCAAGAAACAGGAAGTATAAGCTGCCAGTTTCTTAAGGTCTGGTCCTGGAAACCGGCACAATGTTTTTTCTACCATAATTTATTGGTCAAAGCAGGCATAGAACCCACAATGATTTGAGGTGAGGGGACATAGACTCTTACTTCTGAATGACAGGAATGTCTAAGAATTGGGGACCACTTTTAATCCACTACACAGCCCAATTAATTTTCAATAATTCCTGCTTATAAATTATATTAAACACATTTTTTTTCAAAACTTAAAAGGAAGAAATGTTTTTGTTCCTCTGTGTTCTCAGATTACTACTCCTGTAGCCATATCATATTCCACCTTATATTATGGCTACCATATATGTTTTATCACCACTTCTAGAGTTGACACTGATATATTTTTACATTTATGCCCCCAGGTTGTTTATATACCAATATTATTGGGCAGTTCAGGCAGAAATTTCATAATGCTTATTGTCATTCCCAGTCTTTTCTTCTTTGCCTCCAACTGTTTAAATGCTTCCAGACTCTGCTCTTCTAAGAGGAGGCTGAGTCTGCATCTCAGTGTGCACAGATTTTTTCTTATTATCATTAAACAGTAATTTTATATTTATAAAGCCAAAGAACATTTTGGGGACTGATAGACCAGACTTGACATTTCACAGAAGTAAAAACCAGAATTCAGAGAACTTTATATTAACTTGTCCAAATCATGCAAATAATTTATAGATAGCTGGAACTAACATCTAGGGCTCATGGGTCCTCTTCAGTTGTACTGACAGTATATGTATTTTTTATTGGTATTTTTTCAAAAGATATTTTATTTGGAAACTAAAAAGGAGAAACTATTTTTAAAATGCCAAACTAATCAAACGGAATACCAAACATAGAGACTAGTGAAATTCCTGAAGGTAGATTGAAAACAAAAACAAAAATAGGGATGCCTGGGTGGCTCAGGTGGTTGAGCATCTGATTCTTGATTTCAGCTCAGGTCATGATCTCAGGGTTGTGAGATGGAGACTTGTGTTGGGTTCCACACTCAGCATGGAGTCTGCTTGGGATTCTATATGTCCCACTGCCCTTCCCTCCCCCTCCACTCCCCCTTGCCCCCAACTGGCATGTTCACTCACACTATCTTTCTTTTTCTCTCAAAATAAATAAATAAAATCCTTAAAATAAACACTTTAAACTATTAGTCAACAGGTGTCACAAGACTCAGTCTCAATATTATTCATGGTATTCAACTCTCTGTCTTTCTCTTTCTCTCTCTCTCTCTGTCTCTCTCTTTAAATTAACTTCCCTTTGTCTTCTTCCCCTTCTTCAAAGGCATCTTTCCAACACTTTGTCCTTCTACTGGTTACCTCTTAAGTTTTTCCTGTCTCCAAGATGGTTCTGGTCACTTTATAGCCAAATGGCACTGCTGTCTTTTAATTGTTTTCAAGATAATTCCTTGTAGAAAACAAAAGGTATTTTCCTTCCACAGGAATGTGTTAACATAATTAACCCATATCTCAGATATCCAGTAGAAAACCTACAAAAGGCAAATCAACTTCAGATACCATCTTAACTTATTGGCAAACATAGTTTCTGGAAACTTCCTCGGACTGCTTGCCTGGTATTGAGGATATAGGTGATGAATAACACTCAAGTAGATAAAATTATAATGCCATCATTTGTAATTAATGCATTTACTTATTTAATTGATTTTACAAATAACTAGAAGAAATTCAGTCACTGTGAGAAACCTTACTCCAAGGAAATTATAAGTCTCTTTCAGTCAAGGTGATAACCAACCCTCTCAAACCAAACAAGTTAAATTGAATTTTTTTCTTTCCTTTTTTTTTTTACTGTACTTTTCCTATAACCTATTCTTCCCACTGAGGAAATAACACATACTTCATGGAGTCACTATCAATAAGCTTTAGCTGCTGTAACGCTGAAAATATGGACAAAATTCTTTAAATAAACCAATAAACACACTATTCCACTAGCCAGGGCTATTAAGTACCATTTGTAGGAGCAGTGGGGTGAAGAAGAAAGATGCCAGAATGTTATATATCCTGAGTTATTAGAATATCAGTCATACAATGCAACTTTTGACACTTGCTACACAGATCCTAATGCCTATAATTCTGAATTAATATGACCAACATATCTTGAGGCTCTCTCACAGTCTAAAAGCGGCATGTACATAATTGAATATCTTTGTAATAAATTTGAAAGGCTCCCATTTCCCACTGGTCAACTGTTTGCTCCAGGGACTTTAACTGCCCGACATTTTCAGGTTAGAAATCATGAACATGCATGTACAAGAAAATAAAAATTCCTGAGATTCTACTACCCGAAGACAAATGTAAATACCTTAGGATGGACTTACTTGTAATTTACTTTTTCATGTAATATCAAAATAAAATGTGAACACTTTTTCATGTCTAAATTCTCTTCTACAGCATCTTTTTCTAAGAACTGTGGAGTATTCTACCCTGGTATTGCTGGTTCATAAAAATGTACTAATTACAGGTCATTTAAATCCACTTCTTTGTTCTTAAAGAAAAAACACTGTCACGAGTATACTAGAATGACTATTTCTTTATGACAGAAACAAAGAAGTCCAATCTCTGGACTAAAACATTTGCACATTTCAAGGCTTTTACTGTGTATTCTCAAATTGTATCCAGAATCTACCATTTTTAATCCTCTTTTCTTTTTTTTCAAGATTTTATTTATTTATTTGTTTGTTTGTTTATTTATTTATTTATTTGAGAGAGAGAGAGAGAGAGTGTGTGTGTGTGTGTGTGTGTGTGCGTGCAGGCACAGGGAGAGGCAGAAGAGAGAGAGGGACAAGCAGATTCTCTGCTGAGTGGTGAGCCAGATGAGATTATGACCTGAGCCAAAACCAAGAGTTGGACCCTTACCCGACTGAGCCACCCAGGCCCAGGCATGCCCCCTCATTTTTTATTCTCTTTATGTTATATAAGATATCCAACTTTCCCATAGGCTGATAACAGTTAAAAAATAGTAGTCATCTTTTCTACCCAAAAGTAAGTTATCTCACTGATATTTCAATTTTCATTTATTTGAATAAAATGAAGTTATTATGCTATACTAGGGTTTTTTCCCCTCAATTCTTTACCCTATTAGAGTTTCTTGAGCTTGTTATCAACTTAATCAACTAATCTTGTGTTCCTAGGTTGAAAGAGGAGTGTAACACAACACCCAGACCAGTTTGTACCCAATAATATTTGTTGAACAAATGAAGATGACTTCAGAAAAAATTAGACCAGGGCACCTGGGTGGCTCAGTTGGTTAGGCAACTGCCTTTAGCTCTGGTCAGGATTCCAGAGTCCTGGGATTGAGTCCTGCATCGGGCTCCCAGCTCCACAGGGAGTCTGCTTCTCCCTCTGACCTTCTCCCCTCTCATACTTTCACTCTCTATCTCAAATGGATAAATAAAATCTTTTTTAATTAATTAATTGATTGATTGATTGATTGATTAAAAAAAATAAAAAATTAGACCAGAAACTTAATAGATAGTGAGCAAAGGTCACCCATAATTAGGAATTGGTCATATATTCATACACATACAAATATACAACATGGAAAAATTCACACACAAATAATATTAAGAAGAAATTCATTCTCTCAAAAGTGTAATAGAAGAACTTTCTTTAGGACTAATAGTTTAAAGATCATTCTAATGTAGTTAAAATCCTTAACTGTAGAATTCTTAAACGTGATTTTACTAATTTATGAATGTACCTCCACAACTTGAAGTAGGAGCTTCCAAATTCCTTTCTAAGCCTGTATAGGGCCTGCTGCAATGAACGGACAAGATGCATATATAATTAGAGTTTTCCCTTGCATATATTAAATTCATTGCTAAAACCTTAAAAAAAATTCTATTCTCTTAAGTAATACGATGAATTCTGTTGATTATCGAAATGCTGTTAAAAGAAAAAAAACATAGTAATCATATGTAATATAATAGAAACCTCAGATGAGGAATATAATGCAAACCAGCACAATGCAAGGCTTAGCTGTGTGGAGTGAGTTGGCATGTCTGGGTGCTTGTCTCTCCATGATACCACAACCCATCTGAAAGAAAGAAAAAGTTCACTGTTCTGACGACCTTCTAGAGGGTGACTTTCCTCGATGACACGGCAGTGTCAGCATTTGATGTTACCTCCATGGGAACACAGTGCAACTTCCCAAGCTCTTTTTGTTTTGCCAGTTCTTCCTTTACAGCCTGGGGTTCTGCCCGCAGAGGGGAAAGAGAATGAAAGAGGTTAATGTGGTGTTTCTCTGCACTGGATGGAGGGCCCCCAAATGTGGGGCAACCCGATGGGATGGAAGCTAATGGCTCGGGCAGTGAAAGAATTCACCTGAGGCAGAACAAAGGAGATAAAAGTTTATTGAATGCAAGGGCGGGACCACAGAGGAGGGGCCTCTGCCACAAGGCACTGGGTGGGGACTTTATTTAAAGGGGGAGGGGGAGGAGGTATGGGAGCATATGGAATTTTCATTTTTTGATACTAGTGTCCAGGTGTAAGTAACCTATTGGTCGGCTAGGGCTTATAGATATTTTGAGGTGGGTCTCCTGATCAGCCTGTCTATAACCAGGGTGTTGGGGTCACTGTGGCCCTTTGTAATCCCATTATTCAAGCCAGTTGCCTAAAAGCAGCCTCTACAGTTAACATTTGACTTCCACTCACATTCCACCAGCCAGCACGCCATGACCTGAAGAAGGAGACTGGGAAATGCAGTTCCGCTGTATGCAAGTTTGGGGAGCAGCTAGCCATACTATCTCACATGGCCTCTTGGGTTTTTGTCATATCTGTGTGGCGTCACACAGTGCCTTGGAGTATTTTGCTCTACCCAAGTCTCATATATGCTATTATTTATATAGTATTTTACATTCACTTATTTTTTACAATTCAGGATTTATTTTAGAAGAAAACTAGCAAAACTATAATTGGAAAACCAAGATGAAATAGCCATAATAGAACTTAACTATAAAAATGAATGTACTAAAAACAAAACAATGTTACAAATTCTAAGCCTCTGAGCTGAGGCTGGCTCTTTTTTTGATGAAAATGGAGAGTAGGGGCGCCTGGGTGGCTCCGAGGGTTAAAGCCTCTGCCTTTAGCTCGGGTCATGATCTCAGAGTCCTGGAATCGAGCCCCACATCGGACTCTCTGCTCAGCAGGGAGCCTGCTTCCCCCTCTCTCTCTGCCTGCCTCTCTGCCTATCTGTGATCTCTCTGTCAAATAAATAAATAAAATCTTTAAAAAAAAACGAAAAGAAAATGGAGATAAGAGGGCTAGAGAGAGGCACAGTGTCTATTTTATCAATATCAAAAAAGTATTTTTTCTATTTTATAATTGTGAATTCTATTTGTTCCTTTTTTTTTTAAGATTTTATTTATTTATTTGACAGAGAGAGAGAGAGAGAGAGCATGAGCAAGGAGGAGGAGTAAGGAGAGAAGGAAAAGTAGACTCCCTGCTGGGCAGGAAGCCAGATAACACATCCCAGGACCCAGGATCATGACCTGACCTTAAGGCAGATGCTTAACCAAGGAAGCCATCCAGGCATACGAATTCTATTTGTTCTTGATTGTAATATTGTCAAAAATGTTCTTGTTTTCCTAGCTTCTCACTAATATACCATTTTCAAACTTTCAGTGTAGTTTTAAGTACAGCTCTAAGTTACTTTTTAAAAATCCAATATTCTTTCAATAACAAACTTTTCTACAGGATAGTGACAGACATATTTGGACTCATTCCTGCCACCTCATGCTTTGTCTTTTGCACTGCTTTCTTCTTGTTTTATTCCTTTCTTGATTTTTTTGAATGGTTTTCTTTTTCTAAATTTCATTTCCATTAGTGGGATTGGGAATTACACATACGGTTCCTATTCTTTTATTAATATATAAATTTGTATTTTTTAGCAATATTTATATTTAATTATAGCAATATCTAAAAGTTACAATTTTAGCAATAACTAGGGTTGATCTTAGCATGATTTTAGGTTTTATTTACTTTGTTTTTTACTTTAAACCTTCATCCCAGTCTCTAAATGTTGTCATCAAGAATTTTAGGACCATATTTTGTACTGTTTTTAAGCATTATACAGTATTAAAATTTAATTGTGTGTCCATGGGCTGCTTTTGTATATAGTCACATCTTCTGTTATATTCACTTAAAACTTTTTGTTATGTATTGTTATGTAATTATATCAGAGAGGTTCTGTGGGTGGTAACTTTTGGAGCCTTTGCAGGTCTTTACATTTGATCTTACATTTAAATTCTAGTTTGGGGGGCGCCTGGGTGGCTCAGTGGGTTAAAGCCTTTGCCTTCGGCTCAGGTCATGATCTCAGGGTCCTGGGATCGAGCCCCGCATCGGTGTCCCTGCTCAGTGGGGAGCCTGCTTCCCCCTCTCTCTCTGCCTGCCTCTCTGCCTACTTCTGATCTCTCTCTCTCTGTCAAATAAATAAATAAAATCTTAAAAAAAAATAAAAATAAAAATAAAATAAAAAATAAAAAAAATAAATTCTAGTTTGGATAGGAGTGCCTGGTTGGCTCAGTCAGTAGGTCATATGACTCTTGAGCTCAAGGTTGTGAGTTCAAGCCCTGTGTTGGGTGTAGAGATTACTCTTAACTAGTTAATTAATTAATTCTAGTTGGATAGGTACATACTTGTGATTTCAGAGTAATTCATACCAAGCATCTGGAAGGAGTTTCTGGAGTATTTTTCAACAACCACCAAACGATTCTCCAATTCTCAGTGGATATTGACTGGATGTCCTACAAATTTAATCAATTCTGTCACTACCTAGAAATAATATTAGATCCCACCAGTTAAGGACTCAGTCCTACAAGACTGACCTCATGTCAGATGCCAATCATAAGTTCAGGCTGTCGCTTGTGCTTCTGACAGACTGGTTATATAAATGGGAGGCTCCCATGACCCTCTCCTGCGTTCTTTTAATTTGCTAGAGGAGTTCATAAAAGTCAGGGAAACATTTCTTTATGTTATCAGTTTATTATAAAAGATATTGATAAATAGCTAGATGAAGAAGTACATTGGTAAAGGTCCAGAGGGCTCTTAAGGGTTGGAGCTTCCTTCTGTCCCTGTGGAACTTGGGTGTAACACCCTCCTAACAAGTGGATACCTTCAGCAACATGGAAGCTCATCAAGCTCATTAGCATCAACTCAGGTGTGGTCAATAGCATTAGCCATGAATAGCAAAAGATGCCTCTCTATTAGGAAATTAGAGTTTTAGGAGCTCTGCTATGAAACAGGGATAAAGACCAAATATACTGCTTACTATACGACAGTATTGATCTATTGACTTCTATTAACAAGTATTTAGTATTATTTGGTACTAAAGTGCTACCCAGTTCCTGGAGGCATTTTCCGATCTCACGGAATGCCATGGTGCCCCTAGTTTGCAAAGCATCATTTCCTGTGTGGATAGTAGTTTTCCTTTTGGGGAGATTTCAGCCATTTTTCTGAGTCCTAAGAGTTCTGAAATTTCACAAGTAATTGTCTAAGGCAAAGAATTTTATTGTGCTAACATTTGAAAAAAAACACTCAGAACATTCTTGTAAATCTCAACATTTGTGGTTTGGGGCATCATGGAAAATTTCCCAGTTGCAGATTTGATTATTTGTCCCCTTCAGAGTCTCTTTTTCTGTCTTTCTGGAACTTTTATTTATAGACAATATACTTGCTTACCTACTCTTTCATGCTCTTTGCCTTTTGCCCTTCAATTGTGGAGAGTTCTATAACTTCATCTCCCAAATCACTTAGTAGTGATTGTCAATTAATAAATTATATTATTTTTCATTTGGAAGAACTATTTTTTCCTCGAATGCAATCTTTTTGTTGCAGTCTATAGTTTTGTGAATATAGTATTCTCTTGTTTGATACCCAATCTGAAGATAGTTCTCTCTTTTTTTTAATTTTTATTTATTTATTGGGCAGAGAAAGAGAGATCACAAGTAGGCAGAGAGACAGGCAGAAAAGAAGGGGAAGCAGGCTCCCTGCTGAGCAGAGAGCCTGATGCGGGGCTCAATCCCAGGACCCTGAGATCATGACCTGAGCCGAAGGCAGAGGCTTTAACCCACTGAGCCAGCCAGGTGCCCCTGAGAGTTCATTTTTTAAAATATTCTCTTTTGGTGTTTTGAATCACCTGATGGATCATCTTAATCAATGTTACTTAATGCCTTTGGTTTTGTCAAATACTTGGTAAACCTTTTGACTGACGCGATAAGTTAGTGAGTAAGTTGGTATTATGGATTGAACTGTGTCCTTCAAAAAGACGCATTGAAGCCCTAACCCCAGTACCTGTGAATTTGACTTTATGTGAGAAGAGAGTCAATAGAGTCTTTGCAGATGTAATCAGTTTAAGATGAGATCACTAGCATCTCATGAGATCACAGTCCCAATCCAATATGACTGGGTTCTTATAAGAGGGAAATTTAGGTGCTCCTGGGTGGCTCATGATTTTGGCTCAGGTCATTATCTCATGGTCCTGAAATCGAGCCCCACATAGGACTCTGTGGTGGGCTTGGAGCCTCCTTAAGATTCTCTCTCCATTTCCCTCTGTCCCTCCCCTTTTTTTTTATTTATTTGTTTGACAGGGAGAGATCACAGGAAGGCAGAGAGGCAGGCAGAGAGAGAGGGGGGAGCAGGCTTCCTGCTGAGCAGAGAGCCCAATGCGGGCTTGATCCCAGGACCCTGAGATCATGACCTGAGCCAAAGGCAGAGGCTTTAACCCACTGAGCCACCCAGGTGCCCCTGTCCCTCCACCTTCTGAAGAAGAAGAAGAAGAAAAAGAAGAATAAGAAGAAGAAGAAAAAGAAGAAGAAGAAGAAGAAGAAGAAGAAGAAGAAGAAGAAGGAGAAGAAGAAAAAGAAAAGGAAGAAGAAAAAGAAGGAGGAGGAGGAGGAGAAGAAGAAGAAGAGGAGAAAGGGGAAGGGGAAGAAGGAAATTTAAGTACAGGCACAGTTGGAGAAAGCCAGAATGTAATGACAGAGGCAAAGATTGGAGTGCTGCTGCTGAAAGTCGAAGATTGCCTGTAAGCCACCAGAAGCTAGAAAGAGGCAAGGAAGGATTCTCCTCTATATGCTTCAGAGGGAATATGGCCTAGCTGACAGGCTTGAGTTCAAATGTGTAGCCTCCAAAACTGTGAGAGAACACACTTCTGTTTTCATATATATATATATATATACACACAAACACACACACAAAGAGATTTATTATAAGGAATTGGCTCATATGATTATGGAGGCTGACAAGTCCCAAGAACTGCATTTGGTAAGCGAGAGACCTGAGAACCAATGTTGCAGTTCCAGTGTGAATATTGGCAGGCTTGAGACCCAGGAAAAGCTCATGTCCCACCCAGCTCAGGTCCCAGCAGCCAGACAAGAAGAAATTACCCCTCACTTGAGGGAGTGTTAGCACTTTTGTTCTAGTCAGGCCTTCCACTGATTGGATGAGAGGGCAATCTGTTTTATTCAGTCTATTGATTCAAAAGTTAATCTCTTCCAAAAACACCCTCGCCGACCCATCCAGAATAATGTTTGACTAAATAGCTGGGCATTCCATGACCCAGTCAAGTTGAAACATTAAATTGACCATCGCAAATCTGCCTCTGGTCCACTTGGCACCATACACATCTCATTAAACCACACTTAGTCTTCAAATAAAGACAATAACAAGGTCATAATTCCACCTAACATGACACAACCATCCTGTGTACAACCAAAACCGTATTAAACCTTCCTTGGAAGAAAAGATTAGATCTTGGAGTGAGGTTTACTCTTCTCCTTAATATCCTTTAACTTAAATTCTATGATGTGAAACTAGTATTAAATGGTATGATATAAAGGCAATACATTTATATACCATGATAAGGGAATAGGAGAAGAAAGAAAACAAAGAAATGCATACAGATTTATAGACACACAAATGTATTTGTAGCAAAAAAAAAAAAAAGGAAATACTCAGTGACAATTACAGCCCTCCTTTCTATGATTGGTTTTGTAGTCCTTGCTGGTATTTAAAACTATCTTCTTTTACTGCCCATTCTGTATTCTTTTTACCTTCAGGAAGTACCTCAGCTGGGCATGTTACTTGGTTGGGGGACCCAAACCTTCATTTCTGAAGGGTTTGGGCCCTTAGTAGCCCTGCCTGGATTAAGTTGTCAAAGTTTTCCATTGACCTTCATCACAGGGCATGGTAATAGTAAGAAATACTCTAAGGGATCCCTGTATTCCATACATATTCTTCCTTCCCTCCATTGTGGAGTAGCAGTCCAATTTCCCCTTGGCAGTCAGGCTCCATTGCCCTAGCCAGCACCGTAACTCCCTTCCTTGGCTATTGATGGAAAGACATAAGAAGCCCAAAGTGGGGGCACCTGGGTGGCTCAGTGTGTTGAAGCCTCTGCCTTCAGCTCAGGTCGTGATCTCAGGGTCCTGGGATCGAGCCCCACGTTGGGCTCTCTGCTAGGCGGGGAGCCTGCCTTCCTCTCTCTGCCTGCCTCTGCCTACTTGTGATCTCTCTTTCTCTCTGTCAAATAAATAAATAAAAACTTAAAAAAAAAAAAAAAGAAGCACAAAGTGGCTGGGCTGTTGTCTCGACTTCCAGTTTAATAGAACATCATAGTTGTGTCTCCTGGTGGAAGCATTCTTCCCTTTGGAACTAAGACCTCTAGGCCAGAAGGGCATAAAGTTGTGAGAACAGGAAGCAAATATTTTGCTAGTGGGTCACCAGGGGTAAGTGGCCCCACTCCCATTTCTACTCCTTGATTGCTGCACTGCTTGTGGGAGAAATAGTATCACATATCAGATGCTGATTCAGGGTATATATAGCCTTCTGGAGAACACTTCTCTAGCCCTGTAAGATATTGCCATCTAGCTAGCATTATTAGCCATTTACCCCGCTGATTACTCAGAGACAACATCTCCTTCTCTTCAATTGTTCACTTTGATCTTACCAATTTTCTGGATCCCTTCTGGATTCTTCAGTGGTTTTCTTCAAAGCATTTGGGCTTTGTTTTTTCTCACAGTCTCACTTTTCAATCAATCTAATAAAATCTGCTTTTCATCATCCATACAATTCTATCTTTCCATTATTCAGAGATTCCTCAAGATGTCTTATCTGTTCATGGAAACCTTTCTTGTTTTGTTATGCTACTATGAATTTCTTCTCAGATGTTAAGGGATTTGAGACTTAAAGGGAAGCAAATATATATATTTGGCTTGTTATATCTATCCATTCTCTGGCTTTGATGTTTAAATGTCACATACTGAGACCAAAAACAAAGGACTTCTGGTTAACATGGTGAATTAGTGGGGTGCCTGGCTGGCTCATTCTGTACTGCATGCAATGCTTGACCTTACAGTTGTGAGTTTAAGCCCCACATTGGGTGTACAGCTTACTTTTAAAAAGTAAATAAAAATATTTTTTAAGGGGCCCCTGGGTGGCTCAGTCAGTTAAGCATATGCCTTCAACTCAGGTCATAATCTCAGGGTCCTGGGATTGAGTCCCAAGTCAGGATCCCTGCTCCACAAGGAGTCTGATTCTCCCTCTCCGCCTGCAACTCGCCCTGCTTGTGCTCGCTCTTGCTTTCTCCGTCACTATCTCTCTGTCTCTTTCAAATAAATAAAATCTTAAAAATATATATATTTTTTAAAAATCAAGAAATTCTTATTAAAAAAAACCCTTGTCCAAGTCTTTATTTAAAAAAATGTGAATTAGGATGTTTTTACTTCCTTTGTCTCCTAAAATTTCACTGAAATAAAAATGCATCAATTAAAGTGTGTGTACACATAAGTATAAAATGCAAGGACAAATGAAATGGAAAAGGACACATAATATATGATAAATTTTGCCAACTTTTTTTTTTTTTTTTTTTTTTAGAGAGGAAGGGAGAGATATTGGAGGCAGGCAGAGGGGGAGGGAGAGAGAGAATCTTAAGTAGGCTCTACACCTAGCATGGGGCTCAATCTCACAACACTGAGATCCTGACCTGGACCAAAATCAAGAGTAGGATCCTTAACTGACTGAGCCACCCACACATGCCATGCCAACTTTTAAAAGATAGAGTGTGGTTGGGTGGGTAATAAGTGACCGCCTGGAGTGGAGGAAGTGCAGAGGTCATTCACTCTCTGGAACCCCTCAGAGGCTCAGCACTTATAAGCTGAGGCTGTCAGTAGACCCTCTTCTCTAGACTGCACAAGTAGGTAACCATTTCCCCACTCATGCATCTCCACCCCTCACCAATCAAAGGACCAGAAAGTTATTCACTGGAAAATATGAGCCCAAGAAATTCTAGATTCAGGAAAGTCAGTCAAATAGAGGGTAGTTGTGAGGCAAGGAATTAACAACACAGGATTAAAAGAATTGTTATGTATTGAACCGTAAACTCCTGTATTAGTTTCCTCATGATGCTGTAACGAAGTACCGCAAACCACGGGTCAGTGGCTTAAATAGCAGGAATGTATTGTCTCTCAGCTTTATAGGCTAAAAGTCCAAGAATCAAAATGTATGCAGGATTGGTTCTGTGTGAGTGCTGTGAGGGAGAATCTGTTCGTCTCTCTCCTAGCCTCTGGTCGTTTGCTGGCAATCTTTGATGTTCCCTGGCTTCTGCTGCATTGCTCCAATCTCTGCCTTTATCTTTATATGGCATTCTTCCTGTGAGGGCATGTCTGCATTCAAATTTCCCCTTTTCACAAGGGACTGTCATGTTGAATGGGGTTCATCCTATTCCAGTATGACCTTATCTTAAGGAGCTACATCTGCAATGACCCTATGTCCAAATAAGGTCACATTCTGAGATACTGGAGTTTAGACTTCAACATTTCAATTTGGGGGTACATAACTCAATCCATAACAGTTCCCTTACTCATCCTATTCTCAGAATCCCAATAATTGGGTATTGTACGCACATCTTTGTCACCCCCTACCTGTGTGTTTGAAAAAATTGAAACCACCTAGATAAAAGATTTTAAGAAACTGGCATTTGGAGTTCTTCAAAGACTGTATTTTGCTTCTGATTATTCCACCTGTTGTCAAGTCTCACCCGTACATACAGAGATTGCAATCAGCTCCTTAGTTCTTAAATATGAATGAGCATCCTAGAATCACTAGATACCTAAATAATGTTTCCAATAAGGAAGAGACAGATCGAAACAGTCAGAAACAGAAAGGCCTGGAGGAAACAGATAAAATGCATGATCAGAAGAAAGCTTTTTAGGGGCCCCTGGGTGGTTCAGTGGGTTAAAGCCTCTGCCTTCAGCTCAGGTCATGATCTCAGGATCCTGGGATGGAGCCCTGCAAAGGGCTTTCTGCTCAGCGGGGAGCCTGATTCCCCCTCTCTCTCTGCCTGCCTCTGCCTACTTGTGATCTCTCTCTCTCTGTCAAATAAATAAATAAAATCATTTAGAAAAAGAAGAAATCTTTTTAAAAATTATAATTAATAATCCCAGAGGAATAAGATACTGCAATCATAAATTTATCTTTTTTTTAGGTAAACTCTACCCCTAATATGGGATTCAAATATCAGACCCCAAGATCAAGAGTCATATGCTGTACTGACTGAACCAGTTAGGAGAAACTTCTGCAATCATAAATTTATAATGGGATGTGATGAAAAGGAAATGTTTACAAAAAAAGAAAGAGGTCTTAGAAATCAAAAGCGGGGTAGAATAAATGAAGGAGAGTAGGTTATCAAAGAAATAGTATAAATATATGAAATATACAATGAAACATATATGAATATATGAAAATACATATACATAAATTATATGTGAAATATAATATGCATATATTCCATTTATTTCCCTGGAGACCTTCCTTCTCAACCCTTTGTCCTCTTGCTCCACTCTCAATCTATGTTTCTCTAGGTCCAAAACAGTAGTCATCCTGGGATGTCTCTTCGCTGCTTTTCTGGAAATAAGTATTTACAGTCTAAAAATAACATAAAACCACCTTTTAAACTAAGAAACAAGTTTGAAAAGAGCTCTAGACTTATTAATATAACAACAGATGATAAAAGACAATGAACCAATGACTTCAAATATCAAGTAAAATTATTTTCAATCTTCTTGGCCAAAATTTTAATTGTGAGGCGATGATGAAGTTATTTGTAGTTACACAACATATCAAGAAATAAATCTTCTATACATTCTTTCTGAGAAGCTTTTGTATCATCATGCTTAAGCCAAGTAATGGATTATGCAAATCATAGATTGTGGACTATAAGAAAGGAAGGATCTAGCCAGACAAGCAGCAAAGCATAGAGACATCTCAGGATGACCACTGTTTGGGATCTAAAAAAAAAAAAAAAAGCGGATTCAAATTTGAGCAGGGGGAAACAAGGCTGAGAAGAAAGGTCTCTGGGAAAATAAATAGGATTAATAGTTTATTCAACATATTTTTGCATTATAAAGGTATCTGCTACAAATAGGTATATAAGTATTCACCATATCTCTTGGTGCATTTGAGAAAAAAGGGAACATAAGAAAAAAAATGATATAAAATGATAAAAATTCTTAAAACTAAAAAAATTGTTTGAGAAAGGAAGTACAGTACACTATTCGGTTCAGTCATTTACATGGCCCATAAAAAATGGAAACATTTTTGTTAATTTTAACTACATAAAAATCCATGGTGAGAGAAAGTGTGGAATGATGATAGTGGAAAACAACAAAATCTTCATTTTGAAACATCATGTCTAAAATTGATCAATCAAAATTGTAGCATAAACATATTATATTGGAAGTAGAAAAAGAAATAGGTAAAAGAGTTCAAGGTAGGTGATGGGAGAATTGAAGACTAGAAAAGGGTGAGAGGGTGAGGCAAGGATTACTGATTATAAATCATTTACATTATTGGATTTTTAAAATATATATGCATGTGTTATTTTGAAGAGGATAACAAATTTTATTTTATTTTTATTTTTGTTTTTTAAAGATTTTATTTATCTGACAGAGAGAGACAGTAAGAGAGAGAGGACACAAGCAAGGGGAGTGGGAGAGGGAGAAGCAGGCTCCCCATTGAGCAGGGAGCTCAATGCGGGGCTCGATCCCAGGACCCTGGGATCATGACCTGAGACACTTAATGACTGAGCCACCCAGGCACCCCAGATAACAAATTAAAAAAAAAAATACAGAAGCAAAGAAAATACCAAAATATGCTGATTATAATTTGAAAACATATTCATGTTATGTCTTTCCCAGCTGTGGTATGATGATTGGTACTATACATACAACCCTAAGAAAACAATTAGGTTGATCAGATATTTGTGTTATTAGCTTCATTGTTGATATAAGTTAACAAACACACAAGTCAATGTGATGGGCAAATTTATATACACCTAATGAGTTTAATTGCAAAGGCAGAGAATTTTACTGTAAAACCTATAGAAATGTAGAATCTAGTCATGTTTATGTATAACTCTATGAGCATACTGGTTGCAGCATTCTGGCAGTATTTGCATTTTTTTTTCAATCTACCATTTTAACCATTTTTTAAAGTTTATTTATTTATAATCTCCACCAACATGGGGCTTGTACTCATGACCTTGAGATTAAGAGTCATGTGCTCTACTGAATGAGCCAGCCAGAAACCCCAGTATTTGCAATTTGAATTACAAAAATCTGCTCCATTTTATGGGGATACCTAAAAAATGTGGATTAATAACTACATGGATTGTAGACATGAATTTTCTACTTGTGACTCTTGTGATGTCAGTGAGTTGATAATATTTTGTAATAGCCAAAGGTGCTGCATTAAGAATCTACAAGAGGAAGAGATGAAGAAGCATTATAGAGAAAAAAGAAGGAAATCTGATAAGACAGAAAGATTAAGAACAGATGACCATTGGTGTGGGGAAAGATTGCACCTTGATTGTTCTATGTCACTATGACACTGAATAGTAAAGAAATTACTGCTGTGCCAATAAGCGAGGGGATGCTAGGCAATCCCCCACTAGAAAGAGTTTTCGAAAGACTGTGAATTCCAGAATAACTACCTTCATGGAGAAGAATAGAGTTAAATGACAAAAAATTACCAGAAATGGAGTTTCAATCCTGATTTAGTGCTGGTTTTCTGAAATAGAAAATTAAAGCGTTTCATAGACATTATAAGTTATAAAGAACTATCTAATGATATATTATGACATTCCTCTTATTCCCATTAACTGACGGATTTTGAAACATATTGATGTTTCAAATGGTTTTACCAGTGATTAAATTTATGTTTATTATAGGCATTATTGAAACACAGTGGTGTTACATATACAACTTCTGTGAACAACTAGAAAGTTTAGGCTATTTATAGAAGAAAAACATAGGAATATTAAAATTGTAGCTTTGAAATTAACTCCTTAGAACATATTTAGTAATGAATAACTTGGGAAAAAGAAAGATGACTTAACTTTATAAATATGCAACTAAATTTTATAATAGTAAATTTTAAAGGATTCAAAAAAATGATGTTTTGAAATAGTTGTTCAATATTCTCATTAATAGTGTAAATGAATCATGTGATATTGCTATTCTTTTAAATTTTTTTTATTATTTTTTTTGATATTGGTGTTCTTTACAGTTGGATATAACTACTGTGTTTGCAGTTTTCAATAACAGTTTACTTCATATTTCTACACACATATAAGTGTGTGACAAAGATAACTTTGCTTGTTATCAATACACAGGTATGTTCAAAAAGCAAGTATTCACTCTCACCTCATTCAGTATCACCACATCGGTAATTTTTTTATTTAGTTAATATTGTAGATATCTCTTCTGACCCATACTTTTATATCATTTGAATAGCTCTGTAATGTGGATGTGTCATGACTTTTTTCCCCTATTGCTGGATGTTCATAGTATTTGCATTTGTTACTATTATAATATTAAAACGAACTTCCTTTTCATATATCTTTACATATTGAGTATTTTGTTCCTTAGGATATATTCGTAAAAGTGGAATTTGCCAGATCAAAAAGAATTCCTTCGATTATTATTATTATTGAATAGGTACTACATGAACAGTGTAAGAAAAATTCAGAAAGGAAAAATGAATATAAAAACAGTGTCTTCCATTACACATTGATTCACCTGATGCTTAAAAAGAAAAGTTTGGAAAATCTGTGATCTAATAAACATACTAGCCAAGGGCATTGGATTATGATAATCATTAGTTAATGTGTGATTAGGTACACCATTGAGTATCAATATCCAATATTCAATGGAGCTCTTGATTTACCACACACATTGCATTAAAATGTGTGGCAGGTTTGTATTTTACAAGTATTTAAATTGGTCAATTCCATTGCTTAATAGATTTTAATCTGAAAATATGTATTTTGTGGATTACAAAACTACAAAAATATGTATTTTGTGGATTACAAAAACTACCAAATTTTTGTAAGGATATACATACCATTTAGTCCACAAATTTTCAATTTTTACTTTTCTTCTTGTACAAAATAAGACTTCAAGAATCAAAACAAAACTAGTGATAATGGTTTGACTAACTAGTCTTATGACAAATGCTTAAAGGGTCTGCTTAGAAAAGACAACAATATGTCCCCCTCCGCCCCCCGCACAGTGTTATGACAATGAATTATGATACTGTATTATCACTACAATGTGTGCTCCTTGAAGGCATAAATTTATTTTATTTGATTTGTCCCCAGTAGCTAGGGTAGTATTAGGTATAGAATAGGGAGGGACTCAATAAATACTAGTTGATTGCATATTATTCAAATTTAACCAAGAACTTGAGGACTTGGGCTTTTAAATTATCTGGTTCCAACATTTAAACAAAGAGAGGTAAGAGACATTCACTGTACAGAGTATGCATATACAATTGAAATCAAGTAACTTATTGAGTAGTCAGATGGAAATCATGCCTTGCATTATCAAATGCATCAGATCATAAGTAGTCCTATTCTACCACCTAGTTTTAGCTTTCACAGGGCTAGGTTGGTTACTCTGACTCCAGGAATGTCTTTGCATCGTGACATACTGTATTACAGGTACATAATACAATTCAACTTACACGTAGAAAAAAAACGTTAAGAGACTCAGAGGAACATATATTCCATTTGTTTACATTTAATAAAAGTTTTGATGAGATTCTTTAGGAAAAGTAAAGATAGACCTTTGCTGGTTTATTAAACTGGAAGCAAAAGTATTGACTGATTTTTTAAGGTCCTTTCTACCATTTTGATCCCAGGAAATATAGTTAAATATTTTATAAATTCACTAGTTTTTTGTCATACATAAGTGAATAGGAGAAATATGAGCCTCAAAACTATGTAAAACTACTAAAAGGCAAGACAATTTTCAACTTCTTTGCATTTTTTTCACCCCCCATTCGTGAATAAGTATATGGCAAATCTTTGAAAAACCCAGGAAAACATATGAAGCACAAATTAGGCCCTTGTCTTTCTTAAATCGTATTTCTAGAATTAGAAAATTAAAATGTTTCCAATTAAAAGAACTTATTGGGTCAATTTAACTATCACCTATGTAGTTTTTAAGGAAAAGAGCTATTTGTAGCCATGATGTGTCTCTGATTTGACAAAATATATGCTTTTACATTGGCCATAAGGGCTAACAATCCTATAGAGATATAAGTAGTAGAAAAATGGAACTCAATTAGGGAAATTCTGTTGATATTTTGGAACTATAAAATATATGTTACTTTAAAAAATAAAATATAGAGCGCTTGGCTGGCTCAGTTGGTAGAGCATGTGACTCTTGATCTTGGGGTCATGAGTTTAGGCCTCATGTTGGATGCAGACATTACTTAAGTAAATAATTAAAAAAATATATAGATGTTACTGACTCACAAAATGTACTTTCAAAAACTTGAAACAATTTCTTTTTGAAATTTATTTCTGAAAGTCACAGAGACAAAACTTTAAAAGTGACACGTTTATACTAAGGATACATGCGTGAGCAAAAAAAAAAAAAAGTAAGCACGGGAATACAAGAATAAAACATAGTAAAATTTTAATGAATACAGTATTCTGGATACAAGTAGAATACCACTAGGTAAGAATTCTATTTACCTTAGAAGTCTAGGAGAGTATGGATTGAGATAAATGGTTTAGGACAGTCACTTCACTATTCACAAAGTTAATCAGTGCTGACCAGAAACTAAAGCAATTTGTTAAAATTTTCAGTGAAATTATAGGATGGATCTTCCATTTAATGAATGTGTTTTAAGGTGATCTGTACTCATTTAAAGGCAGTTGGGGCAAGTTAAACCACAGAGAGCCCTCACAAAGACTAAGCACCAAATGACGAAATGTTTGTGGCTTTCGTTTTGGGCCACTTTAAATTTTATTTTGCTTAAATGTGTTTTCCATTAACATTCACATACAAATTCTTTCAGGCAAAAGTTTTACATGGAACTTTCTGCTTGGAGATCTTGCCAACTGTTACTTACAATAGTTTTCAAGCAATGAATACTTCAGAACAATCCCAAGCTGATACTTAATTGGTTACAATTGTAAGATGCAGAGCTTTTTCTTTAAAGTTTTCTGGTCCCCCAAAATTCAGTAGGGCCAAATGCATTAACTGGAAGTAGCATTTGTTTAAAAAAAAAAGTCTTAAAAATGATAATGAATAAAATAACTATTTAGGCTCTCATACACAATCTTTCTAAATTTTCACCCTGTAAGAAATGATTACAATGTCCTTCAGGCTTGCTATATGCCCCACAGAATTAAACAAAACAAAACAAAAAACAAGGAATTTAACATTTCAACAAGCTAGTTAACTATTTACTGTAAGCATATAGTGAAATTCTGGAAGACATACTACCATACTTCAAGAAAACACTATTAACAGGTAAGCATGTATTGAAGAAGGCAGTTTATAAATGAAACATTACAAATCTTATGTTTATGCATACAACTTATAAAATAGAAAAAATTGCTAGTTTTCCAATAGTATAGCATCACACTAACACTATATAGTTAAGATCAAAAGTTTCTGTACACACGTCTACTACACCTCCACAGCAGCATACGCCTTAGACATTGTCATTTGTTATCCAACATATGCCAACCATGGTTTCACGGATTTGTACCAGTTTGAGCAGGCTAAAACAATCATTCTGCCTTATCTATTTAACTATGAGACAAAGTTAACCAGTTTCAGGAACAAAAAGTTTCATAATCAGTAAACAAACATATTAAACCTCCACAACAGGATGGAAAATGCTTCTAAGGACATGATATAATCCTAACAGAAGGATGGATTATGCCCCTAGATAAAGTGTATGTAGGAATAGTTAGGAGCCTGGAGAAACACATTAAGACATATGGGACCTAAATGATCATCAAATCAGTAATAACTACTAGAAACTCAAATGTGAATTATTGGCCTTTCTTGTGCAACATCATCCAGGTTACTGCTTAGGACTACTCAAAACTGTTCTACCACCAGGTGTTTGCTGTTAGTGCAAATTAATATTGAAATAGGGAGCTGTCTGAATCACACGGAATTTTGAAAAATTAGAATGATTGTATATTTAACCTTATTTTTGTATTCTGAAAAATGCTATAAAACTCAATTATTTTCCTAGCTTCTTAGATCTCTACCATCTTAGATAATTCAAATTAAACATGGTTGCCTGCAAATTCTTTACTAGGGGAAGTAAAAGGAAAGTACATTTTGGTTATGTTTTGCTGTTGGCCTCACGTATGTGCTTTAGCAATGACAGCACTACTCCAGGCATTTATTGTGCTATTTTACATAACTAAACATGAGGAAAAACTTGTAGTTTAAATTTTGACGAGCAATTTTTTTTTTGGTGGCAGGCTTATTTTAAAATGAAAACAAAACAAAAACCCACATAAAAATCTAAACAATCAGATGGGCATTTTAACAACCTGAACTAGGAACTTAAAAGTCTGTAAAAAGAAACAGACATGGGAAGCTGTTTCTGAAAAATAGAACCTTTTCTTATTCACTTTGGCTTTTTTTTTTAAATGAAGATTTGTGGTAAGATGACCTCAAAATTCCAAGTCACGTAGGGCGTTCATGTCAGTGCTTTGTAATAGAAATATATTTTCTAAGTATTTTAAACTTGAATGTTTTCAAGAATTTAAGATTCTTTTTTAAAGCTCTAGTCCAAGTCTTCAGCTGTTTAGTCTTTTAAAAATAGAATTTGGGTCTCCAATGGAGAGGACATAACTGGGCTAAGCTACTTTGATGACCTTACAGGACAGTGAAGTTCACATAGAGATCATTTCCTGAACATGGTTGACCTTTAACAGAACTGATTATTTCCTCACCCAAACAGTTATGCAGGATACTGCCAGATCTCCTCTACAAAAATCTTGCCAGTCTTTCTAGACAATTGTTTACCATCCATGTTTAAAAACCTTGTACCACCAGAGGCAAAGCACATAAAAGTGAAAATAAGTAAACTTGTTTCTAGCCTATTTACCTAAAGTCTTACAAATCATATGGAAAAATTAATGTACAGAAAGTAATTTCCTTATTATCTGATCTGTCAGCCAAAAAGTAATTACTAGTTTTCAGTAAAAACAGGAAACTCAATCATAAAATGTCTGTTTAAATTAAAATGCCAATCTTGAAATCTTTTAACATCAAGACATTAAAAAAAAAAGCTTGCAAATTCAAGAGGATGCTTGAAAAAAGTTATGGTTCAAAATTTGTTTATAGTAAGAGACTAAAATCATGTCACTGCAAAATTCCCCATGGCTTTTGGCACTGACACTGAAAGATTTTAGTCTTTTGGTCACTTGAAGCTGCTACTAAAAACAATAACCCTTAAAAAGGGTGAAAAAAGACAGTGAGGAACTGAAGGATAGATAAGGTAACTACATCATATACACGCATAGTCTGAAATACAGTCATTTCTTCAAGGGATCTGAAGATATAAGAACAGTTCCCACCAACCTTTCCTTTTTGAAGAGGATCCTCTAATCAGAAATAATTCCTTTAAGTTACTGTGAGTGGTGTTTCCTGGCAGCAGCTTCAATTTCCTAGGCTAGTGTTCAATCCAAGTAATTAAGTAATCTCACAAGGAATAATCATATATGGCAACAGGGTAAAAAAGCAGGGCAGTTCTTCCATGCACAAACATTTTAGGAGAAAAACCATCAATTTTAAAGATAACCATCAGGTTCCAGGTATCCTAGCACACTCTAAACCCTAAGTTTTGCTTTACACCATTGGTGACTAAAATTAACAAGTTTTGCAGTGAGGTTTTTTTTTTTGTTTTTTTTTGTTTTTTTTTGCCTGCAACTATATACACATTGCAAAACTATTCTGCATCACATGATTTTAAATGAAATAAATATAAAAATGAACCACACAATCAACACATAACTTTAATACTCCACATTTATCTTGATCACAAAGGTGGTAACCTCCTTGTCAACAATCTTGTGAGTTGAGGAGTTGATTCTCATTCTCATATCCATCAGGCAGATATGCTCTCCTCAGCTGGTCTGACTTAGGTATGGAGCCTCCATTCTTCACGTGGCGAGACAGGAAAGCACGGACTGCCGGGTGATCAGCCTTCTCAAGTGGGATGTTGGCTTCCAGGCACATTTTCACAAAGTCCTGGATAACACTGACTTTCTCTGTTTGCGCAGTACTGTTGCACTGAAGGGATGCAGTCAGGGGCCTCTGCTTCTTTCTCACATTCTGCTCTTCAAATTCTGCCTTCCTCTTGGTATGAGTCTTTGACTTAAGGTGGTCACTAATGGCAGACTTGCGAACATGATTCAGAACCACATTGCAAGAAGTGCAGAAGAGTTTTCCTCCATCTTCGTGCAGCTCACCTCCAAACTCAGTGACTCGATCCAGGGGAGTCACATACAAAGCAGTCTTAGAACGGTTTCGAGCAGGTGGTGCTGTCACTACAAATCTTTCCATTCTGACTCTGAATAAGGTTCTTTCAAGACAAGAGAAACAAAAATAAGTGTTACAACAGTTCATTTGGGAAATAATTAACAATAAAAAATAGGTATAAACATTTCAAGTCTTAAAGACTTCAGAAAACTTAATTCAAATTAATAGACTGTGTGTCCACTAAGTCTTAACTTACCTGAAATATGGAAGATACTAGTTACTAGTATCAGTAACTAGCTACTAGTAACAACTAGGTCCATTCTTTGAATTTGATGAAATTCAAATAAATTAGAACTATGAAAAAAAGAACTCCAACTAACTCCGATGTCACTCTTTTAGGAAAACCTAATCTGATGTCAATATTTAGGGTATTAATTATATTATTCTCATCAATTTAGATGTGTATTAAAGTTTAAGAGCTTCTTTTACCTTCACCGTTCTGGGAAAACTGATTTTAGGAACACAATTATAGGCAATTGTGTACAAAGTTTGTTCAAACAGGTGGGCCACTAAACTGGCCTAATTCTATATGAAGATTTGTTCTGAGAAGAGAAAAAGCAAAAGAAAAAGAACACAGACCAACTGCAATTAACAGCAGCAACAATGACATTAAATGGTAAAGCCAAGGTATAGAGCTCAAAGTCAGTCATTTTTTAAATGCATATATGCCTTCACTGAGTTTTCTAAAGTGTGATAATCAAGATATGCAAAGTGCTTTTTCTAACACTTTTCCCCCTTTTCCATTAAAGACTAATACATTTGTTAATTATTTATTTCACTTAACTAGTAATTAGAACAAATCTAAGAAGTTAACACAGTGCCTAGTATATATGATAGGTGCCCAATCACAATTTGTTGATGGAATAAGTAAATGATTATCTTTACTACTTTTCCAAGTATTTAAGTCAGATGCAGCTTAATAATTTCTCAATTTACCCTAGTAACAAATTTTTATGATCTTTGCCAAAATCATGACGTTACATTATGGACACTGAAAACTTGAGATACTGAATAACTGTTGTCAGTGGCAACCATTAGCTTTCTGGAGCTGGGCCTTTGGCCTAAGCTCTCACATTAGCCTATATATAAGAAATTAAAATGAATTTGATACAATTCAAGATGGAATTCTGTTCTCTATAAATACATTAGAGAAAAATTCCTAAGTACATTCTCGACAACAATGCTTTAAAAGTGTAATCAGCAATAATGGAGTATTCTTAACCCATACTAGAGAATTCATAATTGGGTTATAGGAAATTTCTCTCAAAAGAACTCTAAATTGCCAATATGTGTTAAGATACCTGTGGACATAAACTCTGAAACAGTCTTAATGTTTCACAGAAATTCTGCGAAGTATGATAAAGTTTGGTTTTAATACATTTTAATTGTATTTTCTTTCCATTAACGAATTGTTCATGTGCCAAATACTATATTAGCCTATAGGTTTTCAGTGGCAGACAAGACAGATATGATTCCTGCCCCCCAAATCGTTAGCAATGAATTACCACTACACATGCTTGTACTTTAAGTCAATGGTACCTATTTTTTACTCCTATAGCAAATCAGTCAAAATTATGATTAATTTTGTTCTAAGCTAGTTATGAAAACCATTAAATATCTGTGCCCAGGAATAACTAAATCTTTCGATGTGAAATTTCGTCGTCTCTCTTTAAATATTTGAATTTCAAACTTTAAAATAAACACGTTCATTATTCTCTGAAGCGTAAAATCCTCAATCATTTGTGCTAATGTGAAAGGCCTATATATTCCAATGTCCTGTAACTTTCAAAAATCTGTGTTACTGCAGAGGCAAATATCCACCCAGTAGAGGATGCTCGACTTTACAGAGACCCGAGTAACAAAAGTGTTTTCAACAGAAGGTAAAGATATTTTAAACGAGGAAGTTAAAAGTTAAGAGCAGGAATTAGCCAACAAAAACGAAGCTGCAAATTATTTACTAGTTCGAAATAAAACTCAGAAGTTTTCAAGTTTAAATGTTTACCCGATCAGTTTCCAGTTTTTTTCGTCTTGATACTCAGTAGTGAAGGGTCTCCAGCGCAAAACCAAAGACGCTTGAAATCCTGGCACTTTCGTTTGTTCAAACCCGGAGATGCCTTCAAATCAGTTTTTCAACAAGTGGTGATGGGGAAATAGTTTCTGGGCTTGCACCCTATTTTCCCTGCGGTGCCGGGAAGTCATGCCTTTACTGTAAAACATGAAAAACAAATGGAAAGAAAAAATGGGGGAGGGGGAGGGAACGAAGAGTAGATAAAAAGACGAATAAGAACGACACGGCCACCACGGAGGTGTCTTTAAAACCGCTCCCTTTAGGTTAACTCCACACAAAAAATCCGGATTCTAACGTTTACCTCAACACTCCTCAACCCAGTCCTTTCTCAGTTGTCCGCCCCGCTTTGCACCTCCTCGCGCGCCCCAGGCCCCAGGGTTCGGGAGGGGGAGGGAAAGGCGGGGCGCGGGACGTTCCCGGCGTCTAGACTCCCTCCTCCCGCGCCAAACTCAGCACGCTGGCGCCCCACAACCCCTGCCCCGCTAGCTGGGCAGGGCCAAGACCCAGCTGCCGGCCGTGGGCCCGAGAACTCGACAGCAGAGTTGGCGGCAGTCTCAGGGGAGGAGGCGGCAGGCGCCTGGCGGAGGCGTCTGCTGTCAGGCTTCCCGTCTCCTCCCTCTTCCTCCCGCCGACAACGGCGCCCCGGCCCCGCCCCCGGCTCCCGCTTCAGGACGGAAGGCCCCGGGCCCAAAGCCCGCACCAACGGCCGGGCCCACCCTCGGCCTCCCTAGCTCCTCGGTACCGTAGGATCGGGGCCGCCGTTAGGGGAAGTGGACGAGACCCAGCCGGAAAGGAAAGGAGGAGGAAAAAAAAAAGGAGCAAGGGGGTGAGGGAGGAGGAAGACCCGTCGCCGCCGCCGCCGCCGTCGTCGCCGTTGCCCGATCGAGCCCCGCGGCGGCCGCCGTGTCCCCCGCCGCGCCCCGTCCTCTTGCGCCGCCTACGGCAAAGCTCGTAGGCGGTCCCCAGCAACCGCCGAGCAGCATTGACCAACAGACAGCGAGTCTATCAAACAGACGGCTGATTTGGCCAATGGGAGTGGAAGGGTGGGCATGTGTATGATTGGCGGCTAGACTTCTCCAATGAAAATTGGGGGCGTGGGTGGGCGGAGCCGGAAGTAGAGCCAGCCGAGAGGCCCCTGTCCGGCTGGGGCGGAGGGAAGGGGGAGGGAACTAGAGGAGGAGGAGGTTAGCCGAGGCAGCTACAGCGGCGGCGGCGTAGGGGCTGGTACGCGCTGGGCGGCGAGAGCCTCATGGCGGAGGAAGAGAGCGATCAAGAGGCCGAACGCCTTGGAGAAGAGCTCGTGGCCATTGTGGAATCCCCGCCAGGCCCTGTTGGGTTTAGAGCTGCGGGCGACGGCAGAGGTGGCGCTGGCGGCGGCAGCTGCGGTGTCGGCGGCTTTGGGATCAGCAGTCGGGATTACTGCCGACGCTTCTGTCAGGTGAGGCGCCCGTCGGCCGCCCGGACTTGTCACCCGGGTCCTGGGCCTCCCTGCGTCTCCTGGCCTTCTCGTTCTCGAATCGGGGCTGTGTCCGGTGTTCGCTCCCCCAGCCCAACAAGGAGAGAGAGTGAAGCTCCCTTCTCCACCTATCCGGCTTGGCGTGGGGGGCAGGGAGCGGGACTGGGATGACCCGCGGGTTTAGGGTTGCTGAGAAAGTGAGAGTTTGTCACGGGTGGAGGGGCTGGAGGGAAGGAGGGTCAGCTGGCAGGAAGGCTGTGTACTGACATGCCTCCTCTGCTCCAAACAGACCCCTATCTGCCCGAGGGTCCCGCCTTCTTGGGTTTCCTCCCCTGTTTCTTCTCACCTCATTTGGAATCTCCGGCAACATTTCCTGCCTTCCCTTCTCCGCCCCTTGCCCCCTTGTATTCTCCCCTTTTGCGGAGATGGGTGGCATGCCTTCTCTCTACCGCCCCCTCTCCTGTCATCGCCACCCCTCCCCCTCTGCTAGGGTCTTACTGTCATCCCCTCACGAGATCCCAGTGGGCCAGTTATCCCGTTGGTTTAGGCGCAGACCCACTGCTACTTTTTGGGGAGGTGGGGTTAAGGCAGTATGATTGTCATCTTACGTTTTCTTACCCTGGTTCCCCGACACACGTACTCCCTTTTCTAATAAACTGCTGATAGAGAAAGTAGTTTTCCTTAAACTATTGCTCATGTTACCTCACCACCCCCATGTTTTAAATTACAATGTATTTTATGTAGCCTGTAAAATACAGTGTCCGAACGGTGACGGTAAATTATTTACTTGGTCATCTGCCACTACGATTTGATGTAGTTTAGTGTTTGACCATAATCACATTATTAGAGCAACAAAGTACTTGTCTAGGGGTAAAATTTGTGTAATATACATTCACATCTACATGTATTTATAGTTTAAATTTTTCGTTCTCATTCACAAAACTCTTGTTTTGCAAACTGTTTTGTAATTTTTTTTTTTTTTTACACTCCTTTAACACTCCATTCCTTTTTAAATTTGTTATCTTGGATGTATAGGATTCAAATCTTGCTTCTGCCACTTCCTGGTTTTGTTACCCTGTAACCTAAGTAACCTACAAGTTACTTAATCTCTTTGTACCTTAGTTTCCTCTTCTGCCAAATAGGGGGAGTAATTAAATGAGTATATATGTAAAGGATTTGGATCTTTCACATATTAATTGAATTAAACTTCATATCATTGTGGTAACAAGTAGGAATAAAGTTAACAAGAAGTGGGCATTGTGTTTGCTGAAATTTGATTTTATGCCTTTGTAAGCATTGAAAGAAAAAGGATGGAGTTGACATTTTCAGGTAAGTTTTTAACATTTTAGTTTAAATAAATTGTTTTTTGACTCCCACATCCGTAGATAAGTTTGTTTGAAGGTGGAAACTGCCTTGGTATAGTGTGTCAATTTTCTTTGGCATTGTTCTCTATTTAGTGACTTTCTTGAAAAAAAATTTTTTTTGGTATTGGCATTCACTGGATTTAGAGATTCAGTGTCTTTACAGTACTTATCTTCTAACTGTATGTTTTATACGTAGAAACCATGTTATAGGTAGACTTTGTATTTATGGTACTTTTAAATTTCTGAAAATTAGGTTACAATTGATTATTTAAATATATTCAATGGCAGAGAGTCTTTTCATTTTTTTCCTCTGTTTTGCTTTTATATCATTAATGAGCAACTTGGTTTTGGTTACATTTAGCTTTGTTGATTTACTTGATCAGAGAACTGTTAATTGCTGTAGAATTTGAAATTTTGAGGGCCAGAACATTTGTGTAGAACTTTGAATTACTCTTCTATATCTTTAAATCAGTTTTAAGAACAAATTAATAAATTTAGCCTGTGAAATACAGCATCTGAACAATGACAGTAAATTATTTAAGAACATATGAAGTTGATGGTTCTATAAACCTTCAGTACCTTCTAAATATCCAAGAAAATAAACTAAACAGGAAATACTTAACAAACTTTTATTTTACATTGCTAAATTATGAGTTAAGTAATACTGACATACTTTCATGTTACCAGCTTTTACTCATTACATATTTTATAGTACTCCAGATTACCAGTAGATCTGTTCTTAGAGTTCTTGTCCTACTTCCACCTTGCAGGTGAGCTTTGTGAAATTCTTTTTTGTATTAAAACTTTAAGATGGAAAAAGCGTTATCTGTATTAATTTGACTTCCATTAATTAATATGATTCTAGTATAGTAGTTCTGTTTTATTTGCCAGTAAGAGCAGCAGTGGATCATATAACTAATTCCCAAAGATTGTTTCTTTTTAAGCATTTGGTTCCTAATGTTCACTAAGAATAATATTAAGTAATGTATATTCATTAGTAAATTCCTTAATCATGAGTAATCTATAAAATGAATATACACTTGGGTGGGTGACAGTTAACTAAATATATGAATTATACACAGAGCCTCATGGTGTTGAGAAGAAAGGCCCCAATTTATCTTCCTTTCAGAGAGAAATATGAATCAAAATGTCTTGGCAGTTAGTTGTGTGGGTGAAGGGAGAGAGGAAGGAACACTTAAAGAGAGCTTCTTATGTCTTTTACCACAAGGAAAAGTAAAACAGAAGACAGTAGGTAATGTATGTGATAAATTATGCCTACACTCAATTATGCCTACACTCAATTTGATGATATACTTTTCTATTTGAGAAGCAATACCAGTAATTATAAAATCTTAAACTAAGGGAATAGCCCCTGAGATTTCAGCTAATTTTTGAGATGATGAATTTGAGAGATTGAAAGTGCTGGTTTCCAGATAGTTACATGGCCTAATGTTGGATTAACTGCTTCTGTCACATCTCCCTGGGCTTTTATCAATGGCCTCTGAACAAATGCTTAAATAGAATTGGTCCTTAACTGATATTTCATTTGCTTTAAGGAGGGAAGGAGGGGGAAAAATAATATTTATTGAGGGTCCACTAACTATTAAGGCCTTCATAGTGGTATTATGCAAGGTACATAACCAAAATTGAGGCCTAAACAGGTTAACTTGTCTTCAGTTCCAGTAAGTGGGCAAGCTGGGATTTGAACCCAGCCTTCAATTTCTACTGAAATCCAAGTTGAAATTACAAATAAATCCTCAAGGGACGCCTGGGTGGCTCAGTGTGTTAAGCATCTGCCTTCACCTCAGGTCATGATCCCAGGGTCCTGGGATTGAGCCCCATATCAGACTCCCTACTCAGCTTCTCCCTCTCCCACTGCTGCTCCCCCTGCTTGTACTCTTTCTGTCTGTCAAATAAGTAAATAAAAATCTTTTAAAAAATCTTCTAATAATTATAAAATGAATTTTTTTGGCAAGTTGTGTAAAGGGGAAAGTAGTTACTAGAAGTTCTCAGGGAATCATTGATGAAAAATTTTAAAAGTACTCTTTCATTATGCCACAGAAAAAATATTTCAAGAAATAGTCAGGTAATTATTATTTCTCTGACTTCTTTGGTACTGTGAACTATTTCTCCATTATTTGAAGGTTGTAGTAATTCAACTTACCTTGTTGCTAGGTATATTGAAATGTTTTCATGATAAATTTATATACTAGCAAGTTAAGGTACTTTGTTCTTAGTTTAGTGCCAGAAACAATATAGTGAGTGATAAAGAAGTATTTCTGTAAATATTTTGATATGTTGATTAAAATAGATTTTAAATTGTTTTTTTACTACAATAGGGTTAATAGCCATCCCATGAGGATGTCATGAGTAGAAAAGGAGAGAATGAACCTGAAGTGCTCAGTACCTAGCACATAGGTAAGATTAAATAGATAGAAGCTATTAATATTTCTGTTGTGCGAAATCCTCTGAAGGTTTAAGAGGGACAGTAGAGATAATCTAATCTGTAGGGCACTTATAGTTTGTATCCCACAATAAAATTTAGAGAAAATTTAGGAATTTTACATTCCTAAAATTCTGTTATTTAACTAGAAGACTCTGATGAAATACTGTATGACGTGCAAAAAAACACTACATTTTCTCAGATTTTGTTTCCTTCAGGGGACCTTCATTAAGTCTGAAGTTATTTTTCATTGTCTTCATTTGGGGGGTTGCTACTGGCATATTGTGGGTAGAGGCATATTGTGGGTTGAGGTAGAGGCCTCAACAGGGACAGGCTGTTGAACATGCACAGGGCAGCCCCAACAACAAAGAATTACCTGACCCAAAATATCAGTAGTGCCAAAGTTGAGAAACCCCACTATACCCTTACTTTGAAACTCAGTGGATACTTTATGTCTGTAATACTGATATAAATGGCAAAAATGTATTTTTTAAAATACATGCTAATGTCTCTTTAGAGAAATTAAAATTTAAACTTTCTTTTTTAAAATGTTATTTATTTGAGTAATCTCTACATGCAATGTGGGGCTTAAACTCATGACCCTGAGATCAAGGGTTATGTGCTCTTCCAACTGAACCAGCCAGACACCCCTAGAAAAATTAAAATTGATTTTCAGAAAATATAGTCTTTATTTTTTAGTCTTAATGTAGAATTTACATAGTACTTATAGTTCTTTGAGTAGTTTCTTAGGGTATAAGAATACATTATTAACAGTTCTTTCTATTAATTGGGATTTTTAAATTTATTTTGAATTTTTATAAATGTTTTATATGTATTTATTTTAAAAGGTCCTACTGGACTTAAATATCAGGAATTGCATTTTGCTTCTAATAGAAACCTGACTTAAAGAGCCTAAACAGTTGTATACATTTATTTTTTATGTGAAAAGTCATGAATGGATAGTATCGAAATGATATGGTGGCTTTATCATCATAGTGCCATCATTTGCTTTTTCTTATCAGTCATCGTTGTCTTATCTCAAGTTTGCCTCATGACTCTAGATAATTGCTGGAGTTCCAGCCATCACATCTGAGTTCTAAGTAGTAGGAACAGGGTGAGTCTGGGGTAAGACAAACATACATTGCCCAGATCCTACTCAGTGACCTCCATTTCCATCTTGTTAACTATCTTCATCTGAAAAATAAAAATGTTAGGACTTTTTAATTTTTTTCTTGTATTATTTTTCCTGATAAACACATGTCTGTGATTCTGCTAGTAAGGGAGAAGAAAACAAGAATAGACGTTAGAGAGGCAACCAGTTTTTTTCTTTTATAAGCCCCACAGCCTATCATAAAAAGCAGCAGTCATACTCTGTCCCATTCTTAATCCACATATTTCCTGGAGTCAATCACTTGCAACTGTTTTAGCTCTTATGATTTTTACCTCCATGTTTATAATTTTTTTTCTTGTTATAGATATGATCAGGTAGCCTAGTTGATGGAGGAGGTAGGGTGTACCTTACCGACTCACTGTTTAGTTTGTATGCTTTGATTTTACTACCCCTACCTACTTTCTTCTATATTGCTTCCCTTCCTAATAGCTCCTTCCTCCTCTGCCCATTTTTGAGTCTCTTACAATTCTACCTCTTCAGAGAATACAGTTTCCATTGATCTAGTAGGGGAAGGGATCTGGGGGAGACTTTGAACAGATTGTTTTTCACTCTCACCTCTACTTTTGGAGATACATGGTGTTGAAATTCCTGAGATTTTCTGGTGTTCTTCAGTACAAATTAATTTGTTCCTGAATTCCCTCCCCCTTTCTAATAGCTATCTAAATGTTGTCATCTCTCTCTTTTCATTGTTTTCCTCCTTATGGGTTTAGGTCTTTTGAAACAAATATTTTTACTCTTATTTCAGTGGATTTTTCAAGTGGGAGCAGAAATAAATGTGTGTTCAATCTGCCACATTTAACTAGAAGTCTCAAATTAGTTGTTTTTCAGCTCAATAAAGAAGAATAGACATGAAAGATAATGAAAAAGAAAAGAACTGAAACGAATTCAGAGTGATTTACTTACTTTTGAAAAAGAGTATCCTACTTCCTGATGGACTCTGTAGTGAATATTCAGAGCTAGAAATAATTTCATCACACAGATTTACTTTGTGTGTTCCTTTTGGCAAAATAATTTATATTACTAAATTGCAAATTAAAATTTTAGCTTTTTAAAAATGGTTTTCAAAATTTGACACATTGGGGACATTTCCATTGTTCATAAAAGGTGAATTCCATGGAAACACATTAATTTATTATAATTAGGAAAAACAAAACAAAGTGAGCCCTAAATCTTGATGGCTATATTTGGGGAGCTAAACGCTTTGTTAATGATGTTTAATGTGTTTTAGGTTGACTTTTAGAATTGAATGGTACTTATTGTTCCTTATGACATTATTTATGATAGCAAATCCTTGAAAATAATTTAATGACCAAAGTTAGGAGAGTTGTTACATATAGTAGAATCCTATGTTCTCCTGAGAGTCATGTTTTTAAATATTTATTCATATGGAGGGATGCCTGAGTGGCTCAGTGGGTTAAAGCCTCTGCCTTCAGCTCAGGTCATGATCTCAGAGTCCTGGGATGGAGCCCCGCATCGGGTTCTCGGTTCAGCAGGGAGCCTGCTTCCTCCTCTCTCTCTGCCTGCCTCTCTGCCTACTTGTGATTTCTCTCTCTCTGTCAAATAAATAAATAAAATCTTTAAAAAATATATTTATTCATATGGAAAACTGTTCATGGTATACTATCTACTGAAAAGACACAGGAACAGGTAATTTCATTTTTGTAAATAAAAGAGACTGAAAAGAAATATACTAAATTGTTAATAAGTGGATAACTTCTTAGCGATGTTTATAGCTGAATTTGATTATTTTCTTTACACATTAATTTTTTATATTTTCTTGATTAAACTGATTACCTTTATAACCAGAGGAAAAATAAAGTATAAAAAACACATTTTATTTTTTACTCTTCCTACCTTCCTATCTTATCTTCTGTGAATAAATGCAGTAAATGCCAGATTACTTGAGTATGATAAAATGTTAACTCCTTGTTTCCTAAGAATATGTAACTTTTTTTTAAAAAAAGATTTTATTTATTTATTTGACAGAGAGATCACAAGTAGGCAGAGAGGCAGGCAAAGAGAGAGGGGGAGGCAGGCTCCCTGCTGAGCAGAGAGCCCAATCTGAGGCTCCATCCCAGGACCCCGAGATCATGACCTGAGCCGAAGGCAGAAGCTTTCACCCACTGAGCCACCCAGGCACCCCAAGAATAGTAACTTTTTAAAAGAACTTATAAAGGTCATTTTAGGTTAACCAATGAAACCATAAATTTAAGTAACTTCTTTATACACAATCTTGCATTAAAAATATGTCCATATTGCTTTCTAATAACCACCCATCATACTGGTTAAAAAAAAAACCAATCTCAATTTTAATTTTGTAGATAAAATGGTAGGAGAAAATATTTTTAAATGAAGTTCATTGCTTTTAAGTATTTTAATGATACCATCATTTGCAGTTCTGCCAAACAGAAGTAAGGCACCAGTTGTACTATTATTGTTGGCACTGAATCTTGATTTTTCTGCCAGAAAGTACTAAACTATACCTTAGCGATCACAAACAAAAGCAGAAAAGAGAACTTTAAATTAAATTTAAGAAAGCTATGGTAAAATCAGTGTCTGATATGTTATTTGAAAACATAAATAAGATCAGTAAACTATGGTTATTTGGTATACCATTTTAAGTGTATATTAATATGTAATGGTAAGGATAGTGGAACATTTAAAATCTAAGGTAATTTACTTAACTAAATATTAATTCTGGTTATATTGTAATCATTTTTAGTAGTACCTAGTCTAAATTAGAGAGTATTTTTAAGTTTTATGATTTTCAATAAATCTAATACTAGATAGATAACCTTTAGCTTTCATGTAATATATATCACATTGATTTCTTAGCTTCCTATTTCTCTGACAGGTCAGCTCATTATTTCAGCAGTATATTCTATTCACCATGGGTCTGTTCCTAGTGTAAGACCCAATCAGTGTCACATGGTTAGAGCCATGGTGGAAACCAGTGACAAATTCAACATGAGAGGAATTCTGTCTGTATAATTTGTTACATACAATCCTAAAGTCTAGTGTAGTACACTGCAGTCTGTACCAAACACTGGGTACACTCAACTCTTCAAAGCAGAGGTGAATATGAAAATAGCTGAAAGGTTTTCCATCAGGGCAGTCGGAAAAAAAGTCATTGATACTACAGTTGAAGCTTGTCATTTATTAAGGCACTGGGTCTATAGTAGTAAGCAAACAGGCATTGTCTTTGTTTTTGTGTACAATTATAACTTTGTAAGTTCTACGAAGAATAGGTACACAGTACTATAAAATAAAAAAAACCCTCTAATAAGAGGCTTGCCTGTTTTTGGATTCTTGGGCAAGTTGAGGTCTGCTGAGATTTTTTGGTTTAGTTTGAACATGTTGAATTTAAGATGCCTTTCCTCAGCCAAGGAGGGATCTTAAAGATAGCTGAATTTACAGAATCTAGAGTGCAGAAGTGAGATCTGGTCATCCTAGCTATGTGGATGGATGGTATTTGAAGCCATGTGTATGAGGAAACTAACATGGGGAGACAATGTGGAATGGGAAAAGGACTTAGAAATGAACCTTCAGCAACTCCACAGTTAAATTTCCTGATAGAAAAGATTGAGTCTTCAAATGAAATCTGAGAAGGATTAGTTAAAGCGGTTGGAGAATACCAAGTAACTATGGTGTCACAGAAATCAATGGAAGAGAATGTTTCAGGATGGAGTGAATGATACTTGACATTGAATGCTATTGAGATCCAACCATTGAATTAACATGGAGAGGTCTTTGGTGATTTTAAGCAGAGCTGTTTTGATACAGTGATGGGAGCAGAAGTCAGAGTCGAGTAGCTTGAAGATGAGGTCAATCTACAAAAGAAAGAAGGGATAATCTATAAAATAAGATTCCAAAGAGGGAAGGAAGGTTAAGATTCAAAGTACAGATGGAGGGGTTGCTTTATGTAGGAGCTTTGGGGTAGCGGGAAAGTGTATCTGTTGAGAGTATGTGATGCTGGTCAGAGATTTAAGGTAAATGGAGGTCTAAAATGGTAGCTTCTTAGAGATGTAGGTTGAATTGACCTACAGAACCACTTGAATTTGCTGATTATGAATGTAGAGTGACCACTAGTCTGTACTTTTGTTCAGCAGTGCTTATCTGCATAGGTGAAGGCGTAACTAGTTATATGATTAGTTATATTCATTTGGGGTTGAGTGTTATGTTGTAATTGATCAGTTAATTAACTTTGAGAAAGAAGGGCACAAGCTCACTTTCTGGCTCCATTTGGGGTAAAAATGGTACAGAGAAGTGAAAGGAGGAAAGAGAGAAGGTAGAGAAATGGTTATGTCAGTATAGTAGCCCTTTATCCACAGTTTCATTTTCTGCGATTTCAGTTTACCTGAGGTCAACTGTGGTTCAGAAGCAGATGATCCTCCTTTTGACATATTGTCAAAAGGTCAGTAGTAGCCTAACACTATGTCACATTGCCTTTGTCATTCGTCTCACTTCATTTCATGACGTAGGCATTTTATTACCTCACATCATCATTAGAAGAAGGGTGAGTATAGTACAATAAGATATTTTTGAGAGAGAGAGATACCACATTCTCATAACTTTTGTTATATGAAATTATTATAATTGCTCTGTTATAATTAGTTATTATTGTTAATCTCTTTTTGTGTCTAATTTATAAACTAAACTCCATTATAGGTATTTATGTATAGAAAGAAACATAGTATATATAGGATTTGGTACTATCTGTGGTTTCAGGTATCTACTGGTGGTTTTGGAATGTATCACCTGAAGATAAGGGGGGACAATATAGATACTAATAGGTGCACAATGTTGCTCTATATACAGTGTAAATATGTGTATGTATATAAGTGGGTATATGTAATGTCCCAATAAAATGTATACACAGTTTATTAATATATATTTCTATAACTGGAGTTTACTATAATTAACTATATAGTCTACTTTAAATTTGAAATGTTCCAAATACTCACTAATCACCATTGTCACTGATTAGATGTATGTATTTTATATTTTTAATACCAGAAAGGTTTACTTATTTTATTGAAATATCCTATATATGTATATATGTCATATTTTGAGTGTTTTCCAAGTATGAGGTGCTAAGTCCTTTCATGTGTTTTATCACTTAATCCATTACCCTACAGGTTATGTGCCACTGTGCCCATTTTACAGATCAGAAAACTAAGACCAAGAGAGTTAATGGCTTGACTAAGGCACTGTAGCTAGTATGTGATCGCCAGAGTAGAATCTGGCCAGCCTGACTGTCAAGACCCTATGTGTGTACTTAGCCATTTCAGTATACACCTACGTTATACTGTACCTAGGAATATGCCTTTGGTATCATAACATCTGCATATATGTATTTGATAAAGCAGTTGTGCACTGAGTAGAAATAGTGTTGAAAAAAGACTCAAGGTAGCAGAAACTAAAGATGTTCATGAATATAAAAGAAAAAAAATCAAACTTAAGCTATCAGAAATTCCCTTTAAGAAGTGATTCTCAACCCTTTTCTTTTTTTTCTCCCAACCCACCTAAATGGAATATACTTCTCTCAGAAACAGTGGCTCACTATAGTATTTATTTTTAAAATGCAAGAGTTGTGATGATTACATACCAGTAGAAGTTATTTTATGTTATTGTTTTTTGAAGGCAGGAGAGTATAAAATATGTTTTAGATATTTATCTTCAATGATTAAAGTTTCTTTCCATATTACTTAGCTATAACCTTGCATAGATGTGGAATTCTTACCAATCTAGGATACAGTGGATATGCATTTTAGGGCTTAATTATCTTTCCTTTTACCATGCTTTGAAAAATCTTGCCTAAATATCTCTCAAGTAAAAAGTTAAGTCCAAAATTTATATTCCATGCTCATGAAGGTGTAGTGAAATGGATAGCTCATTTTCAGCTATGGGAGTAAGAATCACCACAACCTTTCTGGACCACTATTCATCAAAATATGTTACAAACATTAAAAATAATTTTTACCTTTTGACCTAGTAGTTTTCCTTAAAGCATTAACGTTTGAGGAAATATAAATTTGGATATAAAACTGTTCATCATAACATTAATTGTAATTAATGAAAGGAATAAATTGAAAATACAAAAGCAACCAGAACATCTAAAATAGTTGAAAAGTTTTCAGCCCCCATAAACTATTATTTAGTCTTAAAAAATGATGTGTTCGAAGCCTATGTAATGACCTAGGAAAATATAATAATACAAAAAAATTTAAGTAGAAAATTTGTAACAGTATTATATAGTTTGAACGTAGGCTGGTGCAGACTTACTGTGCTCACATGTGAATTTTAGAGAAGGAAAAGTGTGAAGATAAATGAGCTACTTCATTAGAAATAGGATTTTTTGATGATATAATATAGGAGCCATTCATATACATCAGAAAGTCTGTGAACTCCCTGAAATTATTTGCAAAAAGCTGCATTTCCCATTTCCTTGTTGAGTGAGACTGAAGGTTTTTTGGGTCTGTTTTTTGTTTTTGTCAGATCTCTTTAAGAATTTTAGAACTTGCTAAAAAAACAAACACAACCCAACAACAATCCCACACACCCAAAAGTTATGAACCTTTGCTGTAGGCCACTGTGACATAAGCAACATTGCACATTCATTTTTACATTTCTTATGACTGCTTTCATGATACAACAGCTGGGTTGCGTAGTTGGGATAGAGGATGTATGGTCCATAAGCTGCTTTTTGGCTCTTTAAGAAAAAGTATGTCACCCCATGTCCTAGATTTTCATTTATTCTTTGCAACAACCCTGTGAGATAGATACTATTTTTATCTTCATTTTATGAAGAGTGCAGCTGAGACTCAGAGAGGTTAAGCAACTAACCCCAAGTCACACAGCTTGAAAAGGGAAATATACCATGATGTAGTGGTTAAAACTGGACAGTACAATGGTGGATGATTTTGTTCTCATATATAATCCAAACTTACTACCATGAGCACATATAACTTATGATCTAGAGAGGAGAAAGAAAAGTAGGTAGAACTAAAATTCATTTACCCTTTTATTATTTTGATTTCCTGTGTCATTTTGTATTTATATACTTACAGTGGATATGCAATTTTTGCTTCGCTTCTTGGCACTTAGCTCTTATGCAGCTCCTTAACTCTTCTTGTTTTATGGGGAAAAAAAAGAAATTATTGTATTTATAGTTTCTTAATTTTCTATATTAGTGGAAGTCATTTTGTTCTTAAACTCTTGAGATTCTTTGTTTTCTTTTATACTTTGAATTTGCTTTCAACTATTAAGTGCTCATAATAGATACTCTTAAAATGCTGCATATGTGTCTATCCAACAGTATATAACTTTCTTTTTCTTAATATCAGTTGAATTATCCTTATTATTTTAGGTATAGATCTGGAATAAAAGTGTTATAGAAAGTAGTCCTAAAAGAAAAAATTGTAAACAATGTGAAAAGCTTCATTTTAATGATTATAGGGGATTTAAGGAGGAAAAAGTCACAACCTCTGCCTTTAAGGAACTGAAACATATGGTAAGGGAGAAAAAACGTATATGACATGCACTGTTATGACCTTGATCCAAACCACAGTTATCTTTTCCCTGGATTATTTTATCTCTTGCTTCCAGTTTTTTTGTTTATTCTCCATACAGCCAAAGTGATCCCTTTAAAGACATGTGAGATCTCTTCTAAACCTTCCATGTTTTTCTGTCTCAGAAAGCCAAAATTCTTACAATGGACTATAGTGCTTCATGATCAGATTTTTGTCTATCTCTTTGACTAGTCTCATAATACTCTTTGCCTCCACCAATTACCTTCAGCTGCACTAGCATTTTTGCCCTTCCTTTAACTTGAATAAGTATGCCCCTGCCCTTGGCCTTCCCACTTGGCTTTTGTTTTGTCTGCCAGAAAGACTTTTCATTTGGATTTCTATATGGTTTGCTCTAGGACCCTGCTCAAATATCCCTTTTAAGAGAGATGGAAGCCTTCTCTGAAACCCAACATAAAGTTTAAAGTAGCATCACATCTCTAGCATTCTCTTTTCTGTTTACCTAGAGTTTTTGTGTACCAATTTTCCTTCCACTAAAAATGAAAGCATGAGAGTACTTGGTACACAGTAAGTACTCAATAAGTTTAGAATAAATGAATGAGTAAATATAAATAAACCTAAAACAGCGAAGTGGTGGCTAGTCCCACCAACACAATGTATATTAAGTTCTCTCCAAGTTCAACTGGAGAGACTATTTCTAATAGTCATAATTTGGGAAAGTTTTAGTGGATGAGATAACATTTGAATTGAGTCTTAAAAAATTGTTAGTATTAAAGTGTAGACATGAAAAAGAAAGTGGTGTGAATAGGAGGAAAATATAAGTAGAGCAGATAATTTGTGAAAAGGTAGATGATGTTAATGTATTTATGAATGGGGGTAGTTAATTGTGTAGGGCTTTAGTTCTTCAAAGTCTGATTCCCTAGACCTGCAATAGAATGGGAAGACTATTAGCAATGCAAATTCTTGGCTCCACCCCAGGCCTACGGAATCTTGAAACTTGGGCGGGGGGCCCAGCAGTCTGTTTTTTCACAAGCCTCCAGATGATTTTGATGCATACTAAAGTTTGAGAGCCACTGGATTAGAACATATATTCAGAAAAGTATTGGTACATATTAAGATTAGAGAAAAAATGGATTGGTTTAGATCTTGGCTTAGGAATTTGAATTTTAGGTTTAAGGGCACAATGGTACCATTATTAATCGTAAAATATTGTTTTAAAACAGACTTGAAGTAATGAATGAAAGCCTAGACAAAAGGAAGCTTTTGGAGTATTTCGGAAAAGGAATGATCGAGGGTCTGACGTGACAATGAAAATGGAGAGATAGGAACAATTTCAGGAAATATGGAAATAAAGTATTTAGCTTCTGGTTAAATGTGGAGACAGGAACAAAGAATTTTATGAATTTGCATTGGGTTTCTAGTTGAAGAGTCTAGGAATATAGTGGTAATATTAATAGTAAATGGTAGAAGGACTAATAAAGGGATCTAAATGAACAGTACAGTTTGACTACTGGGTTTGAAGAGTTTGTGCATTCTTAAAAAAAAGAAAGGAATAGAATTGTTAATCACTAGCCAAAGTAGACATTTTTTTTAAAGATTTTATTTATTTATTTATTTATTTATTTATTTATTTATTTATTTATTTGTCAGAGAGAAAGAGAACACAAGTAGGCAGAGAGGCAGGCAGAGGCAGAGAGAGAAGCAGACTCCCTGCCAAGCAAGGAGCAGGATGCTGGACTCTGGGATCAGACCTGAGCTGAAGGCAGCTGCTTAACCAACTGAGCCACCAGCCTCCCGGACATTTTTTTCTTTAATGTTGAGGATACTCATTCTCATTTAAGAACAAGGCATTTTCAGGTAACTGATGATAAAGTTTATTAAAATACAGAACTCATCATTTTCTTTTCTCTTTTTAGTAATACTTTAGTACTTGGAGTAAAGGCTTTTTAATAGAGGAGCCTTCTGTGTTTGAGAGTTGACTTGTGATTATTTTTAAGTTTAAAATTTCTCTTCAGGTTTTAATTTGGGGGCAGGAGACCAAATGTCAACTAATACTGTATCAAATTTGATCAGATGAGTTGTCTCCCATTATCCAGTTCACAAAGAATCCAAAGAGGGTAAGATCCCAAATTTGTCCCTTCTGGAATATTGCTTAATCAGAGCCAGGGGTCTTTCATGTGCTCCTACCATTAGAGGTGGGGATTTTTCAAGAGCTGTAGACAGGTTGTTGAAGACAACCAGAAGGTTGTCTTCCTCTGATTGGGAATAGCTTTTTTCACTTCTCTAAAAGAGAATTATTTAATTCCCACTTTCTTTTGTGTCTTAATTTTTTAAAGAATCCAGAAGGTCAGTAGGGCAAAAATTTATTACTCTTCCCAGTCCAGGACCCATTAAGTTTAAAACAGTAATTCCTTCAACTTAGTAGACATAGTTGGCACACATTACTTTTTACAGTAGACTTTAGTGATATCATAGGGAAGCTGGGTGCACAGAAAACAGGATATCAAATCAACTTTGGTTTCAACCTTACTAGGGTGCCAGTCAGTTGTGCTAACTGCCAGGGTCTAGAACTTGTACCTAAGTTTTACTGGGAAAATTCATCAAGTGTTTGAATGTGCCGTTTTCTGTTGATTATATTTTGGGGGAGCAGTGGGAGCACTTAATCTGAACATTTCTACTTTCATGAAAGTGTATTTGAATTTCTGCCTTGCAAAATTTGCAAATTTCTGTGGAAGGTAGCCCAGGGCACTAGAGTGTGTTTGATGTTTCCTCCTTTAAATTTTTTTCATATTAAAAACTTTTAATTTCCATTTCTTCTGTATGTCTTGGTATTCTTGTGCTGTAATAAGTGTGCATTCTGTTTAGTGGCACATCTATACTATCTCTTGTAAATAGTGTATCAGTTACTTGTAGTGTGTAAAGTCCAAGGCACGATCTCCATAAGACTCCAGCCCAGAAATTTCCAAAGCCCGAGTGTTCTATCCTTATCTCTGGATTTCTTTGTCCACAACCTTGTGCCAAGACATTTTTAGTCCTGGGCTACCTTGGTTGTTGCCATCTTCCCTGAAATTCTTAGACCTGTTGAGCTAAAACCTTTATAAAAGCACTCCTGATGTGCCCCATATTTGTATTAATTGGATAATAACCATAAACAGGAACCAGAAATGAAGCTGCTTTTGATGTTTCTGATGTCTGTGCTTGAAAGAGCCCAGTGAAAACAATCTCTCTTTTGCCACTTGCTCCTCCAGACTTTTTCTTTATTCTGCTTTTAACTGTTCTGGGCCTTGCATCATTTGTTCTGTTTCATTGGCAGTGTAAACATTCCTTTTTGTCACATTCCTTTCAGCAGTAGTAAATTACACTATTTCAGATAAACATAGCTGGTTTTTGTTTTTGTTTACATTTTAGCCTGTTCTTCAGTTGGCTTCTCTTGTCTTCCTTTTCCTTTCTCTTTGCCTTTGGGCTCAGGTTTGAATGTTCTACAATTACCTCTTGTAAGAGCTCCCATAATGTCATAGATGAAAGTCAAGGAATTCTGAGTTCATTAAAAAACATTCATTATCAAATAAATTTTGCCCACTGTCATCTCCCTGACTTAAAGAAAATTTTATCAGCTTAACGTCAGACCTAGGACTGACCTCTTGTTTTTCTTCAGTGTTGCTCTTCCTTATTCACTCTCTGATGCGTAACTTTGAGTTCCTTGGGCACTTTCCATTGTGGCACCATGCCATATCATATATTACCCTCCATAATAACTAGTAATTAAAATGTCCATGAAATGCTTCTGGTATTTTAAGGTAATCTCCCAGCTTTTTTTTTTTTTTTAACCTTCAAATCTGTACCGATTTTATGTTACCTTATATAATGGTCTTCAAGGTGTGTTTTTTCACTTGCTCTTATTATGGACTTTCTATTTCTTTAAAAGAACATCTTGCCATAGTTGGATTTCTAGTCTGGTTCACTTAAATTTCTATCCAAAGTTACTTTCCATTCCTCTGTTACATACCTTTGGAACTAGTCATCCTTCCTTTCTAATGAGGAACAACTAAAATATCCTTTTCCACTTAATGCCGCTTTTAAGAGCACATAGTTCTAGTATATATGTATTTCCTTTTTCTTTTTTCCTATCTATCTAGTCTTGATTCTTTTTTTTTTTTTTTAAGATTTATTTACCTGAGAAAGAGAAGGGGGAGCAAGGGGAGGGGCAGAGGGACAAGGGGAGGGAGAGAATTTCAAGCACACTCTCCACTGAGCACGGAGCCTGACACAGGGCTCCATCTCATGATTTTGAGATCATGACCTGAGCAGAAATCAAGAGTCAGACTGCTTAACTGACTGAGCCACCCAGGTGCCCCTATCTAGCCTTAATTCTAAGGGTGAACTTATTCTTAATGTTGTACCTCTTTTTTCCATCTTTATCAATATGATCTCCTTTTATTTTTTAACTCTACCACTCTTATTTAATTATATCATTTTTAAGCCAATTTAGTTCTTGAGAGTGAGCAAACCTGGTACCTAAAGTTAGTGTTTGATGCATAGACCTTTTAAGTTTCTCTTTTGGCCTTGGAATTTATAGTAATTCCACTGAATTTTTCTTCTGTCCCAGTCTAAGAAAGTGACTTATGCCCTATATAATAAGGAAGCTGACTCTTCTTCATCTGTTCACTTGATAAAATCTACTGGTAATCTTTGTTGAACTCAGATAAAATCTTCATATCTGCAGCGTTGATTAGATTTATGTACTTATCAATTCCAGAAGCTACTTAAGACCATATTGTGACACTGAGTTTAGACCCTTTGGACAAGTTACATGAATCTAAGAGCTGCTCTTTGAGAACAAAATTAAGAGGGAGAGGGACAGAGTTAGTTCAACTGATCTAGGACTAACTATTTTTTAGTTTTTATCAAATTAAGAAGTTTCAGGGTTTTTTTTAACATACAGTGTTATATTAGTTTCAGATGTACAATATATGTGATTCGACAGTTCCTTAACTTACCTGGTGCTCATCATTAAATGCTTTAATATCCATTACCTATTTAACCCATCCTTCCAACCTTCTCTTTTTTGGTAACCATCAGTTTGCTCTTTATAATTAAGAGTCCCTTCCTTCCTTCCTTCCTTCCTGCCTTCTTCCCTCCTTCCTCCCTTCCTCCCTCCCTCCCTCCCTTTCTTTCTTTTCACAGAGAGAGAGAGAGATCACAAGTAGGCAGAGAGGCAAGCAGAGAGAGGGGGGAAGCAGGCTCCCAGCCAAGCAGAGACCCCGATGTGGGGCTCGATCCCAGGACACTGAGATCATGACCTGAGCTGAAGGCAGAAGCTTTAACCCACTGAGCCACCCAGGTGCCCCAAGAGTCTCTTTCTTGATTTTTTTTTTCTCTTTCTCTTTTTTCCCTTTGTGCATTTTTTTGGTTTGTTTCTTAATTCCACATATGAGTGAAATCATATGGTATTTGTCTTTCTCTGACTGACTTATTTTGCTTGGCTTATACTCTAGCTCCATCCATGTCATTGCTAATAGCAAGATTTCATTCTCTTTTATGGCTCGGTAATATTCCACAGGACTAATAATTTAAAGACTAGACATTTACATACTATGTTGTAAGACATGTATGGAATTTAACCAGCTTCTCAGTTTAATCCTCTGGCTTGTAGTTGTTTGTGAAAAGAACAAAAAATTTCCTACCTGTTAATGTCTAAAACGCCCTCTATGACTAAAGGGCATTTTTAAAAAATGCAATAATAAAATTAGTGCCTCAGCCATTACCTGCTAGGCCATGCTGAATTGAAGTCAGATGCAGAGCTCTGCTTAACCCAAGCTAGTTAAGTTATTATTACGTGCACACACATCCGTGTATACCACTGGCATCCTACATTCTGATTTTGTGTTCATACACATTTGCTTGTGCGTATATTTTGGGGTTCACTTGTTTATTTGTCAGTTTTATTGTTTATGAGGGAAGCATTTAATATATTATTCCTAGTGAGTTTGGAATGAAACGAAAAATTGACAAGGATCAAAGTTTGTATAAAATATCTAAAATGAGGTACACCTGGCTGGCTCAGTCAGTTGAGTGTTTGCCTTCAGCTTGGGTCATGATCCCAGGGTCCTGGCATTGAGTCCCACATCAGACTCTTTGCTTAGCAGGGAGCCTGCTTCTCCCTCTGCCTGCCATTCTCCCTGCTTGTTTGCTCTCTCTGACAAATAAAATCTTTTCAAAAATAAAATATTTAAAATGAGTCTGTTTCTTCTCTGGGTCATCTTAAGAGAAAAATTGGGTATTTTTTCTTCTTTTTTTGAAAGTTGGGTCTTTAAGCAGATTCAGGCAACCATTTAGAAGACCTTGGCTTGTCTCATACCATGTGGATGCAGAAAACTCAAGAAGGAGATAAGAAACTTCTGGGAATGGTACTATAATGGATATTCTTGCTTTGGTTTGTAGCTTTGACTAGATAATCATGAAGATTCCTTTTAATAGTAAGATTGTATGGAATATTAAGGGATGCCTGGATGGCTCAGTTGGATGAGCATTTGACTCTTGATTTCGGCTCAGGTCATGATCTCAAGGTTCTGAGATTAGGCCCCATGTTGGGCTCAGTGCTCAGCATGGAGTCTGAGATTCTCTTTTTCCTTTTCCCTTTGCCCCTACCCCAATGTGCATGAATACTCTCTCTCTCTCTCAAATAAATAAATAACATCTTAGAAAAAAGATCGTATGTGATATTAAGATTTAGAGGTGCTTACACCATTTTCCATTTTGTAAACAGTTGAGTCTTACTACATTCACAGCACCTGTTTAAGACTTTGATGTTGTAGGAATATCTATTTAAGCAATACTGAGCTAAATAAACGATATGCTTAATTGAGCTGCCAAAGAACTGGGTTTTAGGTTGTATGTTACTGAAGATTATATCCTTTGTAGATTGCAAACAACTTCGAACTTATTAGGGTCTATTTCTAAACCATTTTGATGGGTTTTTAAAATAATGACTTTTAGATTTTCCTTACATGATTATCCTGTTAGAAAAAGTCAAATGACAGGTGACTCCTGTTTTGAATAGAACTTTTCTTTATCTTTTTTATTCTCAATGGAAAACTGTTTAAAAAAAAAAAAGAATCCTCAGATATCTGTTCAGCCATGAAGCATTTCATTTGTATTGCTGTGTCTAGGATATGCATCGTTTGTCAATGAGTATTGAACTGAATAGTTGAAACTCAGCAGTAGCTTTTGAATAGATTTTTTTGGGGAGTGTCCTGCCTGCTTGCTGAAAAGCATAAAATTTGTTGTAATTCATCACACTTGGAAACCAATAATTAACCAGTTAACATTGATGGAATGAAATAGTCAAAAAGTAAGCTTACCTTCCCTAATTTCTTAAAGTGTACTGGTATGGTCCAGGAATTATCTTGGATTTTAATATATTCTCTTACTTTTCTCATCATTCTGTGATTAAGGTGATAGTAAATTCATTTTATGGGAAACTTAGACTGAGAAGTATAATAATTTTGCTAAGTTTGCACAGCTTAAAAGTGACAAAGCCAGATCTTCCTGATTTTAAAACCTATGCTCTTTCTATAGTGCTGCCAATCTACCTGATTTATTTTTCCATCTGACCCTAAAAAAATACCGATAGGCAAGGGCAAATCTTGATGTTTAGTTAGGTAGCAAAGTAGGGAAAGTAAATGTAGAATTGTGCTTGTTATAAAATAGCCTCTAGAAAATAAATTACAACATTGAAATTTGAGGGAAAGGTGAAAACCAAAAAAAACTTTTTAAAGTTTTAAAAACTAAACTTATTTTATACTTATTGAAAATGTAGTACAATTATCAGGAACAGAAAAGCAACATTGGTATAATAATCACTAAATTATAGACCTTATTAGATAATTTAAGTTTTTCCACTGATGATTTTTCTGTTCCAGGATGTTATTTCTGGATCTCACCTTGTATTTAGTTGTTACTTACCCTTAGTCTCTTCCAGTGTGTAACAGTTCTTCAGTTTTTTCTTATCTTCCATGACCTTGACGCTTTTGAAGAATACTGATTAGTTTTTTTTGTAAAACATCTCTCAGTTTGGGTTTGTCTGATGATTTTTCATGATTGGAATGAGGTTAGGCATTTTGGGCAAAAGTACCACAAAAATACCATTGTTTCTTTCTTGGTATGCCATAAGAAGAGATTTATGATAATGATATGTTGCGTTGCATTACTTACTGGTGATATTTACTTTGATGATTTGGTTAAGTTTGTGTCTGTGGGGTTTCTGCACTCTCAAGTTACTTTTTATTTTTTGTTGAAAATGTCTTGGGGGAGATAACTTCAGACTGCAAATCCTGCATTGCCTCAAGCTTTTTTTTCCCTAAGATTTTATTTATTTATCAGAGAGAGAGAGAGAGTGAGCAAGAATGAGAGAGAGCACATGAGCCTGGGAGAGGAGCAGAAGGAGAGGGAAAAGCCGACTCTGCTGAGCAGGGAGCCCAACCTGGGGCTCTATCCCAGGACTCTGGGATCATGACCTGAGCCAAAGGCAGCCGCTTAACCAACTGAGCCACTCAGGCACCCCTGCCTGAAACTACTCACAAATACTAGCATTGATCTGTGGATCTTGTTTGCAGAATTCATTACTGTGTATTTGCCTAATGCTGATTCTCTATATCTCTCTTTTCTTCTCTGTTTATTAATTGGGACTTCTCTGTGAGGAAGTGCTGTCTCATCTTTAACCTTTACTTAACTGATTATTTGTAGCACTGTGGACTCCTGGATATTTATCTTGTTCTATGGATTAAAGTCCAATACTATCATTTATTTTGTTGCTTAAATTGTTCCAACTTTAGCACTTCAGCGCTCCTTCAGCTTGGCTCCTGTGTTTTTGCGCCCCACCATTTTTCAGCATTTCATTACTTTGGCGCCACAAAATGTACTAGTCTCATCTTGTGTTTTCCCTGCTTCAGGCCTGCTGGAGGAGGCCTTGAGAATTCCAAGCTTGTTTTTTGGAGAATAGCATTTAAAAACCAAGATTTGGTCCCTAAGTGTATATATTGCTACTGGGGTGTTACTGTTTTTATGCCCTCTCAGTAGACAGATTATTTATATATATAATAGCTATATTACACATGAGTAACATAATCATATCAAAGGGGTGGAGAAAAGACTAAACGTCTGTTATAATATTTACATCAGGTATTTCGAAAGTTAGCTAATTCATTCAATGCATAGGTTGCATATGAATTTTAGGGGGATGCTTTTCAGTCCATAGTGATTTGGATGATGTATCTTAATGTTCTTAAATAATAAATGTAATTTTATTTATTTTCTTAAAAGATTTTATTTATTTGACAGAGAGAGAGATCACAAATAGGCAGAGAGGCAGGCAGAGAGAGAAGGTGGGAAGCAGGCTCCCCGCTGAGCAGAGAGCCTGATGAGGGACTCGATCCCAGGACCCTGAGACCATGACCTGAGCCGAAGGCAGAGGCTTTAACCCACTGATCCACCCAGGCGCCCCTATGAATGTAATTTTAATTGAATGTGTTTACAATAAGTCTGTCTTTCGGCAATTTTGCCAGAGAATGAATCTGTGCTCATTCTCACAATAATTTGCCTTTGTAAATTAAGATATCGTTGTATAGTACATACATACTATATACCTTTTATTTTTTTTAATTTTTTTAAAGATTTTATTTATTTATTTGACAGAGAGAGAGAGATCACAAGTAGGCAGAGAGAGGGGGAAGCAGGCTTCCCGCTGAGCAGAGAGCCCAATGTAGGGCTCGATCCCAGGACCCTGAGATCATGACCTGAGCTGAAGGCAGAGGCTTTAACCCGCTGAGCCACCCAGGCACCCCTTCTCTATCCCTTTTAGATCAGGATATATGTTCCTGTAAATGAGAGTGCTGAGAAAGTGCTATAGGATCATCGTATGATTCCAGCATCTCTCTTTGGCAGTAGCTGTGCCCTTCTCTTCAACTCCCCTTATATCGCAGCATCCTTTTGGCCTTAGCTTTAACTTCTTTCAGCAGTATTCATATAGTTTCTATAAATTATAGTAAATTGCATTGCAGTATGTTTGTTATGCCCTTCAAAATTAAAAAAAAAAAAAAAGATTTTTACCAATCTCTAGTGCACTATTGATCTTGATCCTGTTTCTTAAGACCATTTTCTTGAAGAATTTAGAACTGTAGCAATGGTTGATTTTAAAGATCCAGGTAAATACTTTTCCTTTGTTCGCAACATCTTCAACATTATTCTGGCCATTATGTTAAGACTGTTACTTAATAGAACGTAAAAGAAAAAGGAAAGTGGAAGATGAGGTGTTTGCTGTACTTTGGCCTGGTAGAGCATGCTCAGATTGTGATGTGATGGTATGCAGTTTCATTAGCTGGTGCTTATGAAAGCGCCAGAGAAAAATTTCAAATAAAAGGGCAGTGTAATGTACAATTTCACATGTTTTAAGGAAAATATTTAAAAGAGAAATAGTATTAATTTTAAAGTGTTAGGTTAATGTTACAGTGTATTAGCAGTGTCTGGCATGATGTTGAACAGTAGAAGAAGATATGTAAGTTTCAGTAATTTTGTTTCTATCCCCTCATAGGTATTCTAACAAACCTATTGGAGGTGTCGCCCACAAGGACTTTTATTGTGTTAGGTTTGGGCTCATCTAGATTAGGCAGTATATTAGTAATAGAATCTTGCTGAATGAGGGAAGCTCTAATAAGAATAGAAGCTGAGAAAATAGAAAGTTTCTCTTCTAAGGAGATAAACTCATCCCATAAATAGGAAGTGAATAAGGTTATAAGTAGATATGGATTAGGACAAACTGTTTGGGATGGAGGACAGGAAAATAGACTTTCAGGTACCTATATTTTATGTGTCATCAGAATGGTGTTATGGTGGCCAAAAAGAGGTTAATAAAGATGGTCAAACACTCTAGTTAAGAGAAAATTTAAAGGCAGGTAACCACAGTTCATCCAACTTTTTTTTTTTTTTTTGCCTTTGGTAGTTAAGAAAAGTGTGTCCTGGGGCGCCTGGGTGGCTCGGTGGTTTAAGCCTCTGCCTTCGGCTCAGGTCATGATCTCGGGGTCCTGGGATCGAGCCCCGCATCGGGCTCTCTGCTCATCGGGGAACCTGCTTCCCCCTTCTCCCTCTGCCTGCCTCTCTGCCTACTTGTGATCTCTCTCTCTCTCTCTCTCTCTCTCTGTCAAATGAATAAATAAAATCTTTAAAAAAAAAAAAAAGAAAAAAGAAAAGTGTGTCCTATTTGGGGTCATCATAGCAGTAATTTTTACTTCCCAATTAACTTTCTGGTCATGCAATTTGGAATTGTCAGAGAACTATGAAGGGTGTAAGATTTTATCTAAGTTAGCCTGCCACAGTTTCTTGGATAATGGCAGAAAACATGGAACTCCTGGGTCAGAAATAATGGACTTTATTATTACTCATGGCACAACAGGCAGCATGACGTTCATGCTCATGGTGGTCCCCTTGCCCCTCAACTCTCATAAAGTTGATGTAATTGGCATAGGTGGATCCTGCACTCACAGTGAGTTTTCATCATAGCTGAGGAACCCCAAGCTCAGGGAACCCTAATCTTTTATAATAGTCTACAAGTGTGTCTGCACATCTTTTGCTCCGGAGGGAGATGACATTGTGATTATGCTAAATAGTAAACAGGCTCATTGCTGTGGAGAGAGACATCATCTCTATTTTTCAAGGCTGTTGCAGATGAATATCTTTGAAAAGATGAAGGCACTCGGGCCTTTTTTTTTTTTTTTTTTTTGAGAAACTGTAGTATAAGAGACCCATGGAAAATTTTCTCCTAAGAGGAAGTGATGAACATGAAAAGTCCTTGAACTCTGAGTGTTCTTGGCTTTTGTACTCTGTTCTATTTTTTTTTCCAGCTTTTAAAACAAAGTTGGCAAACTTTCTCTGTAGAGGGGCTGATATTAAATATTTTAGGCTCTGTGAGCCATATGATTTCTGTCAAAACTATATAACTGGTTGTTATAGCAGGAAGGCAGCCATAGATAGTATATAAATGGATGAATCTGGTTATGTTCCAGTAGAGCTCTGTGGACATTGAAATTTGAATTTCATATGATTTTTAGGCATCACAAAATATTTTTTTCAACCATTTAAAAATGTAACATCCATTCTTAGCTTGTAGGCCATACAAAAACAGGTGGCAGGCCAGATTTGGCCTGCAGGCCATGGTTTGCCAACCTGTATTATATGATGTATTTTAAAAATATAATACATTGTTTTATTATAGCAGTCTTGTATATGAGAAATCATAACTAACATTTTATAGCAATTGATGGTTCTAAAATGCTCATAAATTATCCTAATTTAGCTTCACAGTAAACCTGCAAGATAAACATTATTACCTCTATTTATAGTGAGTAAACTGATGCGTAGAGAAGGAAGATGACCTATCCAAATTCATAAAGCTAGTAAAGTGACAGAGCCCAGACGAATTATATTCTGGACTCTCTTCTCCATCATATTGTACAGCTTAAACTTTTATAATCTGAGCATCATGCCACTATATCTTTTTAATACCCATTCGTGCCAGAATGCTTAATAGTAGTGATGATAATCATGTTCATTTCTAATTTTCTTTACTACTACATTTTACTGCCTAGCTATTTTTTAATTTTTGATAATTGATGTTTTGACAAAGGCTGGATATGGAAGGTGCAGGACATTTGTTACAGTTTATTAAAGATTTGGCAGTTGGACAGTATAATTATTCATATACTATATTTCTTTTCCACATTTTCAAAGATAATAGTTAATTTTATTTTCAGATGTACACTATGAAAATAAACCGTAATGCTTTTTCCCCTAAATCATTTGTATTCATGATAAACTAATGCTTTAATTTATCTAGTAGTTTCATCATAATTTTTAAACTCAAGATGTTGAGAACATTTTCTGTAATAATGTACTTTTTGGATTATTTCCTTATTAGGTGGTTGAAGATTATGCTGGAAGATGGCAGGTCCCTTTGCCACAGCTTCAGGTTCTTCAGACTGCACTTTGCTGTTTTACATCAGCCAGTGCATCATTCCCAGATGAATGTGAGCACGTACAGTATGTTTTGAGTAGCCTTGCTTTGTAAGTACTCTTTACTTCTTATAAAAGTATTATTTTTCTTGTCCTATCTGAGAATTGAGTTTCGATTATTTTCTCTGTGAAAGGAGCCTTTTCTAAAGTCTTCCCTCAAAAAGAAATTTCCAAAATGATGGACTATAAAACAAAAAAGAAAAGAAAAAGAAAAGAAAAGAAATTTCCATTTCTTCATTTAAGTATTTAGATTTAACTTTGAACATAGAGCCATAATTTTACTTTTAATTTTAGAGTTAATTGGCATTTTTGCATAGATTCTTATGGTCACTACCATCACTTTCCTTTTTTAATTCCCTAGCTCTAATGGTAATTTAAATCCCTAATACAGCAATTGAGGCCATCATAGTTAGCAGAGGGATCTTAAAGCAGGCCAGAAAGAGCTTAGGAAACTCTTGGTTTTTAAAAAATACTTGTAGAAGAATTCAAGTTAAGGATCACAAACTGAGCACTTGTGTTTATTCTTTTTGTTTGCTCTGGTGGATCCTACTAAAGTTATAATAAAGACATAAAAGAGAGAAATATAGTAAAAATAAAGTAGAGAAGAGCCATCAGTGAGTGAAAGATTTCAAAATTTTTCTAGAGCAGAGAACCCATAAGAGTGAGTGGTCACTGAAACATGACAGAACAAGTCACAACTTCACTTTTTGTTTTGCACATTTGCATGTGCCTCAGATCACACATCACAATAACATATTGTAAAATCATATATCAACATAGAAAATACAGTAGAAAATATCAGAGAATGTCTTGCAGGATCAGTATTATTTAGTGAAATTCTTGTTTTATATGTTTATTTTTATGTTTGTGTATATACTTGATTATTTGTAAAACATTTTAAAAAACTGTAGCAGTTAAAACATAATTATCCTCTGCCTTATAAGATAGAAGGTCTAGTTTGTCCTGCCACCATCCTTCCAACATCCTGCAGAGGTGCAGAATTTGAATATGCAAGGCGTGAAGTAGAGAGCAGGGAATTAGATACTTCGGGAGAATGGAGATAAAGGAGTTAATTGCAATTTTTCCATTCAGGCCAATCACCAAACCTTAGGGCCAAGTTGGGGTAGGGAAACAGAGTTGCTACTTTTTTTCCTCCCCTCTAAACTCTCTAAAGAATTAAATGACTTTGGAGCAATGACCTTTGCATTCTGGCAGTTAAAGTTTCCTCTTTGAGACAGCTAATTAATCACTTAACTGCCCTAAAGAAAAACGTGTCAGTCACCAAAGTCTAGACATGCTAGTAGAGCTCCCAATTAATCTGTTTATGACCTTATTCTTAAATATTAGTGGGGATTCTGGAATCCTCAGACAGTTGAGGAATGCCTTCAAGATGAAAAAAATACAGTGAAAAACAAAAAATTTGGAAGAAAATTTAAAAATTAAGAAAAATATAAAAGTCTATATTTCAGAGAGAGTTTCAGAGAGAGTTAAGATGATAGGTGTAACATTAAAATATCAACATATCACACTGTGTGAATGGAATAATGAGATACCAAAAGAGTTTGTATAAATTAGGGACATCTCATGATGGTTAGAATTTAAAGTTCTGTAGGAGGAAATTTGGAGGGTAAAGTTGGAGAAATAATCCAGAGTGTAAAACAGAACCAAAGAGAAGGAATGTGTCAGAGAAAAAAAAATGATTTGGTGCCTTTATGTAGGAGGTTCACTATCTAACTAGTTGGAGTTCCAGAAAAAGAACTTAAAATATATTGGAGGAAAATTTTAAAGAAAAAAATAAAAGAATTTTCCAGAACTGAAAGTCATGAACTTCCAGACTGAAAGAACTCAAGAAGTGCTTAGGCCAGTAAATATAAAAGATATTCAGCTAAATACATCATTTTGTGATTTCAAAATACCAAGAATGAAAAAACAGATTTGAACACCTTGTAGCGAGGAAAAACTAACTAGATTACCTACAAAGGAACAAACATCAAATAAGTATCAGTCTTCATACAACTCATTCAACTAACAGTGGGTGGTAGAATATAATGAATCAGTCTTGAAAGATTGGAGGAGAAATTATTTTCAGTGTAGGATTTTATACTTATCCAAACTGTAAGTGAAGTGTGAGAGTTACAAAGAACATTTCCAAGTATGTAACGCTATAGAACATTGACTTGTTGACATACCCTTTCCTTTAGGAAGTTATTAGAGAATGTGCTCCAGAAAATGACAGTGGACCTAGAAAATAGTGGCTTTTTTACGTGAGATAGAGGGAAGAGAAGACCTAAGATCACTGTTGAGTAGTAGGTCTTATCACCTTGAAGAGGGAAATATTCAGTAAAAATGGAGATTTGAGAGTAGCCTTGGGAATTTAGAACCATTTAAACCAGTGATAAAAGGCAAAGAAAATAAAAAGGGAATTAGACATGCCAGGAAAATTGAAAATAATCTGAACAGGAAAAAACACAGAATTATAGCAAACTACTTTAATATGTACTGAGTGTTATTTACATAATTTTCTTAATGTAAATGATATTTACTGACTTTAAACTTTTAGTAGAGTACAAAAATAATTATAGTTACAGAACAGAAAAATTATTAACCATTTAATATAAGATTATTTGATGGAAGTTACAAGTTGAAAGTAAAGAATAAGGTCACTAAAAATATCCTTCGATTCTTACTTTACAAAACGAAGTGTATCAGTAGTACATGAAACCATAAATAAAAGTGTAAGTAAAGTTACAAAAATCAATAATGGAGGAAATAATAGCTAATGGGAATGTGGAATTGGTTGTGTGAGGAGTTAAATTCTCTTCTCCCACAGCAGGAAGTCAAGAGATAATATTTAAAATTAGTAAATAAGGAAATACTGACAAAGCTTATTATCAACAGCTATTAAAAATTTTGAAAGCTGTTAATTCTAGGGCATTGGACTAGTGAGAAAGAAGACTGAATTCTCTCTGTACAGTTAGCATTTTTAAATCTTAAAGATATATTAATTTCATATATATGAACTGTATGTTTTTTTGCTTTATATATGTATATAAAATTTAAAAGAGTGCATGTACATTGTGTTTCTTTACAGGTTTATTTGTTGATATTTAAAATTATGGTGAGAACTATGTGAGGTGATGGATATGTTAACTAGCTTGATTATGGTGATAATTTCACTGTTACATGTATATCAAAACATCAAGTTATATACCTTAAATATATACAATTTCTGTTTGTTAATTATACCCCAGTGAAGCTGAAAAATAAATTGTAGGAGGAAGGAGAGTTTAGAATATAACCTTATAGAATAGATTTGTAAGAGCAATGCAGTATAAAGAGAACTGTATTATTTGAAAAATATATTTCTTTTATTTATTTTCTTATGAAGCCCAAGTGAATATGGGAGATGTATTAGGACCTTTTGATTAAAATTGAGAAACTTTAAGCTAGTTTAAGCCAAAAAAGAAGGGTGTGGGGGTATTTATTAAATGACTATACCATGGAAAAGCGAGGACTAGAACTAGCTTTAGGATTTTCTAAATCCAGAGAATAAAATAATCACCTAGAACTGTTCTCCCCCTTTCTTGTCCTCACTCAGGGTTCCTGATAGTTCTGCAGTTAAGCTTAGTTTATTAACCAAGAGAGGTTCGTCCCTACTTGCATTTGTAATCCTCAAAATATTTTTGGGAACTTGAGCCCAGCCAACTTATGTGCCTCCTGCTTTGGCTAATAGCTGTGTTTAGGAGCGTATAGTAAGATTTTTGGCTCAGTCTGATGATCAGCTCACTCCATGGCTGAGGGGAATGAGGATACTACATTGACAGCCCAGTGACAACCATAAATGTTGGAGGGGTAAGGGGTTCCCTCAAGAAATAAATAAGGTAGTGTGAAAGAGCTCCTAGGTGAACAAACATAACAGATATCCACTACAAAGAATACTTTTATGTGTCATTTTGAAAACTGCTGAAACAGTTTTAGTTACTTTCTAATGATTTCTGAGGGAAAAAAATAAGTATTAAAAGAAATACATTATTTGTAAGCAAGATGTATTAATCTTGTTTCAGTGCCTGCTTGGATTTTCCCCCGCCTTTCATCTATATAAGCTTTGTTAACATTTCATGTTATAATAGGAAATACTTTTAAGGTTTTCATAAGTACTTTATTATTTTTTTAATTTAACTCATTTGTTAGTTTCTGTTTCATTGCTTGCTATCTTTTTTACTACTGCTAATGAAAAAAATAATAAGTATTAAGGAGATGCAAATCTTATCTCGAGATGGACAGTTTTAGGCAAAAAAAAAAGTAAACTATCTTAGTGGTTTGTCAAAGAATAATATTTCTTATAAGGAAAACTTCCTGCATTATTAGAGTTTACTTTAACAGAAAAGTTCATTGTATTTGTAATACCAGAAGAAAAATGAGGAAATAGCAACATGGTGATACTATTAAAAGAATAGTCTGTAACTAGACTGTATGACCTCCTACATAAAGGCACCAAGAGTCTCTAACAGTGTTTGATTTATTTAAGTAAATATATAAACCAGAAAATTCTTCTAATTCCATAATCATTCATTCATTCATTCATTCCTTCATTCAGTAAATCTCTTGTGCTTGGTTCTAGGCTAAACATTTTACAAAATAAGATAAATCCTTGTTCTTAAAGACCTTACAAAGCTAAAAAAATATTAAACAAGCAGTCACACTATTATGTAATTATAATTATGAAAGAATTACAGGGTACCATGAGAGAGTATAACAGGGGTTTGACTTGGTCTGGGAGGTTAGGGAAAATTAGCTGGGCGAGTTAACACTTGAGCTGAACTCTGAACAAATGGTAACAATTACATGAAGGAGCAGAAGAGCCTCCCAGGGATAGCAAATAGAATGTGCAAGGTGACTGGACAAGATGTCAGGATATTAATGGATTTCATTATAAGTCATATCTGTTTGTTGAATTCTTTTTTTCTTTAAATCTTTTAGCAAATGTTGGACATTTTTCTTTCTTGCTTGCTTTCTTTCTTTCTTTCTACACAATTTTATTTACTTATTTGACAAAGAGAGAACAATGACAAGTAGGCAGAGAGGCAGGCAGAGAGTGAGGGAAGCAGACTCTCTGCTGAGCAGAGAGCTGATGCGATGCGAGGCTTGATCCCAGGACCCTGGGATCCATGACCTGAGCCAAAGGCAGAGGCTTTAACCCACTGAGCCACCCAGGCGCCCATTTGTTGAATTCTTGTTTGTGAGCTATATCATGTACTTAACATTTTTTATTCACTTGACATACTAAAAAGTTATAGGTAAGCTAAAGAGTTAAGTAATATCTATGAGATTTTGTTTTATATATATATAAGTATGTATGTGTGTGTGTATATATATATAATATATGTTAAACGTATAAGTTACTATATTCTGTGGCAGTATTATCTGGTTCATATGTCCATCTTCATAAAAGCCTGTTCTATCTTATAAATTATTACATATGTGAAGATATGCCTTCTATAGACTGGGAGACTATAAAAACTAGAGGGGTTTTTTTGGTTTTTGTTTGTTTTTTTAAAGATTTTATTTATTTATTTGACAGAGAGACACAGTGAACAGCGAGAGAGAGAACACAAGCAGGGGGAATGGGAGAGGGAGAAGCAGGCTTCCCGCTGAGCAAGGAGCCTGATGTGGGACTCAATACCAGGACCCTGGGATCATGACCTGAGCCAAAGGCAGCAGCTTAACGGCTGAGTCACGCAGGCGCCCCCAAAAACTAGTTTTATGAAGATCTTTTATACAGGGAAGGAAGATGGATTCTGTTTTTATTCATACTTGAGCTTTTTTTTTTTTTTTTTTTTTTTTTTTTAAGTTCTATGGCAATGAATATAGTCCTGTAGAGAATTGTCTTAAATTGGCTAATTATGATTTTACTTAGGTTGACTCTTTTTGTAAGCATATTTCTAAAGAAATGAAGATTTAGCTGTGTGTGTATGTATTTGCACTAAAAAGTATCTCAGGTTAGATCTCTTTTATAGATAAGAAAATTTAGGCTTGAGCAGTGTAGGGGACTTTTGCAAGTCTGAGTTGAGGGTTTTTTTTTTTTTTTTTTCCTGTTGTTTTCTTATTGCAGGTTGGTTAAACGCTGATTTCTGTTTTACTGGTAGAACTGAGCCAAACACCTTGAAACTAAGTGGATCTTTAGGCAGAGAACTTAGATTTTACCAGTTTTATATAAAATAAAAGCAAACTTTAATGCTGCCTTCTCAGCCACCTTTAGCCCAGCAGAAAGTATATGTTCATAGATTTTAACATTCCACACAGGGTTCTGTGATGGAAAGTACATATTTGCCTGGCAGCCATTACGTCCACAAAGATCTAAATGATCCACTAGAGAGGGAACTAGTTCAGCTAGTAGTGTTTTATTATGTGTAAATGTATACCCTAATATGCCAAGTTGCCTAGAAGACCAAAGGTCCCTCTCTTTCATGGAATTAAATGGGTATAATCAGCGTCTTATTTAGAGTGACTAGACATTCATGTGTTAGGCCACATATTTAGTGATAGATCAGTAACCCTTTCTGACCATATTGCTAAATTGAATTATATTTCAAGCATAGAATTTGTGCCTAACTTCTATTCAACCAAGTTTTATTTGGTTGTATATAACTTAGGTCTGAGCTTCAACTAACTTAGGAAATGGAAATAGTCTAGAAATTAAAGGAAGAAAGTATAATTATAAAGGGCTGTTTTTTGTAGTGGAGCCAGGCTATGTCTTATGGCCCCTGTCCATATATTCTTTGTCTGCAACATGTAGAACTCTTTTCTTCTTGATTTTTTATTTATTATTTTGACCAACACTTATTCAAAACCTTCTCCAATTTTATATCGATTGTTATCTTTACTAATCATTTGTGGCAGGTGATCTCATTTATTTTATAGAGAAATCTAGGCCATGTAGCCTATTTCTTTGTTTTCTCTCTTTAAAGAAATGATTTCTGGAGCACCTGGCTGGCTCAGTTAGTGGAGCATGTGACTCAGTCTCAGGGTCATGAGTTCAAGCCCCACATTGGGCATGGAACCTACTTAAAAATCAATTGATAATTTAAAAAAAAGATGATTTCCTTTTGAGGTAATCGGTGGTCTTAATTTAATTCCCATACTAAATTCCCTCAGTATTGCTTTGTTTTTCTTTACCATTACAGTAGAATATTTTGTTTTCAGGATCTATTATAGCTAAAGTCAACATTAGAGAAACCTGTGTGCATTTGTTTATACTGGCTATGTTTAGAAACTCAGTATTTCATTTGGTGCTAGTAGTGCCTAGAATCTTTTTTCCTTATAATTTTGGCCTTTGTTGCTCCATTTGTTAATTTTGAGGTGAAACAGTTAAGACTTCATTTTATTGACAAAGAGATAGAGAGGGATTACTGGTATATTTGTGTTGACAGATGAAAAGTGATCAGGCGATGATATACCCTATTCCCATCCATGTTGGTATATATCAGAACGTAGAGGTATATATGTGTATAGTTTTATAACATGGTATTTACTGCTTTTCGAATATAATTGAAGGAAGGTTTGATAATTCTTGGTCAGTTGAGATACACAAAAACTAGAGAGAAAAAGCAGTGGACTAAAAGCTGTTACTATTATTTTCATTGCTATTAAGAAAGATTATTTATTCTTTAGAAGAAGATGTATATAGTCATGAATGGTGAAAATACATGTTTGAATTTTTCTAAACTTGAATGTCTTTATTTTGGGCTAAGCCAGATTCCTGAAAAACTACAGATTTGAACCTTTCAACTTTTCCTCCCTTCCTCCTAATAGCTTTGGTTTGTAGAACTGGACCACAACAGTGGAATAAAAGAAGAAGAAGAAAAAAAAGAAATGCTTCAGAAATCGTTGAAAAAATGACAGTTTTGCCCATTGCTCCTTATACAGGAATCTTAAAAACATTCTCTTAGATGCACCTAAATTACATAAAAGCAAATATTAAGAGATCTAAAGGGAGAAATAGACAGCAATATAATAATAGTAGGAAACTTTAATATCCCCCTTTCATCAATAGTTAGACCATGCAGATGAAAAATAAGGAAACATTGGCCTTAAACAACACATTAGACCTGATGGACTAAACAGACATATACAGAATATTCTATCCAAAAGAAATAGGATATACATTCTTTTCATGCACAGAGGATAGTTCATTTATTAGTCCACAAAAAGGTCTTAATAAGTTTTAGAAGATTGAAATCATAGAGGTATAAAAACAAATCAATTACAAGAAGAAAACTAGAAAAACTACCAATATGTGAAGATTAAACAGCACTCTATTGAACAAATGGATCAAAAAAGAAGTCAAAGAGAAACCAAAAAATACCCTGAGATAAATGAAAATGGATATATGCACAACATACCAAAACTTACAGGATGCAGCAAAAGCAGTGCTAAAAGGAAAGTTCATAAGGAAAAATGCCTACTTAAGAAGCAAGAAAGAGCTCAAATAAATAACGTAACCTTACATTGCAAGGAACTAGGAAAACAAAGAACAAATGAAGATCAAAGTTAATAGAAGGAAATAAATAACAAAGATCAGAATGGAAATGAGAGACTGACCAAAAGAAAAGATCAATGAAACTAAGAGCTGGTTCTTTGAAAAGAGAAGCAAAATTGAGAAAACTTTATCTAGATTCACCAACCGAAAAATAAGACTCAAAATCAGAAATAAAAGAGAAGATAGTACAACTCATACCACAGAAATACAAAGGATAAGAGACTACTATGAACAGTTATACACCAACAAATTTGACAATCTAGAAGAAACAAATTCCTAGAAGTGCACAGTCTAATAAGACTGCATTGTGAAGAAATAGAAATCTGAACAGACTAATTACTAGAAAGGAGATTGACTCAGTAGTCAGAAACCTCCCATAAAACAAAAGTCCAGGACCAGATGACTTCACTGGTGAATTCCAGCCAATATTCAAAGAAGACTTAATATCAGTCCTTTTTAAAGTCTTTCAAAAAATTGAAGAGGTGGGAACACTTCCAGACTCATTTTACAAGGTCAGCATTACTTGGATACCAAAACCAGACAGGAACACCACAATAAAAGAAAAATTACAGGTCAGTATCCCTGAGGAGTACAGTTAGAAAAATAGTCAACAGAATATCAGCAAACTGAATACAATAGCCCATTAAAAGGATCATACACCGTGATTAAGTGGGTTCCCCCCCGCCCCCCCGCAGGGGATGCAAAGATGGTTCAAGCATTCACAAATCTGTGTGCTACACTGCATTAACAAAATAAAGGATAAAAATCATTATGATTCTCTCAATAGACACAGAAAATCATTTAAGAAAATTGAGTATCCATTTATGATAAAAACTCTTAACACAGTGGGTATAGAGGGAATAGTCATCAACATCATCAAAGCCATATATATATCACAAGCCCACAGCTAACTCATACTCAATGGTGAAAAGCTGAAAGTTTCCCCTCTAAGCCAAGGATGCCCATTTTTGCCACTTTTATTCACCTAGTGGTGGAAGTCTGCCAGAGCAATCATGCAAAAAAAAAAAAAAAAAAAAAGTCATCCAAATCAGAAAAGAAGTAAAACTGTCTCTATTGCCAGGTGATATGATAATATGTATAGGAAACTATAAAGAAACCTGTTAGAACTAGTAAAAAAAAAAAAGTCGATAAATTTGCAAGACACAAAATCAGTGTACAAAAATGTTACATTTCTGTGTGCTAATAATGCACAGCCAGAGAAATTAAGAAAACAGTCCTATTTATAACTGTATCAAAAAGAATAAAATATCTAGAAATAAATTTCACCAAGTGAAAGACCTGTACACTGACAACTACATAGCACTAATGAAAGAAATTGAAGAAGTTACAAATAAATGGAAAGATATTCCATACTCATGGATTGGAAGAATTAATGTTGTTAAAATGTCTGTACCACTCAAAGCAATCTATAGATTCAATGCAATCTCTATCAAAAATCCAATGGCATTTTTCACAGAAATAGAAAAAATGATTCCTAAGATTTGAATCTAACCACAAAAGATCCCAAATAGCCAAGGCATTCATTCTTGAGAAGGAAGAACAAAGCTGGAGGCATCATGTTACCTGAATTCAAACTATTACAAAGCTGTAGTAATCAAAACAGTATGGTATTGGTATAATACCAGACACGTAGATTAACCTAGCAGAATAGAGAGCCCAAAAATAAATTCATGCATATGTGGTTGGTTAATTTACATCAAAGGAGCAAAGAATATATATTGGGGAATGGACCATCTCTTTAATAAATGGTGCTGGGAAAACTGGATAGCCACATGCAAAGGAATGGAACTAGATCACTGTCTTACACCATACACAAAAATCAACTCAGAATGGGTTGAAGACTTGAACTTAAGACTTAAAACCATAAAACTCCCAGAAGAAAATGTAGGTAATAAGGTTCTTGATATTAGTCTTGGCAGTAATATTTTTGGATTTGACACCAAAAGCAAAGGCATCAAAAGCACAATAAACAAGGGGGCTTACATCAAACTAAAAAGCTTATGCACAACAAAGGAAACCATCAACAAAATGAAAAGCAGCCTATTAAATAGGAGAAAATATTTACAAATCATATATCTGATGAGGTGGTTAATATCCCAAAGATACAAAGAATTTATATAACTCAATAGTGAAAAAATCAAACTAATTAAAAAATGGACAGAGGATCTGAATAGACATTTTCCCAGAGAAGATAATAGATTTGGCTAACAGGTCATCACTAATCATCAGGGAAATGCAAATCAAATCACAATGAGTTATCACCTTTCACTCGTTAGAATGGCTAGTATCAAAAATACAAGAAATAATAAGTGTTGGCAAGGATATGAGAAAATGGAATTCTTGGGCCCTGTTGGTGTGAATGTAAATTGTTGTAGCCACTATGAAAAAAGGAATGGAGTACCCTCAAAGAATTGAAAGTAGAACTACTATATGATCCAGCAATTCTTTATCCAAAGAAAATAAAACCAGTATCTTGCAAAGATATTGTTACCCCTATGTTCATTATAGTATTATTTACAATAGCTGAGACACGGAAAGAACCTCAGTGCCCATCGATGGACAAATGGGTAAAGAAAATGTGACATATATATATCTCACATAAAATGTGTATATATCATATATATATAACACAAAAAAGAAGGTTTCATGTTATTTGTGACATCATGAATGGATCATGAAAGCGTTTTGCTAAGTGAAAGAAGTTAGAGAAAGGGTGTTGAGTTTGGTGATTTCTTTATAGATTTTGGACTAGCCCTTTATCTGATAAGACATTTGAAAATATTTTTCCCCATTCTGTAGGTTGTCTTTTGGTTTCATCACCTGTTTCTTTTGCTGCAAGCAGTGTAAGAGTACCTGTTTCCCTACACCTTTGTCAATACTTACGTTTAAAAAATTTTTTAATTATGACAATTGTCAAACCTATTCACAAGGAGGACTATTATAATGAACTGCCCTACTCATTACCAGCTTCAACATTTATCAACATATCATCAATCTTGCTTTCTCTGTACATCCCCACTCCCTACCCATTTCCAGGTATTTTTTTTTTTAATTTACAGCTTTATTGAGGTAAAAATTTCATGTTATTCATGCTTTGTAGGTATATATTTTTTTAAAAGATTTTATTTATTTATTTGACACACAGAGAGATCACAAATAGGCAGAGAGACAGGGGGAAGCAGGCTCCCTGCTGAGCAGAGAGCCCGATGGGGGGCTCGATCCCAGGACCCTGAGATCATGAGCTGAGCTGAAGGCAAGCTTTAACTCACTGAGCCACCCACGTGCCCCTGTAGGTGTACAATTTGATAATTTTTAGTAAATGTATAGTTGTGCAGCTATCATCACAATCCAGCTTTACATTTTATTACACCAAAAAGCTCCCTCTTGCTCATTTACAGCCAATCCCCAGGCCCTCCTCAGCCCAAGGCAACCCCTGATCTGTTTTCTCTCAATAGAGTTATTTCTGGACATTTCATACAACAATATGACACAATATATAGGCTTTTAGATACAATTTCTTTCACTTAGAATAATGTTTTTGAGGCTCATCCACATTCTAACACTTATCAGGAGCTTACTCCTTTTTGTACTGAATAGTATTCCATTGTATGGATATAGTACATTTTGTTGATGCATTCAGCAGTTAATGGATATTTGGATTGTTTCCAATTTTTGGCTTTGAACATTTGTGTATTATTAAGTCTTATGCAGAAAGATATTTTTATTTTTGTGCAGACAGATATTTATCTCTTGAGTAGCTACTTCGGAATGGATGTTTTACGTTACGTTCAACATAGAACTGCCAAACTGTGTCCAAAGTGACTATACCATTTGAAGTTCTAACCAGCTGTCTAGGGGGGTTTTCAGTTTTCTCCACATCACTAACACTTTTTATATTATATATCTTTTTTATAATATTCATTCTAACAGTGGTATGGTGGTATTTCAATTTGGCTCTAATTTGCTTTTCCTCAGTGCTGTTGATTGCAACATCTTTTTGTGTGCTTATTTGCTATTGCTTATCTTCTTTGGTAATGTGTCTATTCAAATCTTCTGCCCATTTTTCAGTTGGATTGTTTGTTTTATTGAGTTGTAGGACTTTTTTTTTTTATATTCTGTTTATACATTCAGTATCAGATAAGTGATTAGTAAATACTTCCACTCTGTGGCCTGTCTTCATTTTCTTACTGGTATCTTTTGAAATTTATTCCTGGTTTTAAGAAATTTGATTATAATTTGCCTTGTGTAGTTTCCTTCATGTTTCTTGATCTTAAGCTTCTTGGATCTTTGGATTTATGATTTTAACCAAATTTGGAAAATTTCTTTATAAAAATAAAAAAGATTTTTATTTTTGAGTAATCTTTATACCCAATGTGGGCTCAAACCACAATCCTGAGATCAAGAATTGCATGTTCTACTGACTGAGCCAGCCAAGCACCCTCAAAAATTATTTTAGAAAGCATCATTATGTTTTCTTAAGGGATGACACTTGAAGAGAATCCATAATTGACCCATAGTTTACTGATGGTTCTGTACATTTTTATCAGTCCCTTTCTTTTCTTTTGGTGTGTTTTATTTTAATAATGCCCTGTCTTGTTTTCACTGATCTTATCTTCTGCAGTATCTGATTTGATTTTAATCCCATGTAATGTATTTTTCATTTCAGGTATTGTACTTTTTAATCTATAAAAGTTTTATTTGGGTCTTTTATATCTTTCTTAACATGGTTATTTTTTACCTTAGAAGTTAGCAAAATATGGCCCATGGGTCAAATGATGCCCATGCCCCCCCTCTTTTTAATACGGTTTCCAAGCTAACAATAGTCTTTGTATTTTTAAAGATTTATTTATTTTATTTGAGAGAGAGAACATGAGGAGGGAAGTGCAGAAGGAGAGGGAGAAAGAGAATCTAAAGCAGACTCCCTGCTGACCTTGGAGCCCGACTTGATCTCATGACCCTGAGGTCACAACCTGAGCCAAAATCAAGAGTCAGACACTCAACCAGCTATACCTCCCAGGCTCCTCCTCAGTCTTCACATTTTTAAACAGTGGTGTTAAAAATGTGATGGAGATCTTATGTGGCCTCCCAAACCTAAAATATCTGGCAACCCAGCCTCCACCCTAAACAAAATATAAGAGTAGAGGAGGGGCACCTTGGTGGCTCAGTGAAGTGTCTGCCTTCCACTCAAGTCATGATCCCATGGTCCTGGGATTGAGCCCTTGTCTTGCTCTTGGCTCAGTGGGGAGCCAGCTTCTCCCTCTCTGCTGTTCCCCTCTGCTCGTGCTCTCTGTCAAATAAGTAAATAAAATCTTAAAAAAAAAAAAAAAAAACAGTAGAGGAATTTGAAATTGGTGGTACACTGAAGGTCATGATAGCAACAACATAACACAAACGTACTTAATTCATGACAAAATTTACATAAATTTCCATAATAGAGGCCTAATTGAAGAAAAGAGATGTCTAGCCCAGGTATAAATATTGTTAACATCAGTCTGTGCTGTCGTATATCATGAAATCCAGCTTTTAGCTAAAAATTTTAGACACATAAAGAACAAGAAGAAAATGCACCATCAAGAGAAAATCGATTAAATTCAGATATAAATGCTTTCGTGGGAAAGGTTGATAATGTTGTTAAACATATTGGGGATTTTAGCAGAAAGATGGAACAATTTAAGAAAGATTCAAATGGAAATGCTGGAAATGAAAAACACAGTAATAGATGATGAATGCTTTTGATGGGTATATCAGAGTTGACACAGTTGAGGAAAAAATAAATGAATTTGAATATAAGTCAATAGAAATTACCCAGACTAAAAGTAAGAGCTTTGGGGAAATATGAAACTGTATATAATATATGTCTACTAGAATCCTAGAAGGAGAAGAAAAATGAGGCTGAAGACATCTAACCACAGATCCAAGAAACTCAGAAGGATAATTTTAAACATATACACCCTGGCATAAACATATACACCTAGATCACCTAGATGCATCACAGATTCAAACTCTGAAAATCAGAGAGGAAATTTTGAAAGCTACCAGAGTAAGACCTTACCTGATTTAGAAGACTAAAGAAATATAGCAGACATCCCAGAAACTATGCCAGTCAGAACACAATAAAGTGACATCTTTATAAAGTGCTGAAAGAAAAAAAATAACTCTCGAATCAAGAAGGAAAATTAAAGATGTTTTCAGGGAAGCAGGAGCTGAAATAGAAGATAATAGTACTAATGTGATGCCAGACAGAAAATCTACCCAAAGAAATGAAAAGAGCTGGTAATGATAAAAACTGAAGATAAATATAAAATTGAATTTTCTTACTTTTAATGACTATAAAATGTAACTGTCTAAAGCAAAGGTTGGCAAATACTGTTTTAAAGGGCCAGGGTTTTTTTAGGCCTGCAGACTATAGGGTGTTGTCACTACTCAATTCTGCTCTTATAGCACGAAAGCAGCCATAGAGAATACATAGAATACATGTAGCTGTGTCTCAGTAAAACTTTTACAAAACTGACAGCCAGTTTCTAAATGCCATTTTCTAAATGCTGAGACTAAAACAAGAATTGTAGTGAAGCACTCTTGGTTTATAGCATATTTAAAATGAAAATGAATGACAAGACTAGCATAAAGATTATTATACCTAAAGCAGCATGATATTTGAAGGCATGCTGGGATTTGTTAAAGATACATATTGTGAATTCTAGGGTAATCACTAAAAACATTGAATATAGAGGTGGATATATTAAGCCTAAGTAGAGATAAAATGGAATTATAAAGTTACTCAATCAAAAATAGGTGGAAGAAGAGGTCAAGTGCAATAGTGAACCAGACAGAACAAATAGAAAACAATTAATTGTTTTAATCCAAGTACATCAAAATTATATTACATCTAAATGGTCTAAATCTTTTCAAAAAGACAAAAGTTGGTTGGTTGGATAAAAAAAACAAGATCCCCCAACAGATACATAACCATACTCCTATGCCCTTTTTATGTAAACTTTACTCTTTTACACACTTTACTCTTTTTTTTTTTTTTTTTAACTAAATGAGATTACTCTTTGGAGATAAAGATTTAGTTCAAGTCCCTGTTTATACCTCATAGTATTCTATTGTGTAGATGTACCAATTTTCAGTCATATCTTCTAATGATATATATTTGGATTGTTTCTACTATTTTTCTATTATAAATAGTGCCATGGGTAATATGCTTTTGCATGCATTTTTTTTGTTTTTGCCAGTAGATTTTTGGGGTGGATTCCTAGAATCTATGTCAAAGAACGAGTAGATAATGTAATTTTGCTATGTAGTCCAAAGTTCTCTCCATAACAGCTCATACCATTTTGCATTCTCACCCACAAAATTAGTCCTTATTTATATTCAATAATACTGTGTTATCAGACTTTTGATTTTTTTCACTAATCTAACAGAGGAGAAATGGCATTTTAGTATATTTTTAAATAGATTTATTTATTTTAGAGAGAAAGAGAGAGCACAAGTAGGACGGGCAGAGGGGGAGAGAGAGAATCCTTAGCAAACTCCATGCTGAGTGCAGAGCCCAATAATGCAGGGCTTGATCTTATGACCCTGAGATCAGGACCTGAGCCAAAATCAAGAGTTTGGCTCTTGATTTTGAAGCTCAACCACCTGTACCACCCAGGCATCCTTCAATGTAGTTTTAATTTGTATTTTTATTTTTTAATTAGTTAATTTTATTTTATTTTTTCAGTGTTCCAAAATTCATTGATTATGTACTACACCCAGTGCTCCATGAAATACGTGCCCTCCTCAACACCCACCACCAACTTGTATTTTTAATATGTATTTTTCTTTTTTTTCCTTCCTTCCTTCCTTCCTTCCTTCCTTCCTTCCTTCCTTCCTTCCTTCCTTCCTCTCTCTTTTTCTTTTTTCATTTATTTGAGAGAGTGAGAGAGCAAGAGCAGAGGGAAGGACAAAGGGAGAGGGACAAGCAGAGTCCACACTGAGCAGAGCCTGACATGGGGATCAATCTTACAACCCTGAGATTCATGAACCAAGCCAAAACCAAGACTCGGATGCTTAACCAATTAAGCCACCCAGGCACCCCTTAATTTGTATTTTTCTTATTCTTAGTGAAGTTGAACATCTGTTTGCATGTCCTTACAAACCATTATTTTTTCATTTATCTTTTGATTTTGCTTATGTTGTTTGTATTTTTAGACATTTAAAATGTAATTAAAATTTGTCAGTATTCCACTATTGCTCTTGCATCTTGAATCATAATTAAGAATGATTTAAAGAAAAATGATTTGTCTATAACCAGGCTATATGGAATTTTTTTTCTGATATTTGTAGTGTTTAATTTTTTATATTTAAGTTTTTGATCCACTTTGAATTTTTTCTTATTTGGAAGCTAGAGTGAATCAATTTTGTCTTACAATTTGACTATCCAATACAAAGAAGTCAACTTTTTCCCTACTAATTTGAGATGCTGCTCTTGTCATAAACGCCCTTTTCAAATGCAGTTGGTCTATTTTTGGATTTTTCATTTCATTAGGCTATTTGTTCATCTGCCAATATAATGGTGGTTCAATTACAGAGACTTTACAAAATGTTTTATTATTGGCTAGCTCCTTTTCATTGCTCTTGCTGTTTCATAGTTTTTCTAGATACTCAACTTTCTAGATAGTCAATTCGCCCACCTCCACAAAAACTTACAAGTACTTTTATTGTATCCAAATTTTTAAATTACTTAAGGAGAATTCAGAGTTTAACTTATTCAAGTATATACTTTATATGTTCTTTACCTTCCTCCAGTCCAAGGACACTGAACAATAATGCCAAAATTTCTCCTTCCAACTTAAATGCTACTTATGTCATAATTTTGCTATATTTTATAAGCCCAGATGAGATTATTTCTTCATGGTCTCAAAATTTGTAGCCTATATATTCACTAATTTTCATCTTGATCCTTCTTGCTATTTTAATTTCCTATCTGAAAACAGTTTCTATTTTTCTGTGGTTGCTTACACATTGTTTTTTTATATTTGATGTTTTATATAGTTTACTGTGATTAGCTAGGTGTAGACTTATTTTTATTAATCCTTATGGGGTCTCCTCAGCTTTCTGGATATGAGGGTTGGTATTTTTTATCAATTATGAAAAAGTCTTATCTCGTTTTTGTCTTTACCTCATTTCTCTCTCACTTTTTTTTGTGCAAGTATGATTAGACATGTACACTCCATTCCCTGTATCTCCAATTCTTGCCTGTGCTTTCTATTTTTTTGTCTCTCTACATTGTATTCTATACTAGTAAGTGGACTTCTTGCATTTGGATAGTTAAGCATCATACTTCAGTGGAATATTCTTATGGTGAATAAATACACAAATCCACATTCTTGTATTTCAGGATGAAAATTACTTATATGCTACAGAGACCCAAAAAAGAATAGTAATTCTCGTTATAACTCCCAAATAATCTACTATATGTATCTTATTTTCAGGAAATCTGGTACCATATTACTATTCGTTATAGATGAGAAAATATAGTCCGACTTCCAAGCATCCTGATGGCAGAATATAGTTTGTTTCATAAATAGGAACTGTACCAGTACTCTAGTTATTTAAACTTGCATAACTCATAACAATATGATTAATGCAAGTCAAGTAATGGTATAATTTTATAGACAGAAAATCTATATATGGTATAATTTTTTAAATTCAAAGACATGCTATTTATCATGTATTTGTCCCACTATAAATAATTTGTTTTTATAGAAATCATTTTAAGTAATTCTATTTTGAATAATTATTTCAGTTTATGTAAATGAACTTTAGTTAACTCATAACTTGGCCTAAGGTTAAGTTATAATATATAGTAAGTTGATTAGTATGTAGACTGGTAATATTAATATTGTATTAAATATACATTATACAAACATTAAACATTATATTAAACATATTCAAAATTAAAAATGGATATAAACATATACTGATAAGTTTTTAGAAACCCTTTGATGAATTTAGCCAGATATCTTGAAAATCTTTATAATTTAAGTAAAGAAAAGTTGAAGTCTTATGTTTCAACAAAATTGACAGTACATAGCAGAAAAGAACAAAATCTATGAAGATCTTATGTTTCCTCTTAGATTATTATTATTTTTTTAAATATTTTATTTATTTGTGACAGAGAGAAATAGCGAGAGAGGGAACACAAGTGCAGGGGAGCTGGAGAGAGAGAAGCAGGCTCTCAGCTGAGCAGGGAGCCCCATATGGGGCTCAATCCAGGACACTGGGATCATGACCTGAGCTGAAGGCAGACGCTTAACGACTGAGCCGTGCAGGCACCCTTCCTCTTAGATTATTGATGGCAGTGTTAATAATAAAAATTAACAGTACTATATGATTAGCAAGCATCAATAGCACTACCAGGAATTGTTCTAACTGCTTTCTAAAAGGTAGTTGTTATTATTGTTCCTATTTTATAAACAAATAAATTGAGGCATAGAGCCATTAAGTGATTTGCCCAGGGTTACATATCAAGAAAGTGGTGGAACTGAGATTGAAACCCAAACACTGTGGCTGTAGACCACAGGTGAGTAAAGGGCCAGATAGTAAATATTTCAGGCTTAGCTCAGAAGGTTTCTGTTACCACTACTCAGTTCTGTCATTGTAGTGTGCAAGCAGCCACAGCCAATATGTAAATAGATGGGTATGGTTATTTTCTTATAATACCTTATTTATTGACAGGATATTTGAATTTCATATAATTTTTACCTGTCATGAAAAGTTATTCCAGATTTTTCTTTCTTCCTCCTCCTCCTCTTCTCTTCTTCTTTTCCTAACAATATAAATATGGCTAACTATTCTTATGCATTATTCAACAGGTTATCATTGGGTCAGATTAGCCTATAAATGGACAGTAGTCTGCCAGCCCTGCTCTAGACCACTACATATATTTTGGGGTCCTACTTGTTCTATTTTGGATTCACCCTCCACCATATAGAGTTTTCTTCCATAAGGGCTGGGTAACTTGATCTCTAAACATTTAGTTGATCCTTTATTCCAGTCAATAGGAAATACAACAGGTTTAAAACCTGAAGTTTCTAGTTCTATATATAATCTAGATTTTCCGCTAGTGATTTCACTACCACATAAATACTTTACTTCCCTGAAGCCCTAAGGCAGAGCTAGGTAGACTTGTTTTTATTTACTCTTACTCTGCATGTAGTTTTCACATTTTAATATCATTATCATGGAGTTGGGCCTTGTTATTGAGGTAGCTGATAGTGGGGCATGCACAGATCTCTCTTTTGTTATGTTGGCTCCTCTTTCATGTTCACATAATTCAGACATTATATAATTCTGCATATTTTGTTGGATTCTGTGCAAGGTCACATGTGTCTGCGTACTCATATCTAAATATACTCCATATCATGTTTTATTTCTACTAAAAACCTTTGTTATCTCTCTCCCTCTTCTAATATAATTAATTACCCTACCATTCAATACTCTTCTACTCAACATAATGATGCAATCCCTTTCCTTCTACTTAGTGCAAATTTAACACCTCTGTTTCAATAGGTTATAATATATATGTAAAGTACAATACTATGATAGTACAGAATTAGCTATATATTTGGAGAGAAGGAAGCCCCGAGCCGAAGGCAGAGGCTCCAACCCACTGAGCCACCCAGGTGCCCCTACTTGGGGCTTTTATATAATTTTTAAAAACTATATAGTCTCATAGTATGTTTGCATTCTAAAAACTTTGTTCTTAGAAATTAATTTGGGGGTCGCCTGGCTGGCTCAGTGGGTTAAGCCTCTGCCTTATGTCATGATCTCAGGGTCCTGGGATCGAGCCCCGCATCGGGCTCTCTGCTCAGCGGGAAGCCTGCTTCCCCCTCTCTCTGCCTGCCTCTCTGCCTACTTGTGATCTCTCTCTGTCAAATAAACAAATAAAATCTTTAAAAAAAAAGAAATTAATTTGGATTAAAGGCAAAAGTGATTAAAAAAATACAACTTTGGATATTCCTAGTTGAGGATCTTGTAGATGAATTAAAATCTAAAGATTCTGAGGTGTTTGTCATTTGCTCTACTTTAGGACTGCTGAGTAATATTAAATAATTTTCATAGTTTTTCATGCTCATGATTATGAAATAAGTCATATTTCCTCCCATATGAATTATGAATTATTAAAAACACATAAATTATTTAGTAACAATATTTTCCAAAAACAATTGTTTAAAAAGGAGGGACCACAGATTGTTGGGCAGTCTGTCATGAGTGGGATAATCAAGGTAAGCCCAGGGTTTGAGAACCCATGTGTTGTTCACTAGATTCCTAATTGATGATATTACTATAATATAAATGCTGGCTGAGAGTTTCACAGTGACTTTCTAATTTTCTTACACTTTTGTGTTAATTTTACCCATCCTTTATATCCCTCTGAAGAAAATTAGATTTTGAATTTTCTAAGGGGCCCATTGTACAAGGGTGAAGCTGGACCCATTTTAAATCATCTTGACAAGTTAGCAGCATTTTTGCCACCTGATATAACACTGCATTTTTTTTTTTTTTGCATTGTGAACACTGGTAGGCATGAGTAATGTAATTGTTCATTTTATAGTTCTAGAACTTCAGTATATTTCTTTGTATTTTCTTTGAAGACACTTCTATTAAAATTTTACTGAAAACTTAACATGAATCTTAAATGATTAATGTAAATCTGACTATTTTAAAACTAAATATCTGGTATTACATAGTTTTTATCTCTTGAGAATATTTTAAATTGGGGCAAAAAAGACCCTAAAGAAGCAATGAAAGTTATTATTCACTTGTTCTTTCTAGGAGCTTCTTTGAGTTGCTGCTGTTCTTTGGAAGAGATGAGTTTTATGAAGAGCCCTTAAAGGATATTCTTGGATCATTCCAGGTAAAACAATTTACTCCTTCACATTTTGTGTACATTTAACACATGCCTTATTCCTCCCCCTAAAAATGGTAAATTGATTATTTATTGCTTGTAAGTTTTTATATTTACTAAGATGGCAATGGTTAGGATCCTATATATTTTACTAGCAGGAAAAGAAGGTTCTTAAAATTAACTCTTGGATATATTTCTAAAAGCAATTCAAATTAACATTCCAGTTCCACATTTGCTAGACCAGAGCTTGCTGCTACAACCCTTGTAGATTCCTAAGTACATCGTGCACATATATTCACACTTTTTATTGCTATAGGCTTTGGTTTCAAAGCCCTATGTAGAACTCAGCCCTAGTAATAAAGGACTCTTCTTGCCTAGCCTGAAAGCGGGCTGTCTGTCCCATGTCCTTTTTTTCCCCTTGGCTGTATCCTGGTTTTCTCATTTATTTTCTCAATAGCCTTCCCAAAATAGGAAGCAATTTTTTTTGTTTTTTTTTGGCACATGCTATATGAGAGGAGAAAGTAAATCCAGAAGGGCATGACATAGATCCAAAGACGAACATTTGATCATTTGATCTTTTTACCATTTACTTGGGAAACAGTACCTGGTACTATGGCTAACTAATATGTCTTGGTAATCTCATCATTATTCTCTGGGATGGAATAAAGGAAGATGTACTTTGAGCTCCCTCTAGGGGTAAAGTGTTCAGACATCTTACATTTATTCCTAGTATATGTTAAAAGAGACTTTAGTCAACCAGGAATATTGCTGTCCATTTTTAGGAAGGAGATCAGCATAGTAACAGAAAAGTCATACAGTGCTTTCTTTCACCTCGAATATTTATTTTGTATTTATTGAAAGAGATCTTTTAGACTGAATTAAAATAGTTTTTTATGATTGCTCACTCTGGCACATACATAGACATAAGAAAATTAGAAGCAGACTTAATTGGCTAAGATATAGCTAAAACTTCTTCACATTCAGAATCTGACTCTAGATTTGTTTTTTCCATTCAGTCACTCTCTGTTTTTCTCTACCATTTTGTCTTCAGTGGCATCAAAAGTGTTGATGAGGTAGCATTTCCTAAAATAGTTATAAATGAGCTAAAAGCCATTGGCACTGGGCTTTTAAAAGCTTCAGCTGGTTTTATGGTTCTGTTCAACCAGCCAGCTTTTGACTCCTGCTTCAGAGTATTGTTAAATTATATTAATTGCCCTATACCCTTCCCATACCATTTGCTTCCCACAAGTTGAAAGAGTGCTCTGCTAGTCTCTTGGATTTTATTCGGAGTCACCAGTATACCTTTCTGCAAATTTTCATGCTGTCTCTTTGAGTATCCATGGATACAGAATGATAACTACATTGTGATCGTTACCACGCTGACCTGGATTCTAAGATAGCATTGACTATAAAACATATTCTGATTTTAGAGTTGTAGAAATAGGAAAAAAATGCATCTTAAAATCAATAAAACTAGGTATATTAAACATTCTACTTTATCCATTCTTATATTTAGCAAAAGAAGTAAAAATACCTATTTTCATGGAGCTTTTTTTTTTAAGTTTATTTATTTATATTTTTAGTAATCTCTACACTCTATGTGGGGCTTGAACTCATGACCTCAAGATCAGGAGTCCTATGCTTTTTCAACTGGACCAGCCAGATGCCCCATTATGGAGCTTACACTCTAAAGTCTATATTCAGTATTTAAAACTTTGTTAATATTCCATTCCATTTTTCCTTTGACACTTGTGTTCTTGGCATTCCATTCTTGAATTTTTACTAGGCAAATATTTATTCAGTCTCCAATATATGCTAGGCACTAAGCTCTGGGAAAAACAATAGTAAGCAAAACCAGAAAAAAACCCTCCTATTGTGGAATTTAATTCTAGTATAAAGACAGAAAGGCAATAAATCAAATCTTTGTAAATTTAAGAGTAATTTGAAAGTGACAAATGACTCACAGGAAAATGAAGCAGGCCAGGGAGATAGGGAATGCTGGCATGGTGGTATTGGGGAAGGAAATTTCAGTTTTAAATGAGATAGTCAAGAAATGCCTCATGAAGATGTTAACTGAACACTGATAATGGGAACCTCTGAAGCGTTTGTAGAGTAGATGAAAGACAGTATTTGAATTATGTGTTAAATGTGTGAAATCATAACATCTGTGAAGGAATAAAAAAATTTTTTTTTTTTGAGCAGGGTTTTCATTCAATTTTCAAAATAATTACTTAGGGAAGAGTTCTTGGTTTCGTACTGTTTTTTATCTCCTACTCAATTTCTAAACCCACCCCTTCTTTTGTTCTCTGTTGTTTTTAAAATCTTCGTGCCACTTCTGCCACTTTTATTGCTATGGCTTCTTCTTCCCTCCAGACTTCTTTCTTCCTTCTCTGAATTTTCTCAAGCCTCTAACTCCTGCCTTCTAGGAGAGATTTCATCATCTTTCGTCCTCCATTTTCTAAACTGAGCTGTTGCTATTTGGTGCTTTCCAGCCTGTGCCCTTAGCAACCCTTGACGGGCCAACATGTAGTCATCATGTACACTTCCCTAAACTTTTGCATTTGCTAAGCTCTGTAAATTCTCCAGGCTTTTGACTTATCTTTGATAGTCCAGTGATAATCCCAATGTCACTTTTTGGAATGTTTTTATATTTTCTAATGCAAACCCTATTTCCCCAAGTGGTTCATTACTATCCATCTTTCATAAAAGATTTGTACCACCTTAAGAGCTTGCACTTTCTCCTCTACCGTAAGTTGGACAAACATAATGTTGCTCATACTTTAATGTACCTGGGAATCTTGCTAAAATGCAGATACTGATTCTGTAGTTCTGGGTTGGACGGGCCTGAGAGTCTGGATTTCTATCAAGCTCAGAAGTGATGGCTATGGTGCTTGTCTCTGGACCACAATTTGAGTTAACAAGGAATTAACATTCTTTGCTCCATTTGAGTTAATTATCTCCTGTCAGGGTATGGGCTCTGAAGTCATACTACCTGGATTTCTGTTTTCACAGTAAGACCAAAACTTGGCCCTTAAGTTTATTCTTTTTTTTTTAAAGATTTTATTTATTTATTTGACAGGAGAGAGATCACAAATAGGCAGAGAGGCAGGCAGAGAGAGGGGGAAGCAGGCTCCCTGCTGAGCAGAGAGCCTGGTGTGGGGCTCAATCCCAGGACCCTGAGATCATGACCTGAGCCGAAGCCAGAGGCTTTATTTAATGAGCCACCCAGGTGCCCCCCCTTAAGTTTATTCTTAAGATACTCTTTTCTTCAATGAATTTCTGATCTCCTAAAATATGAGCTGCTCAAGTAGAAATTTTAAATCTTGTTATTGACTGACTGTAATTTTTCCTCTACCTTATTCTAAGACGAAGTTTCATTCTTAGAACCAGATGTTCCATTTGCTGGCTTCTAAAAGCTTGCTTTCTTAATTTTTTTCTTCCAATAATTTTTCTTTACCTCACAAAAAGATGATGACACATTTCTTATATGGTGAGCCTACCTCATTATTATTTTTAATCTGTTCATTGGTGAGCTTTCCATAGGCTTGTGATTGAATTCATACACTGAGTCTCCAAAATCCGTTAATGTAATTAAATTTAGATTCCCAATGAAATGACAAAAATAACACGAGAACAGAATTCCTAATGAATGTTGGAAACTAGGATGAGGATCTATATCAAGCTCTCAGGGATGAATCCATCTCAAGTGATAGGCCAAACAATACTTGATTAACTGAATGTGATTAAATAGGGGAGAGGGGAGGTCTTCTAAATGCTATCCAGTAATGCCCCCTACCCCTATCAGCTTGTAACAGTGGGGACTGGAAGAAATACCAGATGGTGGGGCATTAGGTCTATGGCCAATCTCATTCTTGTTGGTCCTTCTTGAAAGTGCGCCAGGTGGGCAGTAGAGCCCACAGGACAGGAATACTGATATGACTAAACTATCAATATTCAAAATGTGATGTATGGCTCTCCATGAAAGGATTCCTTCTATTGAGAAAATGAGAGTCTGGCTCAAGCTAAATGCAGCCTGCCTCAATACCCAAGAGGTTAGAAAGTTTTTCAAAGAGCTATGGTTGTCTCCCACTGTAGCTTCCTCTTTACTGCCTCATGGGCCATTGATCTAACAAAGTAAACTTAACAATCTTCTGTCTTGGTTGAGCTTAAAGGAGTTAAAGAGACCTATTTACCTATTAGTAAAACAGCTCTCTGTTCTGGATATTCTAGGTAAAGATGAATAAAGAGATTAATGCCAGTTACCATCAGTTACATGGTTAAGGTAATAAGACTATTAAAAAAAAAAAAGGATCAGTTTTGTTCTTTCTGTCGTTGAGTTCAGGGTATCCTACATGAAACTGGAAGTGAAACTATAAAGAAGGGACCATCCCAGAGAATGTGTGGAGTTAAAATATTGTATGGAGATGAAACTACTATATTAAAAGTAGGTGATCAACAGCAGATTAGCTCCAGAAAAACCTCAAATCAGTGAAGGAAAAAGAGCTCTACATATACATTTTCAATTCATAGTTACATGCTGCCATATCTTAGTGTATTCTTCATTTTTCAGGATAAAGGAAAGTTCCTACAAATGCAGGACTCATGTAAAACAGGATTCTCACAAAGGAAAAAATAAAATTGGGCTGGCAATGAACTTCTCCACTGTAACAAATACTGCAATAAATAAATAATGTCTGTAGAGTTTTTCAAGGGAAAAAACATTATTTAATAATAAGCTGCCAAGCCCTATAGTTTATGAGAGAGGGCAACAGAAATAGTCCAAATACTAGAAAAACAAAGCAACTATAAGCAACTATTCTTTTATCAGAAAAAAAGAAGAAGTATGCCACCTAATTTAGAAATGGTTAAAACAAAGAATTTACAAATACAGTTGTTATAGAATTAAAAATAGGACTGATGTGAGGGAACAAAAATTAGATTATTGTTAATATGGCTGTAATGAAAATTCTTTAATGTTAGAAATGATTCTGGAAAAAGAAAATACAAGCACATACATGATACGGAACTAAAATCTCAGATTATGATATCGATTGGATGGAGGTAAGGAAGCTGGGAAAGAATCAGGTATATTTTGGGGGCATTTAAGCTGATGTAACCATATAGAGTAGTGCCATTCACTAAGTGGGCAGTGATTATAGGGGGAAGAGCAGGATATAGAAAGAAGATAACTTCCATTCTACAGAGAGTTCTAAATATCTTTGGAACATCCAAGTACTAATGCCCAATGATGGTTAGATTGATGGGTCTATATTTACATCTTTCTTGCTTTTTTTTTTTAACCAAGAATATGTATTACTTTTATAAATCAAGAGAAAAATAGGTGTTATAAAGCCTCCCCACCCCCAATGTAGGGGGGAAAAAAAGACCCTGGAGTAGTCAGCAAAATGCTAACCAATAATCTAAAAGCCTTACTGCTAGATCTCTACTGTTGTTTTAGTAAACCTGCCCTGACCTTAGTGAAAACTCTGTCCTCACTCCTCCCTTGGGGTCAATGTATAAGTCACAAAGATCTTTTTTGTTCAGAATGGAAGCAGGCCTTAGTTAAGCTTTCTTTCCTGAAACTCTATCAATTTCCTTTTTTTAATTTGACAGAGAGGAGAGAGATCACAAGTAGGCAGAGAGGCAGGCAGAGAGAGGGGGAAGCAGGCTCCCCGCTGAGCAGAGAGCCCGATGCGGGGCTCGATCCCAGGACCCTGAGACCATGACCCGAGCTGAAGACAGAGGCCTTAACCCACTGAGCCATCCAGGCACCCCTCTACCCTATTTTTCAATCTTCTTGTCCTTCTTTGGGTAATTGGGGGAAGCATATGGGAGGAGATAGGGGATACAACCTCCCAAACAGGAGGCCGAACACTATTTTATTGCGATAGCATCATAAAAGAACAGCAAAAAGAATCAAAAGTAAAAGAACCAGCCATAGAAAGGAATATAAATAAATTGTTATGCCCATCCTATTTCACTGGGGCAAGTCTTGATTTTCCCTAATGGAAGTCAGAGTGTATGTTCATTGGCATTATTACCCAGCATACCTCCCAGATTTTATTTTTAGCTTATATCTAGTTTAAAAGATTTATTTAATTTGAGGGAGAAAGAGCATGTGTGTGAGAAAGTGTTCATAGGAGAGAGGAACAAAAGGAGAGAGAGAGAAAATCTCAAGCAGACTCACTGCTGAGCCCAGTGACGGGGCTCGATCTCACTACTCTGAGATCATGACCTGAGCTGAAATCAAGAGTTGGACACTTAACTGACTGAGCCACACAGGCACCCCTAATAATGAAGAACCTACTTTCTACTAAAACCTCCTGGACTATGTTCCCTTCCTAGATTACTTGGAATAAGCTGCTCAAAGACTTAATTTGGTAAAGTCCTAATCTTGGTTTCAAACCACCTTTGTAGTACTGGTTTAAGTGCTTTTGGAGAATATGATCATACCAACTTAATATATCAAGACATTTTGAGAAGCAGTTTCAAAATTGTGTTCACATATTCTTTTCTTCTCTAATAAAAGTTGTCTCCTGTCTCTGCTTAATTCCATTTTGACTGCATATGATGCCACCCTACTCCCCCTGCCTCAAGCTTTTCTACTGTTACTGAATGTCTAATGTTAGAGCTCATGACCAGAGGCTACTTTCATCCCTGTGTGGCCAGCACTTAGTAGTCTTAGCCCCTCGTATTGATATGTTTGCTGACACAAATGAAGGATAAATAAGTCCAAAGGCATTTCTTTCTTTAAAAAAAAAATCTCTCTTAGAGATGTATCATCATTGCTGAACTCTAAAAACAAGAAACAATGAGGTGTATTTTCTGAAATTTACCCCATGGTCCATTGGTTACTACTATACAGTGAGATGGGGGACAGATCAACAAATGCATTCATGAGATGAAACCACTAAATATTTATTTGTGGATTCTACCTTGACAGTGTGTAGAAAAAAGAGACATTGAAGTCTGCTTAATTGTGAGAAAAGGTACAAAGGAAGAGATTTCACTATCTATGAAAGAAACATGCTTGACAAGTATGACACATATTTAGTACTAGGAATGAAAAAGACTGATGTTAAAACTAAAGTTTCAGATTCTGACATTTTATAAAAATTGTATTCCTTAGATAAATTTTGTTTTGAAATGAGTAAAGCTTTGATGTTTTTTCACTATCATTTATATGTTTGAAATTGTTATTCCTACTAATATTAAATTCTCATATATTACCACCTCAGAAATATTTTCACTCTATCATTTTTTAAAATAATCTGAGAAGGGAAAACTTTACCTTAACTGTTGAAGTTCTATAATCACTTTTTTTTTTTTTGACTATTTGAACCATTTATTTTTAAATTTTTTTTCAACTTTCACGTTGCCCTTTGATCGGGATTAAGAGTAAAAACTACCAACCCCTTTCCATCGTCTATAATCACTTTGAAGAGACTCAAGAGACAGAGTTATTTTAAGCATAATATAATAAATAAAGTTGAGACAGTTAAGCTCAAGGGACCAAGAGCAAGCCTCCAAAAGATAAGGCTGTCTTTATACACAATACAATATAAAATATACAATAAGTTGTATATCTCAGGAAAGGCCAGTATACTCTGACACATAGAATGACAGTCATCTCAAAGGCAGATACTGAACATTGTGCATTGATAGTTATTCATACCACAGTATGCTACTATAAACAAAGATCTTATATTCTGAGTATCTTAAGATTTTGTGTTGTCAGAAGCAGACATGTAAGTGCCTTCAAAATCAATGATAAGATTAATAGTTTGAAAATAGCTCTGAAAGTGCATCAGGGTCATTGAGGCATTCATTGACCACTAAAAGATGATTCTCTTGCGTCCTAAAACATAACTAGAATTATGAGCTTATTAGTGTTTGAAGTAGTTTATGTGTTCCCAGATAAATACTAGATCATAGAAAATTTAGTCGTAAAGAACTGTAAAGGTCATTAAATCCAGTCTAACTTTAATACACATGATGAAATGGAGAACACAGATTCATTCATTCATCCATTCAGTATGTTTATTGGAGATTAACTTGCTCAATTTGTAGCATTTCCAGTACTGTGACCTGTTCTCTTGACTAACTTTATTGCTCTTTCTGCTGAAAGATTTTATATTTATTTCTTTGTGTGGAAACTTGTACTCAGGTAAATCTTGCATACACCTTAATTCTGCGTCAGAGTCTGTCTTATAGACAGAGTCTGTCTTATAGAATCGTTACAATAGCACTTCTCTGTTGGCCATATTATTTTCTTACTGATTTAAAAATGTTAATAGTAGGGTTGTGCTTTCATTAGCATGGCAGTCACCGATTCTGAAATTTGGTTATGCTCTCAGTTAAAGGTTTTGCTGTACTTATCATTGGCTTCCCCTTTGGATAAAACTCCCAATTGCTAATTTAAGTAACATTTACTACTTAAGATTTTTAAAATGTATAAAAATATAATCATGTATTAAACAGGGAACAATTACTTATATTTAAATATCCACTTGAATTGATACAATCATGTATTTGCAGCAATGAAGATGTCAAAACAGTAGGTCTAAAGAAAATTTTTTTTAACTTCTATTTATTTAAGTAATCTCTAGACCCAACATGGGGCTTGAACTCATGACCCTGAGATCAAGGGTGACATGTTCTTCCAACTGAGCCAGCCTTGTGCCCCTAAAGAAATGTTTTATTTATACTGCTATCTTAATAAAATGCTTTGCGATCTAACATTTTGAGACCTTCCAAATATTTACTGGGGAGAGAGAAGAAGAAATTAATGTGGTTATCTAAATGATAGCAGATGAAGGCCTACACTAGAGTGTAAATAGTAGAAATAACAGGAAGAAGCACATCAGATAATAAAGAAAATTGACATAATATTAGGATCAGTAGAAGACAGTGAGTTTTATATTAGATTCCAAACCCAGTGTAAGAACAAATAATATGTAAAACCAGGGCTCTCTAGACTTCTGATAGGACAACCATCCAGGTTTTTTTTTTTTTTTAAGATTTTATTTATTTATTTATTTATTAGGAAAGAGAGAGAGTGAGAACATGAGAAGGGAGAAGGTCAGAGTGAGAAGCGGACTCCCCATGGAGCTGGGAGCCCGATGTGGGACTCGATCTTGGGACTCCGGGATCATGACCTGAGCTGAAGGCAGTTGCTTAACCAACTGAGCCACCCAGGTGCCCACAACCATCCAGGTTTTAAAAAAATATGTACATATAAATACGCGTATGGGGCGCCTGGGTGGCTCAGTGGGTTAAAGCCTCTGCCTTCGGCTCAGGTCATGATCTCAGGGTCCTGGAATCAAGCCCTGCATCAGGCTCTCTGCTCAGCAGGGAGTCTGCTTCCCCCTCTCTCTGCCTGCCTTTCTGCCTACTTGTGATCTCTTTCTGTCAATAAATAAAATCTTTAAATAAATAAATAAATAAATGTATATTTGTTATTTATGTATATTTACTAACATTATATACATTATAAAACATAAAAAACATTTTAAGAAAAGCAAAATAATGTTTTAACAGTGTAAAAACTAATGACAGCAGTGTGACTGAGTATGTTTAATTTTGAAAAATTTTAACACTTGGTCATATAGTAATTCATAGTCTGATTTTGGTTCAGTTTACTTTGATAGTTGGTTTTAATAGCTGTCATAGGTGAAAAAGACACCTATTGGTAGATCCAAAGAAGGAAAATCTTCTAAACTATGAAACTCAGTTTTAAATTCCTTCCACCAATTTAGAGTTGTTGAAATTTGACTACTAAATTTCTAATGTTATGGAAATCAGTGTTTTCTTGATACTAACCATTTTTAACATATGAATTGAAAACCTATTCAAATGCTGCAGTTGAAAGGTTTTTCAATAAAATATTCTAGTTTAAGTTTTTAAGGGCACAGATACAAATATTATAGGTGACATGCTGATTTTTGGCAACAGCAAACATGTAAAAGTGCAAACACTTCCAAACATTCATTTTAAATCATTTTCTCCGCAAGAACTGTCTTTTGAAAAGCAGTAATCTTTCCACTGTTACACTGTCTTCTTTATATGGACCAACCCAGAATAATTATTTTTTAAAAATATTAGGTAAATATTCCTTAGGAACTTACCACAGCACATGTGATGTTGTCTTTTTCTAAAAGAAAACTATGTAACATCTTTAAATTTTACAACTTTTTGAAATGCTTTGCTATAAAATAACCAAATAAGTGTGATAAATAAAAGATATGATCATATCTTATTTCAAAGGATTGTAAAGATTTTACTGTATTTTAAAAAGCTCTGTCAACATTGACCACATTGAAGACCTTTTTAAAATATTTTTGCTTTGATTTGCTATAGTAGCTTGTTTTATGAATTAATTTGACATGGTATTCTATAATTTTACTCTAGAACCTGCGTTTCATTCAATATAAGACAAACATTGCATAGTGCTTCTGAATGCATGAATTTCCATAAAACTATTTTAATTAAAAAGTTAATTATTGAGAATTTATCTTTTCTGGTATACCTTTCCTTTCCTGGCTCTGTTTGAAGAAGCTTTTAATTACCTAAGAAGTAAGATGTCAACCCTTAATAATTCAAGGCCTCCTCTTACATGGTAAATACCAGAAGAGTGGACTGGTACTCATTTGCAGTACTGCAGGAGAAGGAATTAAGTTTATTATGAATTGAGGTAGCTAGTAGAGGCTTCTCAGGGAAAAGTAGGACTATGAAAAGATAGGAAAGGATTTAGAGTGGTTTATGGGAAGGTTTAGATAGGTTTATAGGAAATTGAAGGAGAAAGTGATAATGAGAAAAGTACAAGCAAGACACTACATGATGAATCTAAGAGACGTCGACAAGATGAAGCTGGAGGAAAGGATTCATGTACGACAGGTGAATGAGGAAGGTACATCCAGAGGAAGGTCCTTAATTATGAAGATGGGGCATTAAGAATTTTATGCTATTTAGGGCGCCTGGGTGGCTCAGTTGTTCGGCAACTGCCTTCGGCTCAGGTCATGATCCTGGTGTCCTGGGATCGAGTCCCACATCGGGCTCCCTCCTCACTGAGGAGTCTGCTTCTCCATCTGACCTCTCTCTCTCTCTCAAATAAATAAATAAAATCTTTAAAAAACATATATAAGAATTTTTTTAGTCCTATAAGCTGCCAAAGAAGAGTTCAGATCAAGTATATAGAATGGCCAGAAAACAAGGTGCCAGTTCTAAAGAGGCAAAAGTTCAGGGAAGAAAATTCTTCTGAACAAAACATTAAGCCCATATCACAAAAGATTCTGAAAGAAGAGTGAGGGAAGGAGTTGTGCTTTCTCTCCACCTTTGGCAAAAACACAAAGTTGAATAGAAGTTTCTGAGGGAATTATGTTTAGCACAGTGTGGTAGGTATCAACAATAGTAGACAGATGACTTAAAGGATTAGGTTAACATATAGGTCCAAGTTTTTAATTAAGTAAACATTCTAAAAAATATATAATATGTATATATAGGAAAGATAAGTTGTGAATTCTACAGTGTTTTAAGTGCTTCCTCTTTCACTTTCAAGGCTTTTAAATTACGTATCATCCATAGAAGCCACCATGTTATTTAAGGAATGAGGAACCAAAAGATATCCACAGACTTACTTGTTCTCTTTCATCCCATGTCTTTTTAAATACACCAAAATGAAAGCTTCATTTCATCTCTATTTCCTATCCAGAGCTATTTCCCATAAAAGTGGTCTCCAAAATATGGTACACTTGACTAAAGAAGTGCACATAACAAAAAAACAAAACTCTACCTTGTAATCTTTATCTTAGAAAAATGAACTTAAGCTAATTGACTAGTTTTTAATAGAAGGGTTGATAAGAGCACAAGTATATAATTTCTAGTATTAGTGTTTATGAAAATACACTCTAAATGTACAAGGTACAATTAAAAAGTATGCCAAAGTTGACTTTGGGGTGGAGGTTATTAAATATTCAGTTTAACAGGGCTTTCCTCTAGAAATTTTGATTTAGTATGTTTGAATTGGTGCCTGGTAATTTATTTTTTAACAAGACCTCTAAGGATTTGTTACTTTTCAGCCATATTTAGGAAATTAGCAATAGACCTATTGCACCATATCTTGACTTAAGCCTAAGTCCAGGTATAGGTCCCACAACACTAATGGCTGTATAATTGGAACCTTACCTACTTTAAGACAGCTAGAAAGATGGGTTGTCCAAGAGCTCAGAGGCAAAGCTAAAGCTCACCAGTGATTCAGGGGCTAGCATCCAGCTTACCTTATCTCTTGTGCTTTTATTGGACCAAAAGCCAGCTTAACAGTAGTTGAATTTTAGGGGTAGCGGTATGTGTGTCTAGAGTAATTTAGAAGTTTGTTTACCTTTAGGTTTGAAATTGATAATTGTTTTAAATGATAAATTGTTACCATAGACTGTTACTATGTTCCATGTGTTTAAAACATATCATGGCTAATCAAAAACTTTATACCTTATTTTTATGAATGCTATAGCATGCTGACACATGGAAATGTAGAAATTAATTTTATGCTAAGGCATTTGGTATGCTAAGATAAATTATCCAAATTGTTAAAAAATACTAGAAGAAATATTATTAAGTGCTTACTGTATGCCAGGCACTATACTTAGCACTTTTCAGTACTATATATTTAAACCTCACAACAATCCTGTGAAGTAGGTGTTTTTAGTGTCTATTCTGCAGATGAGTTAATTGAAGGAGCACAGAGAGGTTAAGTAACTTGCCCATTACTTATACACTTTTGTTTGCTTGCTTGCTTGCTCATTTTAATTTGGGAATACTCTAAATAACTTTTAGAAATACTTATTTTCATGTTGTGACTTAGTGATCCTTTGACTTCTTTGATTAAATGATTCTTTATCTTGAAACGATATTTCATCTACTGCCTTATCCTCTTATAAAACAAATAAAACCTCTTTTTGTGTAGTTTAACGAGGAATAAAAAGTGGCATGTAGATACCACTTTGTAACATTCAAATGATGACAGAACATGACATATAAAAACAAAGTGTTTATTGCTACTTTGAATATGTAGCCTGATGATTTATGTCATAAGTAAGATTTGTAATGATGTATTGTTTTATACTGAAGCTTTGCTTTGTAACTGTTGCTATGTTTTTAATGTCTGAGGGATTTTTTGAGCACAGAAAGAAATTTTGGCAATTGTGTTTTAATTGATGTGCAGTTTATTCAAATTTTTAACATTGCCAATTTCAGTATCTCATTTTTTTATAAGGCTGTAAGCTCAGTTTATGCATTAAGAAGAAATAAATCTAGTCATACCTTCACTAGGCCTTTAGTTAATCTTTTAAAATTATCAAATTAAATTCCCTGAAACATTTTCAAAAACAACAACCAAGGTGTATGATGAATTAAAAAAGAATAATCAAACAATTAAATTTTATAAATCTAATAAGTCATATTTTTAAATTCAGTTGGCCAAGTTCTCCTAAATATTAAGATTTGTTTACAAACTAAACTTGTTATATAATTCATATTATAATCACTAGTCTAATATAACAGATTCTCTAAAAACATTTCAAACATCTTTTAAAAAATCCCAGAAAATGCATAGACAAATTATCAGTCAATGCCCAATTTATCAGTATATCTTTATCTTAAAACGAATCCAAAGTTTTCATATTATAGATTGGATTCATTCCTTCAGTCTGCCATTTCTTCATCCCAAGACTATAAATCTGCTAACACAACAAAATGCATAGAATTTCCATCTTCCAGCCTTCCAGCATAACTCAAGAGTATACATTTGCAATCAGAGCAAGGAACCTGTCTATCTGCCAACCAGTCTGTATTGCACAGGGACCCTCTACCTCCTTTTTATAGTCAGGCTCTTGCTTGCCATTGTTAACAGAAGCTTTATGAGCCCACATAAAATTTAACTCAACATTTAAGTTTTACATTTTTGCAACCTGGTTCTTTTCCTAGAAATGATGCATCCTGTAAGTTTTTCCCTTAGGTTTCGCAACCTGGTTCTTTTCCTAGAAATGATGCATCCCTTAAGTTTTTCCCTTGGGTTACACTTCATCCCTATTATAATTGGATTTTCTAAGTCCAATTATGTAAAAACTCTGTAACCTTTGGCATTAAAGCCTATTTGTGTACTGATGGGGTTTTGACACCCTACTTAGGTTACCATAGCAACCCTTTCTCTTTTATAATTTAATAGCTGCCTCATTGACCATCAGTCATTTTATTGACAAGGATGATCAAGTTTAGTTTTTAACCCCTTAAATTCACAAAGCCAAAATGATTTTTCTCTCCTAGGAATGCCAGAATCACCTCCGCAGATATGGAAATGTGAATCTGGAACTGGTGACTCGAATCATTAGAGATGGTGGCCCATGGGAAGATCCAGTGTTGCAAGCTGTTCTTAAAGCCCAGCCAGCATCTCAGGAGATAGGTACTTCAGGAGACTCAAAATCAAAACCAACATTTGTGAGAAGCAAGCGCAACTTCATTTCTAATTAGAGCAGTAATAGTGATTTTTCTTTATCTTCTAATACTGAATAAGAGTAATGTATTTTCACATGAAGTGTGTTCAGATTGTTATACTAACCTGGCCTAAGAATGACTTTTGATGCCAGACTAGGTACATTTATTTCCAGTAATTTCCCATTCATTCTAATGGGAATTCAGAGTGTTAACACTTTTACTATCCAGATGTTACTTATATCGAGTTTGTTTTTGCCACTTGTTATATTTTAAAAATCTATTTAAGTAGGAACAAATACCCTTAAACACCCTGCTTAAGCACATGGAATCTCCCTTATACAGGAAACTCTGTGAGGGCTGGAACTCTGCCAGTTTTTATCATCACTACCGCATATCCTCTACCCAGCCCAGAATAGGTGGGACAGAGTAGGTGTTCAATATAAGTATTTGTTAACTGAATGAATGACCACATGATGAATGAATTAAATGAATGCGTGACTATTTGAATGAATAAGTAAATTTCAATTCCAAATACTCTTGAGCAGTATTTCCCAAACTTCATCCATTAATAGAAGTTCCCCTTAATGCCCTGCGTACTTCTTTGACATCACCTCTTCAACCTAGATCCACAGTGTTTCCTGTGGGCCAAAATTTCCTTTCGAGACAATAGGCTCTGTCAATTACTTCTAGTTAATTCTAAGAAATGTTTGCCATATTATTCCTGAGCCCCAGAACATTTTGGATCACCAAACTTAGAATGTAAACTCAGCATTAGTATAAGCAAAAAAGTATGGAAAACATTTGAAAGCATGGAGAGCCCATGAAGTGTAATTGTAAGATGGCCAGAGGGAAAAGACTAGACTTCCTAGCCTTGGAACCATTCAGACCTTGGTCTGGTGAGGATACTTCACACCACATATTTTGCTCAGCAGGTTAGGATCTTTCTCTTTGTCTCAGGTTAAGGGCTGGGGGTGGGGGCTTTGAGTAGAGCTGAGTGGAGAAGGAGCTATGCTTATCCAGCTTAAGAGCAAGCCAACCCCAGATACAAATGTGGAGGACTGTGACAGAGATGTAGGAGAAGAAGAAGAAAGAGAGAAGGCCAGAAATAGTGCAAAGTGGTGGGATGAGGCGGCTATGGTATATATGATAGTGGTTTAGTGGTAAATACCCAGGGGATACAAAGGAGACTGGAACTTGATGTGAGGGTTTCAAAAAGGAATAAAAAAACTGAGGAGGGAGGAAGTTGGAACTGAAAAGAAAGAGTTGGATCATTGAGGAAAAGTATTAAGAGTCCATATATGGAAGGCAAGGGTGACAAACTGAGGAAAACTATGAGGAGACTGGGAAATGTGGCCAGAGCAGACAGGAGCGAGACAAAGAGTTTCAAAAGGAATGAGAACAGAGGAGAAGTTTAGACTTTTAAGGGAACTTCGAGGCTTCTCTGACTAGGAGCTAGAACATTCCTGTTGTTGGTTGGTATAAGGGCTCATGGCATCTCTCTCTGTCTCTAGTCCTTATGTACATACTCCTTTCATACTTCCACTAGCATACTTCCCTTTGGGAAAAGCTGCTCTAGAGTTTGATAAATATGGATGACTCTCCTCTAGTTGGTGACTTTTAGGGTAAAGACCAGTCTAAAGTTTATCTTTGCATTAACTCTATAAATCACTGTCTGCTTATCATATACAATAAACAGAACTGTAAGGCAAATGTTGAAGCCCAAATAAAACATTACTAATAGGGATTTTAGGAGCTACTGATTAAACATACACAACTAATAAAAACACTTTGGATTTGAAATATGGATCCCTGTTGCTGTGCTACCACTTATTCTTTGTCCTTGGGCAAGTCATTTGACCTCTCTGAGACTCAGTTTTGTGATCTATTAAAGAAGTACTGTGATACCTGTCATAGGTTGTTGTTAGGTCTAAATAAACTTATGTTTATAGATTATAGATAAAAGGTGTTTATAGATTTTTAAATTGTGTAAAAGGAAGTATTAATTAGTAATTATTGTTAGTGACACATGAGCATATATTAATAAGCAGTTCTATTTGGCACTACTTTTGACTTAATTTTTTGTTAAAAAGTAATAAAATATATTACATTTTCATTAATTCAAACTACTTTTCTCTATAATTAATCTAAATCAATGTGGTTTTAATGACAGGAGTCAGCCTTTTAATCTTATAATAGTGAAAATATTAGGCAGTAAAAAAATTAAAGTACATAATAGACTAGAAATTCCAGACCCTCTATTATCTGAAACATTTTAACATATTAGTGAACTAAAAAGAGAATATTTCATTTTTTATTTTCTTTTTAAATTTTTTTCACTTTTTAGACTGGAAAATCAATAGTTCTTGAGCACTGTTTTGGTGTTGCTCTTATTTCCATTTTTCCTATTATATAACTGAGTATTCTTTTCACAAATAAACTCCTACTAAGGAATATAGTATTTAGTTAAATAACTACTTAATCTACTTAGATACCACGTTAGTGGTAAAGTTTCAAACAACTTTGAGAACCTTAAGAGTAATAAGACTTTGTTTTCTTTTTAATATAGTGAACGAATATTTAAGTTCTGAAAATCCACTGTTCTTTGAACTACGTGCCAGATACCTAATTGCTTGTGAACGCATACCTGAAGCAATGGCTCTTATTAAGTCTTGTATAAATCACCCAGAAATCAGCAAAGACTTGTACTTCCATCAAGCGCTCTTCACATGTCTGTTTATGTCACCTGTAGAAGATCAGCTATTCCGGGAGGTAATGTCTGAGATTATGTTTGCCTATTACTATTTTAACCTTACCAAAAATAAAAAAAGAATTTAATTTAATTTAATTCTTATTAAATTCCTTTTGCAGTAACACTAAAGATTTTAAGATTACATTATCTAACATGTTTTCATTGGCACCATTCTTTAAGCTCCTGTTGAAGTAGATAATCTGATGTTAACAAATGATGCAATTAACAAAACATTTATCAATAAGCATTATTCATGGTGAGCTTCTTGTGATAGATATGAGGTTAAATAAAAACTGAGAAGCAGTTTCAATAAAAATTTCAATTTTCAGCACTTTTTAAAATACATTTTTATAAAGTATTTTGCTTTTTAAATACTAAGAAATTAAATGTTCCTATCTGTTATTTTGTTTTAAGATGAAAGAATTTATATTTTCATAATAATAGAACCTACTTATCTACAAGTTGTGGACATTAATGAGATTAAAAGTAGTCATAAAACTGTAGGCTCTATATAGTGAAACTATCAAAATATTTCTGTATAATTCATCATTGTCTTTGTAGAAAAAAACCAGAAATCTAATTTTTTTCCTGAATGTTAACTACACATTTAATGCAATTAGGTTTTTAGATATTTTTAATGATATGAACTGCTTTTTCTTTTCCTTTTATAGCATTTATTGAAAACTGATTGTAAGAGCGGAATTGATATCATCTGTAACACTGAAAAAGAAGGCAAGACTATGTTAGCCCTGCAACTCTGTGAATCCTTTCTTATTCCACAGCTCCAGAATGGAGATATGTACTGTATCTGGTAAGTGTTCCCAATACAGAAACTGAGATGGGGAACAGAAGGAGAATGCTTAGCAGAGTCTCAACTTTGTTTTTCAAAAAGTTATGTGAAAATGTCAAGTCTCTTTTTAAAACTTTATTGTGCGAGAAACAACAGTAAGTTGTAAGACCTAAAAAAGACAATGACCATGTACCAGTAGTTGATAGTGTAAATGTTTAAAGTATGTATTATAATGAAACAATTGTACTTTAAATTAAATGTGGTGTGTTAGTTTTTTAAGACTTTATTATTTAGAGCCGTTTTAGGTTCACAGCAAGATTGAGAAGGAAGTGTGGACATTTCCCATTATATCCCCATCCCTATAGATGCATAGCTTCCCCCATTATCAACATTACTTAAAAACAAAACAAAAAACATTACTCACCAGAATAATTTTTAAAAAATTTTTTTAAACTAAGGATGAACCTACAGTTGTATATCATAACCACCCAAAGTCCATAGTTTATCTTAGGACTGTTCATGTTACATAATCTATGGGTTTGGATAAATGTATAATGAAATACATCATTATAATATACAAAGTATTTTCACTATCCCAAAATTCCTCTGTGCTCTACCTATTCATTTATCTTCCTTTCCCCTCCCTCACCTCTGGAAGCCACTGATGTTTTTACTACTGTCATTGTTTCGCCTTTTCCACAGTATCATGTAGGTGGAATTATACAGTATATAACCTTTACAGATTGACTTTTTTCACTTAATAATATGCATTTAAGGTTCCACCATGTCTTTTCATACCTTGATAGCTCATTTCTTTTTAGTGCTGAATAATATTTCATTGTCTGGATGTACTACAGTTTATTCATACATTCTGCTACTGTAGGACATCTTGGTTGCTTCCAAGTTTTGGCAACTACAAATAAAGCTGCTATAAACATCCTTATACAGGTTTTTGTGTGGACATAAGTTTTCAGATCCTTTGGGTAAATACCAAGGAGCATGATTACTGAAATGTATGATAAGAGTAGGTTTAGTTTTGTAAGAAACAGCCAGACTTGTCTTCCAAAGTGGCTGTACTGTTTTGTATTCCCACCAGCAATGTATGAGAGTTCCTATTGTTCATCCTGTTGTCAGTGTTCCAGAATTTGGCCATCCTAATAGGTGCGTAGTGGTATCCTGTTTGAATCTGTGTTTCCCTGATGACATATGATGTGGAGCATCTTTTCATATACTTGTTTTTTATCTATATATCTTATTTGGTGAGGTGTTAAATTTTTTGGCCCAATTTAAATCAAATTGTTAGTCTTCTTTTTGTTGAGTTTTTGAAAGGTCTTTTTATATTATGGCTAGTATCCCTTCATCAGATGTGTCTTTTACGAACATTTTCTCCCAATCTATGGTCTTTTAATTCTCTTGATACTGTCTTTGAGAGAGCAGAGTTTTTAATTTTTGAACGAAGTCTAGCTTATCAATTATTTCTTTAATAGATCATGACTATGATGTTTTAAAAAGGCATCACCATACCTAGGGTCATCTAGGTGTTCTCTTATGTTATCTTATAGGAGTTTTATAGTTTTGCATTTTATGTTTAGGTCTGTATTCCATTTTGAATTAATCTTTGTGAAAGGTATAAAGTGTGTCTCTAGATTCTTTTTTTTTTTTTGCATGTGGATGTCTAGTTGTTCCAGCACCATTTGTTGATGAGACTGTCTTCACTCCATTGTATTGCCTTTGCTGCTTTATCAAAGATTGGTTGACTATATTTATGTGGGTCTATTTCTGGGCTCTCTGTTCTGTTCTCTTGATATATTTGTCTTTTCTTTCACCAATACAACATTGTCTTTATTACTTTAGCTCTGTAAATACATCTCAAGGTGGGGTATCATCAGTCCTCCAACTTTCTTCTTCAATATTCTATTGGCTGTTCTAGGTTTTTTGCCTCAATATAAGCCTTAGAATCCGTTTGTTGATATCTATAAAATAACCTCATGGGATTTTGATTGGGATTGCATTGAATTTATAGATAAGTTGGGAAGAACTGACATGACAACATTGAGTTTTCCTATCCATGGAAACATGGTATATCTCCATTTATTTAGTTCTTTGATTTCATTCATTAGTTTTGTAGTTTTCATCTGAGATCATGACCCGAGCCAAAATCAAGAGTCAGACCTTACGGAGTCACCCAGGCACCCCAGCTATAGGCATTTTTTGATCAATACTTTTGCATTTTAAATTCTGAAATACATATTTTTTATAAATATTCTCTTTAATAAGTAAGCTTAATATTAGTGGCAAATTTTAATAGAGTAGAAAGCCTTCACTCTATATTGTCTATATTTAAATTTTATTTTTCTGAAGAGAGAAATTCTAGTACTAATGTCACTGAAGATAAGAAATTTAAGAAATAAACTGCTAGTTTATTTAAATTGTTTAACCTGGTGGTTACAGCTTGTTAAGTTAAAGTTAGGTTTGAGAGTGATTGGTAGTGATAAAAATTATCCAGAATAGTGAGTCAATAGATATTTGGGCTTTAAAAGGATACCACACTGCTAAAAGCAGCAATTTTCATCTTTCAGGAATCAGTCAAATTTAAATACATGTTTTATGCTTCAGTCTAGTTTATTTCTCATAATAGTTTTTTTTTTTTTTAAGATTTTATTTATTTAACAGAGAGAGAGAGAGAGATGGGGAACACAAGCAGGGCAGAGGGAGAGGGAGAAGCAGGCCTCCCACAGAGCAGGGAGCCCGATGCTCCATCCCAGGACCCCGGGATCATGACCCGAGCCAAAGGCAGAAGCTTAATGACTGAGCCACCCAGGCGCCCCTCATAATAGTTTTTGAAAACTATCACCATAACAGGGTTTACTTCACAGACAGACTTAGGTAGTGAACCACAGCCACCAAGCACCATAAACAAGACATTGCAGTTACCAATGCTTGTTCATATATCTTCTCTCTACTTTCCTGATAGCCACACTCTCTACCTCAAGAAAATTTGTTATTTTCATAACTAGTTCCCAGACTACCAGGTCTGTCATACTTTAGCACTCCTCTACCCCATCCATCGCTCCTCAGCCCCACCATTTACACACGCAATTATAAATTGGTACATGCACTAAGCAACCTTAAGGAATTTAAAATCTGTCCTTCTAGTATCAAGTAGCTCTTTAAAAACTTTAGTAAAACATAAAGTCACATAGAAGGCTTGTTATTTAATGCAGGTTTTCATACCTACTCTCAGAGCTTTTAATTGCATAGTTCTGGGTAAGAAACTATACTTTTTTATCTTTCCTCTTTGACATTTTAATTATAATGTGTAGTGGTGTGGACCTGCTTGGGTTCGTCTTGTTTCAAACCCTCTGTGCCTCCTGAGCCTGGATGCTGTCAGCTATTATTTCTTCATGGAAGTTCTCTGCCCCTTTCTCTCTCTCTCTCTCTCCTCCTTCTAGGACCCCTATAGTTTGGTGTTATCTAAGACATCCCTTATTCTTGTTTTTTTAAAACTCTTTTTTTCTTTTTGCTCTTCAGCTTGGTGCGTCCCATCATCCTGTCTTTCAGACTGCTGCTCTGTTCCACATTCACTAATCCGTTGATTCCCTCTAATGTATTTTTCACTTCAGTTTTTGCACTTTTTAACTCTGATTGGTTCTTTTTTTATATTTTCTATTTCTTTGATGAAATTCTCACTGAGTTCATCCACTCTTCTCTCCAGTCTGGTGAGCATATTTATACCATTACTTTGAACTCTTTATCAGGTGGATCACTTATCTGTTTAATTTAGTTCTTCTTCTGAGGTTTTTTCCTTGTTCTTTCATTTGAAGCATATTCCTCTGTCATGCTTTTTTTGCTCGACATGCTTTTTTTGTTTCTATGAATTAAGTGGAACAGCTGCTTCTACACTTGAAGGAGTGATCTTATGTCTGGTCATCTCCTGTGTAGATCGTGTGTGCTGGGTGTCTTCCACTAGCTAGCTAGAGCTGTGGCTGGCCGACTGTGTACTGGGGCCACGCTGTTGGGAAGGGCAGAGCTGAAGCGGATGTAGGCTGGGGGGGTGCTGGGGTTCTCTGCCCAGAAGGTACATTGGCAGAATAGTTGAAGCTGAAGTGGGTGCAGGGTGGTCCCAGGGCTCTCCTGTGTTGAGGGTGACAGCAGATGGTAAAGTGGGTACAGGCTGGGGTGTCCTGGGATAATCCATAGGGGGTTTGCCCTCATGGGGCAGCCAGAGCAGAAGCAGGTGTAGACTACAGTGCCCTAGGATGCTCTGCTCAAGAGGTGCCCTGGCAAGTTGTCTAGAGCTGTAGTGGTGTGGGCCTAGAGTATTTCAGGGTGCTTTGTGCCTGTGTTACCTTGTCAAGTAGTCTGGAGCTATAGTGAACACTGACTACAGGTGTCCTGGTGGGCACTACACTGGGGCTGCCAGTGGGACAGTTGGGGCTGGTATGAGTAGAGACGGTAGGGTGCCTGGACCATGCTTCTATCTGTGCTGTCAAGGTGGATGGAGAATCCAAACTGTGGTGCTTGACAGCCCCACTGACCTAGAGAGAGTTCCTGCCATCCCCTGATGTTTGGCCGAGTTCTAGGGCTAGATCCCTTATATTCCACTTACCATTTTAAACTGTAGCTCTGTGTGTGTGTGTGTGTGTGTGTGTGTGTGCGCGCGCACGCGCGTGTGCACGCATACACACACACACAGATGAATCTGTTGGCAGACCCTACTCCCTGCTGCAGTGCACAGTGTTTGGAGTGGTAGTTCCTTTTGTTACGTGTCTCCATCTTTCTTGCTATTCTCTATGTGATCTCCCTATCTTTTGTTGTGCAGAAGTTGTCCAGTCAGTCCTCAGTTCTTCAGGAGGAATTGTTCTATAAGTGGGTATAGATTTGGTGTGTCCCTGAGTTCAGGGTCTCCCTAAGTCGCCATCTTGAACCTAAATTTTTAAATATTTAAAACAATAGCTTGAAGAGGGATTTAAATGATAATCTCATTTAGTATTCTTGTTTTATAATTAAAATCTTCAGACTCAGAGATATGGGGTCTAGAAAGTAGTGGGCTTATCTTCTAGGGGAGAATACTTTTGATTATGCAAATTTGTATTAAAAAGTTTACCATGTTAATTGGAATTCCAGATAGAGGGGATCAGGAGACAGTGGTTAGACATACAATTTGAAATAATTTTTAAAGTATTCTTTCTTTTTCTTTCTTTCTTGCTTGCTTGCTTGCTTTCTTGCTTTCTTTCCTTTTCTTTTCTTTCTTTCTATTAGAGAGGGGGAGGTGGGCGGGGGAGAGGGAGAGAGAGAATCTCAAGCAGGCCCCACACCAACCCATAGCTCAGTTTCACAACCCCGAGATCATGACCTGGGCCAAAATCAAGAGTCGGGGCGCTTAACCAACTGAGCCACCCAGGCGCCCCTAAAGTATATCATTTCTTGATATGCAGTTAGAAGCAGAATATAGTCATAACTGTTATAGTAGATCTTTTCTTATGGGGAAAGGAGGAAAGGAATGTTCTAACTTTGGCTATATTAAGCTATTTTAAATGGGATATCTTTAGCCTTTTCATTTTAAAAAACTCATAAGTAAATTGGAATTTCAAGTATATAGAACAAACAAAAAGACCAAGAAGATACTCTATTTTCTTCTTTTGGCTAACCACTTTACTCTATAGGGAGAGACCTTAAAAATAGAAGAGTGCCTATCTTTCCTGCCCCCAGCCATTGGCACCCTTTAAGAATAGAAGCTTGCGTATGCAACTTCCAGCTGCCTAACTGTTTCTTTATCCTCTCTGCTGAGTAGGCAGAGTTCTGATTCCCTGCTCTCTTGTTTCTTCAACCTCTCCTCTATTTTTCTGAATTGCTGGGGTCCTTTTTTTTTTTTTGCTTCTGAAGATTGATTTTTCACCGTAACTCAAGAGCAGGATTCTTTCCAGCCTATAAGGTCTGTGTTGTCTATTTCATTTTGGCTTTCCTTATGAACCAGCTTAACCCCATCTCCTCTCTCTGTGCACAGAACCTGATCCACAGTTCAGTTTTGCTCTATCTGAAGCCAGTGGAGCAAGATACCAACCCCACTTCTTTCACCACTGCTGACAACAACTACTAGTAATAATAACAGCAGCTACTAATATCTACTGAGTGCTTTGTATATGCATTCTCTTCTTTATTCCAATAATCTTAAGGGGTAGATACTATTATGCCCAAGCCATGCAACTAGTAAATAATGAAGCCAGGTTTCATACCCAGGCAGCCTGACTCACAGCCTCTACTATTAAATACTACTTATTACACACAGATCAAATATATATATATATAAATTATATATTATATAATTATATATATATATAAATCTACATTGTAAGGGTGACTGTAGATCCTGTTATAGCCTGCATTCTCTGCAAATTGCTGATGATTTTATTAGTAGTTAGCTACCTGAGAAATGTGTTTGTATACCATATAGGTATTTTCTAAAGGATCCTCTGTTTGAAAAGAAAATGTAAGCTTCATAAATAGTGTTTGCTCATAAGCAAAGAAAACTATTACTGGTTTTCAGGGTGTTTTGTTTTCCTTCAAAATCCATTATATAGGTAAAACCTGAGAACCCTTTGTAAATTCAGTCAAAATGGAGCTTCATAACCATATCCTGAGATTTCTGCTTTGCTTGCTAGAAAGCTAAAACCCATTTTGGTAGCCCTTTCCTGGTAAATTTATTAGGATCTTGAGATTACATTTTGTTCACCAAGTTTCATCTCAATTAAGAGAAAAAAGGAAATAAGATCTCTCTTCAAAAAAAGAAAAATAATAATATTGTATCCTAAGGATCTCTATTAGGAGTCTCAATTTATTTTTTGGAGCAAGGTGGAGAATAAATAAATACATTTCTAATATGTTAAACATTCATCTGTGTAAAAACGCAATGGAATACTCTCCCATAACTTCCAACTATCATTTTTCATTTTTTCTCTTTAAATGTGTTGCAGAGATACGGCATGTATTCTTAAACAGTTAATCTGCCTGCCTTCTACCTCTTCCCTTTGTTCATAAAATACCCCTTATTTAGAATGTCCACCATCATCTTTGTATCATTCTATGTCTACAATTTCCCTTAATATAGTTCCTCAAGAGACATTTTTTTTACCAGTTTATTAACTACCAAATATTTATTGAATAAATCTCACTGGCTGGTACTATTAAGATTATAAAGATAAGGAAAGAATATAGGAAATTAGTGATTTATTAAATATTGGTATAACATAATAAGTAATAACAAAGTAATAACATAAGTAATAACAAAGTGGAGTTGGGATATATACTAGTCAATTTGCAAGTGATAGCATCCTAGGTCTAATTAGTTTAGGGAAAAGGTATTGTGCATGGAAAAAATACTGGGGTATGACAAAAAAAGGGGCATGGATATAGTAGGTCCCCAAATATAACTGCTACCAGGGACACTGATTTCTCTTCTCTGCAATTGACTTCATTCTCTCCTGTTGCAGACCAGAAGGAATGTCAGCAGTCTCCAGCCTTCATAGTTTAGAGTTAAGAACCTTTTAGGGACTCTGGCCTAACTGGGGTCAGTTTCCTACCCCTGACTTAGTATATTAAGGATGGTGAGGAGGTTCACATAGGAAACATCGCCACTGGGGTTCCAACCTTGTTTAGTAGGGCTGCTTCCAGAGAAAAGTGGCTCACTGTGAACTGGTAGTATCACACTGGTTAGTGAATAATGTCCTGTTAAAAAGTCTTTTATTCCCAGTCTTATGTTCTTGCCACTACTTCCCCTGTATAATGTGTTATTGAGATTTACAATGTAGTAATAGTTGGGGGAATAGGACCTACAAAATATCAGCAAGGAACTATATGAAAGGCATGAAATCAACAAGAGGGATAAGATCTGTTCTGAAGTAGTTATCACGTTAGTATGGGGTATTCATGAAGGCATTCATGAATAAGTACTTGATAAGGACTTTGAAAGATAAGCTCATCTTAGAAATGAGGTACTTTCCAAGTACACTAAATTATCATAAACAAAATGAGAATAAACAGAGCACATTAGCTAATTAACCTTGAAGAGTGCACAAGATTAAAATCCTATCCTTCTGACCCCAAAACCCATGTTTTTGTTGCTATTAATAATACATGACATATGGAATACACTGAATGAAATCATTTGAAAGTCTGGAAACATCCGTTTAGCAACCCCTGCATAAGTACACATATAAGATTAGAGGAGCTAAGGTAGTAGCACTGAGGAAACATGGTATGGTTTTGGGCAAAAATATAATCAAAATACATAGCCTGTGGGAAATAAACAGATTAGAAGCCAAACAGGTTTGAGGAATGTTTAGTGTCATTGACTGACCTAGGAAAAGAGAATGTTTTGTGGGAGTATTATTCATTCCTAGTGGGTTCTGGTGATAAACAGCAACCTAAACTGAAATACCCAGGCATGTAAATTGGGAAAGAAGCCAGAGCTCGAGATTTGGGAGCAAGGTGTGAAACCTGGTAAGCTTTTTTGTATGCAAAAAAAGTGGGGTTGTGAACTGAAATTTATGAACACCCACATAGCCCGAAGGAAATGGAAGTAGAATTTTGGTTTTATGTCTTGTACGTGGCTTGCTATCATTTTCTCTTTTGTGTTTTCTATGTTGTCTAAGTAGACTCTGCACCTTCATGATAGTAGTCAAGCTGTCCTTAGACATAATAGCTATATATGTTGGGCTCAAAGTACATACTAAGTAAGTCACTTTAAAAAATTTCATCAGTTATTTTAATAGTTTTTAGATTATGATGCTTTATGTCACTTGACACATTTTAAAGAGTTATAATTTACTAGCATATGATATCTAAATATATCAGTTACATCTTATGATTTCCTTTGTCTCAAAACTCCTACCTTGTCTTATAACAGCATATTTTAGAAAAGATTCTACCTGTGAAATACTTCAAATGGTCCATAGCTTGTCTGTTTAAAAGTACTCCATCTTAATAGATGAGCAGATAATCTTAAACATAAAATTTCAGAGTCTGTACTATAATATCTTACACTTTTAACCTATAGTACTTTGGTTATCTTCATAGATTGAAAATGAAAAATAATGAACGCTTCTTTGCAGAAAGTGTACAAAATTGATTTCTAAATTTACAAGTAAGTATTAAAGATGAAAGTTTATTTTTTTAAAGTAGTATCATTAAAATTGATACATAGGGATTAGAATTTGATCATGTACTAGAGGTACCTAGGTTTGTCAGCATATGACTAGGATATACATTCTTTACCACTGTGTTACAGTTTCTGATCTCTCTTTTCTTCCCAGCTTCTATTAGTCCCACCCAGGCAGCAGAAGTAGCTTGGAGATTAACATAATGTCCATTTATGCCCACTTTGTATACATTCCAGCCAGGGTACTTAATAGAATCAGCAAAAGATAAGCTAATATCTATATTCGAATAAACTGTATTTTTGATATTTCTCTTTTTTTCTCATTTACAGGGAGTTGATTTTCATATGGAGTAAACTTCAGCTTAAGTCTAATCCTTCAAAACAAGTTTTTGTAGATCAATGCTACCAGCTTTTAAGAACAGCAACTAATGTGAGAGTCATATTTCCTTTCATGAAAATCATTAAAGATGAGGTAAATAGGATATCTTTATCCCTTAATTTTAAATGAAGTTTAAATGACAGTTCACCAAAACTTGAATCTTTTATGATAAAATTTTATGATAAAATTTATCTGAAGGGAAGAAGGATTTTAAGGCCACATTCTCCACATATTACATCTTTCCCTTCCCCCAACCTCAAACTTCCAACATGATACTAAGGGTATGCATAAGTGAAAATAACTGAAAAAAGAGAAAAACTGCCAGTTTGGTGTTACTTAAAATTTAATATGGGAACCACTGCTTCCATAAGCAGTTGTTATCTCTTTTCTTAAAATTAGATAAGTTTGTCATTTTTAACACTATCCTAAGTCCTGTTTGTAGAATCTTATTTGCAAATGAATTTTGTATATCCATAGGTAATACCTGCTCACTTTCACAGAAAAATATAGTTCATAGTTTTAAGCCTGGTGTTCAGATAAAAAGGAACAATGAATTTTGAGGCTCTTCTGAAATCTGACAAATTTTTAGAGTATTTGTTTAAAGTAATAGTGAAATCCATTACCTGTTTTTAAAAATAGTTCTGAAATAAGTTCTTCATGGGTCACTTAAAAGTGGGTACAGTTCTACATAAGACTTTTATATAAACATGAAATGGGATCCTTGCAGATCCTTTAAATTTTTCCCCTCAAATATTAACAGAACTTTGAATACAGAGATAAGATAAAGCTACCCTACACTTTAGGTAGCTCCATTTAGCTGAATCTCTATGTAGGTTACTTTTAAATATACAGGAGGCATCCATTAAATATATTTTAAATTTTCTTACATATTTATTATGCATTTATCACACTATCACGTCACTCATTAGATGTATGACCATGTAGCCATTATATCCCTATGATACAGAGTTAGCAGCATTGTATTCAGAGTTTTATAAATTTTCTATTTATTTTATCAACTGCATTCATAACTTCATTATTAAATAGTAGAATGTCATTCAAATTTGACATTTGGCATTGTCAAAGTTAACCTCTACCCCCTTAAAAAGGGAAAAAAAAACTATGCTATACAGTCCTTTTCAACATTTGAAGTGCATCAGAATCACCTGTAAAACTTTTTAAAAAAATGTATCCATATATATTTTTTACATAGGATTCTTATTTGTACCACAAATTGAAAGATTTTTGTTATAAAAAGTTTACAATATAGGTGAGGTTCATAGAGTTACCATAAAGCTTTCTTATTTTCACATCTAGTCAACCTAATACAATAAGAGAAAAAATTGAAAGATGAAATAAATATTAAAAAGGTGCTTTACTATACTCTACTAAAAACATCTGTACTGATAGAATAGATCATTTATTTGCCCCAGTACTATGAAAAGAGGCACAAACAATGCTATGTGAGTTCAGAAGAATGAGATATTACAGATGGCATATCTGAAAAGACTTCACAGAGTAAGATGCTTTACGCCGTGTTTTCGATGATAGAGGAGGATAATACTATCATGTAGAGGATTTTGTAGTTTATAGAACATTTCTGCCTCTTTGTATTACTTGTTTTTCTCACAATTGTCTATTGGCATTAATGTGGGGAGGTGTGTGGGAGATAAAGCTACTCAGAGACTTCAGGAAGTTGCGGAGTGGGGAGTGGTTGTTGGAAATCCTTAAGGGGCTTGCATGCTGCACTGAAAATTAGAACTTAAGTCTATAAATATACTGGAATAGTTGAAGGATTTCAGTTAAAAAAGTAGTCTGTTGTTGTTTGTGATCTTAATATTTTAGACTTGGGCAACTGGGTACATGATAATTTCATGAGTTAAGACAGAGGATATAGATAGAACTTACAAGAGAAGGAATTGTGTTTTGAAGCAGTGAATTTTGAATTCACTATTTCTGGAAAATCTAGGTGGAAATATCTAATTGTAACAGATAACCAGAAATAAGAAATCTGAATTCAGAAAAGGATTCCAAACAGAAATGATGGAGGTTTCCATCAGAATTCAGAAAAGGATTCCAAACAGAAAGCTAGGAGGAAGCTAAAGTCAGTAGAATAGATCTGATTTCATTCACATTTGCGAACATTTATTCAGAGGTCACTATATGCCAACTTTTATGGTAATGATAGGAGAATAGAAAAAATGAGATACTGTCCCTGTGATTTAGGAATTCAAAGTCAGGGAGTAGGGGCATACACAGTTACAAAACAATTATGTATGAGCTTTTTATAAATAAGTATAAACTATTCTTAGTGGAAAGAATAGGGAATGTTTAACTCTGTGGGACCAGAATGAATGGGGAAGAAAAACTTTCAGAGTAAAACTGATTCTCAAAGAATGAATAGGAAATAGATAGGAATTTACTAGCTAGATACAGTGAAATTATGATGTGCAAAATTAAGGTAAGTAATTAAGTAGGGTTAGACAGCATGTAAGGGACAATGAAGACATGAGGCTGGCAAGGTAGTGTGTGTTCCTCCTTGTCATCTATATTATACCAGATATAGGCAATTCACACACACACACACACACAATTTTTAAAGACATACTATTATTGTGTCTTTTTCTATTCCAAGAAGCATTTATGTCATTCCAAATCTATTTATCATTTGAGTTGACAATAAATTCTCAATTGCAGTTATCTTTGAGTCATCAGTACAAGTTTCAAAGCTTGAATAATTTTCAGATAATTTTCAAGTAGGCTCATTATTCTGTTTTTTATGAGATTTTTAAAGATTGTAATTGCCCTCTTCATGTGGGCCACACTTTTCCTCTTACTTGGATAAATAATATTACTTAATAAGTAATATTTTAGTGCAGATTTATGAGTTTCTATAAGCAATTATTTAAGAAAATAGAGTTCTTTTTAACATTGACAAATGTTAAAATTGATAAATGTTTTAAATACATTTAATTCAGCCTTCTGCCTCAGAATGTGAGATGGGGACCTAAAATAAATGGGACTGGATTTGTAAGAAACTTTAATCACCATAAGGTTATGAGACATTTTGTATTATGGTTAGTAAGAATTGTAAAATTTGAAAATTAAATAAATTGGAAGCTAAAATGCTCTCTCTTCCAGATTATTCTCAAGTTAAAAAAGAAAGATTTACTTATAGATTAAAAAAATAGCACATTTGGAATACAGTGTTTATTCAGCTTTCATTTCAGAGTTGTATTTTATTTATTTTTTAAAAAGATTTTATGTATTTATTTGTCAGAGAGAGAGAGAGCACAAGCCAGGGGGAGCTGCAGGCAGAGGGAGAAGCAGGCTACCTGCTGAGTAAGGAGCCCAATGGGGACTCGATCCCAGGATCCTCAAAACGTGACCTGAGCCGAAGGCAGACGCTTACTGACTGAGCCACCCAGATGTCCCAGAGAGTTGTATTTTAAAACAATAAACGTATAATAGCTTTTTTTACAAAGGTATTTAGTAGTAATATTTTTCCTTTTCCAGGTTGAAGAAGACGGCCTACAGATTTGTGTGGAAATATGTGGTTGTGCTCTACAACTAGATCTTCATGATGATCCCAAAACTAAATGTTTAATTTATAAAACAATTGCACATTTTTTGCCAAATGATTTGGAAATCCTCAGGATTTGTGCACTCTCAATATTTTTTCTTGAGCGCTCCTTGGAAGCTTATCATACCGTTGAAGAGCTTTACAAACGTCCAGATGAGGAATATAATGAAGGCACAAGTAGTGTTCAAAATCGTGTTCGTTTTGAATTACTTCCAATTTTGAAAAAGGGATTGTTTTTTGATCCCGAATTCTGGAACTTCGTAATGATTAAGAAAAACTGTGTAGCATTATTGAGTGATAAATCAGCAGTTAGATTTCTAAATGAAAGTACACTGGAAAATTCTACAGGTAATCTAAAAAAGGCAGTGGAACAGCAAGGTTTAGATGAAGGGCTGGACTCCCTTACAGACCAGAGCACTGGAGAGCTCGATCCTGATGATATATCTAGAGTGCAACCTAAGGGTCACATTAATACAAAGAAAAATCTTATGGCTCTTAATGTTTCCAAAGTAGATCACAATGTCCCAAGGCATCGGTGTATGTTATGTAACAAAGAATTTCTAGGTGGTCACATTGTAAGACATGCCCAGGCTCATCAGAAAAAGGGTAGTTTTTCATGTGTAATATGTGGTAGGAAATTTAGAAACAGAGGACTTATGCAGAAGCATTTAAAGAATCATGTTAAGAAAATACAAAGACAGCAAATTGCTGCAGCTCAACAAGAGGATCAGGAAGTCCCTCCTTTGGAAGAAATAAATTGTTCAGATACTTTCATTTCATTTGAAAATGGGAATTCTGGTAATAAAGATTTGGAAATAGAGACAATTACTGCTTCCAGTGATGGAAACAAAGAAGTCATCCCTGCGCATGTGGCCGAATTCATTGAAATTCCCGTAAGTGTATCAGAAGAGGTTATTGAAAACATGATTGAAAATGGAAGTCCTGATACTTCTTTAAATAATGTCTCAGAGCCTTTGCCTGTATGTGAGGATGACTATGAGGAGGAAGAGGATGAAGAAGGTGATTATGAAGATGACGATTATGACCTGAATCAAGAAACTTCAGTACTCCATAAAATCAATGGAACTGTGTGCCATCCAAAAGACATATATGCTACAGATCAAGAAGGAAACTTTAAGTGCCCTGCTCTTGGTTGTGTCAGGATATTTAAAAGAATTGGATTTCTAAATAAACACGCAAGGACTGTACATCCAACTGATTTAAATGTGCGGCAAACAGTAATGAAGTGGAGCAAAGGAAAATGCAAATTCTGTCAGAGACAATTTGAAGATTCTCAACATTTTATCGATCACCTTAATCGACACAGCTATCCAAATGTGTACTTTTGTTTGCATTTTAATTGCAATGAGTCGTTTAAGTTGCCAGTCCAGCTTGCTCAGCACACAAAAAGTCACAGGATATTTCAAGCTCAATGTAGTTTTCCAGAATGCCATGAGCTTTTTGAAGATCTTCCTCTGCTATATGAACATGAGGCTCAGCACTATTTAAGTAAAACACCAGAATCATCCGCACAACCAAGTGAAACAATTCTTTGGGATGTTCTTACAGACTCAAATCCTAATCATCAGGAAAAAGACTCATCTAGTAATGAGAAACAAGCTATTAGTCTGCCAGTTTCTACTAGCAAATCAAGGAAAGATTCCACAGAACCAAAGACATGTACAGAAAGTATGGAAACGAAAATAGATGGTTTAGTTCAGAATGGAAATGAACATTCTGATGACACTGTTTCTGATATAAGCTTGACAGACCAAAAGATGCCTGACAGAGAGCCAAATTCTGAAAATAATTGTAGTATTAGTGATTTAGTCAATGGACACAGTGGAATAGAGCAGACACCTTTAGTTTCGTCAGATCCTGCTTTGAAAATTGATACTAATAGGATCAGGACAGAAAACGGTTCCATTTTACCCAGTGTTGTACCACAAGAACATAATACCCTGCCAGCATCTCAGGCACCTTCCAAACCAAATCTGACGAGTGAACATACTTCATATGGCTTAATTTTAACAAAGCCATATGTCAGACCACTGCCTCCCAGTTACCTTGATGAACGGTACCTTAGTATGCCAAAACGCAGAAAATTTCTGACTGATAGAGTAGATGCCTGTTCTGATCAAGATAACGTTTGTAAAAAATCCATGAAAAGATTAAGATGTGGCAAATGCCTGACCACCTACTGTAATGCAGAAGCACTTGAGGCTCACCTTGCACAAAAGAAATGTCAGACACTCTTTGGATTTGATTCAGATGATGAAAGTAAGTCTTCTATCTTCTCAGTAGGTCTATCTGTAGAAATAGAAAATGCCATAGATCTTTATGAGGTTAAGAAAGTTAACATTTGTATAGCACAGATGATAAAGTACCACCCCATACATTATGTCTTTTAATCCATACAGACACTATTAGGTGATGTTACTACTCCTGTTTTATAGATCAGACAACTGAAATTTCACAAGTTAAGTAATTTGCATAGGTATAGCCTATGAACTTGTGGAAGTTAGAACTTGGACACGGTTTTTCATACTCTTTGGTCATACTGATTCACTGTGTCTAAGGCATTTCTTCATTCCTAGTTTCATGTAATAAAAGTTTTAGAAAAACGTCATTGTGATGGACATTTTTTCATTCGCATGCCAGAATATAAACAAGTGAAGTTGAGCTGCTTTTACAGAAACAGAAGTGAAAAAGAATCAGAAAATAATTGAAAGACAAAATTGAGCAAAAGATCTTCCCTTTCTACTAATTTCAATATTTTTTTAATGAGTAAGAGCATGAACAGAAATCTGACTTAGAATTCCAGTTGAACTATACAATTTGAATTAACAGACATGTTCTGTTTTACAGGTGCCTGATAAAAATGTTTCAGAAAGATCTGTCGATCAAGCAGTAGTGTGAAAAAAGCACTGCAAGAAATTGCATCATCAGTTTGCTATTTTCCTGATGGCCTTAATTTTCAAGCGGTCTTGGATTACTAAAAATAAAGACAAAGCACATTTTCTAGAATGAACTCAGAGAGATGTGCTGGTTTAGACTCCAAAAGGGTTATTACAAAACTCCCAAAGTACCAGTTATCCAGAAAACCACATTTTTTTAAAAAGTTGATGACTATTAATGCAGCATGTTCGGTTTCACTTACGTGAGAAACGTGTTCAGGCAACTAGTCCGAAAGAAAAACCAGCTATGGCCTTACAGAAAGGGAAAAGTTAATCCATTATAAAAAAAAGGGGGGGGAAGGGTTGGTTTACAATAAACAACTTAAAGTATTCTACAAATGAAATTTGTTTTCTTGTCATGCATAATCAGATTATGTCCTCCCTTCTCTTCAAACATGGTTTAAAGAACTATTGCTATTTGGTTTATTATAATTTAGAAACTGATACATGAAAAGAAAACTTGATTTTCGCCATGCTATCCATAAAAGATTGTAACTTGTTTCCAAGATGGTTGATTAGACAGGGCAGAGTTCATTGAATGTTATGCCAGCACTGAAAATTAAAAAAAGAAAACAAACCAATACTTTGCTAATAAGCTCTTAATAGAACCTTCCACTTTCCATTTTTGTAATACCAATGAATTGTTTTTAAAGGCAGCAGTGTCAGTTAATAGAAAAAGTACCATCAATAACTTTGGGGAAAGATGGGAGGAATCTAAGACCATAAAGGCTATCTAATTGAAGGAAAACACTGAATTGCAAATAACTCAATGTGAATAATGGTATAAGCACACTGGGATATTTCTATCTGTATATAAAGTAGTGTTAGGACATTGCTTGATGATTCATAGTAAGGTCCTTTTAGACATTAATGTGAGTTATCTAAGTACAGTCCTATAAAAATCACTGGCTGTAAAAAAATATGTCAGCTAAAAATCAGGTCAAGAATTCATTGGTTTTATTCAGTTAGGAGAGTTAATTCTAAAATAAGCCATACTACTCATGCTTTTTTATTTATTAGTGATGAATTTGGTCTGAATAGTAATTTTTATATATAAAAGGAAATATTTACACAAAAATTTGCACAGCAGGAACACAGTTAAGATATATTGATGCTTTTATTTTCCTTGATGACCAGTAATTTTCCTAAGGAAGATTTTAACTTACTAGGCAACGAATAGTTAAAACACAAAATGTTTTTTAAAATACCCTCTCAGATATGTTCTGCTTGTACACTCTCTAGAAGAGGAAGCTTAAAAAGACCTTCTTTGACCTGCTAGTGTGTTAATCTATAGCAGGGATAAAATGAACAAAAATGCAAAGGCAAATTCTTAAAAATGGAACTACCAATGTACCATGGTCAACCACATATTCCAGTTAATCCAACTGATACACTTTTGTTCAAAGCAGATAATCTTCAATTGAATTCTACTATTACAAATTTTTGGATATTAAGCTTCCTGAATGAAGTCACTAAGGAAGGGGACATTTTTTCCAAGGTAACATCCAGACTTTATTAAATCGGGATTTCCAGGTCATGAAAGATCTCAAAAAAAAAAAAAAAAATTGCCCAATTTTATTAGTTTATTCATTCACTACTATGCAATTGTTAGTCATGTGTCCATTTCAATCAAATTAAGGTTTTTGTTCTGTTTGTGTAGCCTACATTAGGCTGTGGAATTTACATTTAAATAACAGATAAGTAAACACAACTCAGATTTTTTAATCCTTTAGGGTCGATTCAAAAAAAGAAAGAAAAAAAAAAACACCACTCTCTGTACTTCCTGATCCTGAAAATATAATACTTGAGTTCTATTTCAGTTCAGTATAAAATTCATCATGTAATAAAGAGTCTGTTTGGAAACTAGTTTATTTGGACAATGAAGTTTTTTTGAAATATAATTTCTGCTTTGTACATTTTCCAGAAGTTTAAAATTTACAACTTAATATTTTATCACATTTTTTTTAACTTTTTATTTTTTATAAGTATGTATCTATTGACAAATCCATGCCTGCAAATTATTTTCATTCATTCTGCAGTTCATACCAGGATGTTTTAACATATTCCACTTGTTAATTTTGTCTTTAATTCGAGGTTTTATTTCTACTTTGGTGTTGCTAAGGGAAAACTGCTTCTGAAACACTTAGATCAAATTGGCTTATACATAATTAAATCAAGGAATGTTGTATAAAAATCTATTTGACTATGCTGTTCTAAACCTCTTTATATACTTCTCAAATCATTGCTATTGAAAGTATGTGTACATTTCACTGCTTATGTCTTATAAAGCATAAGCTTACATCATTTTGCTTTTGTGGGGTGCATAAACTTCCAACAGTTCTAATTTGGGATTCAGAAGAAAAGGAAGCCTTCTTATTCCTCAGATTCTTCTCTTACTTTCTATTCCTTCTATTTTGAGGATGTGCTTATCTTACATGGACCAAGTTTCAATCATTTTTTTTAAATAAAAATTTCCTTCAAAAGATTAACTATAAACTTTCTGCTGTTTCAGTAAGGTCAACAAAATAGCAAATCTGAATTTTTGCTGCTCAGATACTATAGAAAAGAGGGATCTCCGTGGACAAGGACACTGGTACTTTGGGCTTTAGCCATATTCATTTTTTTAAACCATCGATTATATAATGAGTAGATAACCTATAACATTGAACTTGTGATTCTTTTCAAATCACACTTGAAGGTTCAGCCGTACTCCTTTCATGTTTGGTTTAAACTGTTGTATGGATGAAAAACCTAAAAGGGATGATAGTGTTTATCTTTTAATTTATTTGGTACTGTAAAACACCTTTTCAGAATGCCTAAATGCTGCATATGCATTTTGGAATTGTTAATATGTGAAAGATATTACAGATTCAGCAAGAAAGGAAATTTGTGCTTCCTTGTTGAACATTAAATTATTTTACTTTGCATTTTATAAGAGTACAAATTAAAACTGAGCCATTGAACTGCAATAATACAACAATAGCGTCTCATTTCAAGAAATTTTTTGTACTGTACATAGACTTGTTCAATAAAACATTGTCCTTGTTGGTAATGAAGTGTTCAGTTTTATGTAGCATACTTCTTCAAAAGAAATTAGGCTTAAGATATGCAGTAAATAAGAAAATTTCTATTATGTCTCACAAGAGAATTATTTCAGTTATTACCATATTCAGATAATTTTTAAAAACATTTTTAAAATAGAAAAATCTAGAAGCTTACATAAAACATTTTAGACATTAATGTACATATGCAGGAAATAAAAGCTGACAATACTAGTTATTAAAGTTATTTTGGGTACCCTCTGCAAACTTAGCGGGTATACAAATATCAGAACTCTCTAAATGAAAGACAGTGGATGGATTTACCTGTCTTGGTAACATTTTCAAAGATGAAGAGCATCTGGTGCAACTCAAAACACTGAGAAGTCACTTTGAAATAAGGTGTAAATGTTGATGAAAATGACTTCCTAAAAAGCATTTCAGTGGGAAAATGTGTAAACCAATTAATCTGTAGCTAAAAGTGAGGTCCTTGGACATGAGAGCTCCTACTTTTTTCATTGACAAACGAAGGAAAACCCCCTGCACCCTTTGCTATAACTTGAAACTAGAAAAAAATGAGGGCTTAAGTAGAAAAAGACCCTATTTGATGGGATGATAGCAAGTGAAAGGATAGTGCTATGTCCAATGATTTGCACATATTGCAAACATGCTTTGAAAAACACTGCAAAAGTTACTGAAGCATTCTAGAGGTGAGATCTGGAATTCTGAGATCTGGAATTCTCAGTCTATGCTTTTGGTCATACGATTTTAGACTATTAAATGTATTGAGGTATTTAGATAAAGGTATTGGAGCTACACATTTTTCTTTTTTGAGATATGAGGAATTCTGGAAAGCAAATATTACTAAGTATGCTTCCAAAATAAACAAATTAGGTTGCTTTTCAGAGCTTAATATAAATTCCATACCAGTTTCAAGAATCTACTACTAAAAAAGTCAGAGGTTTTGGCTATATATAAAGATGTCAAATGGAGTGGCAATCCAGTATTACATGGAATTAAAACTAAAAGCGGGAGAGAGGTTCATGCCTTATTTATGAGTGCTACACACTGGAGTAGAAATGTCTCCTGTTTTACTAAATTACTATATACTAGCTAATTTATATATGTTACCCCTAATTGTTAAAAGACAATTATGTTCACAAGATGTGAACACTGCGTTTTAGAAACCAAGGCTCAAAAACGAGTAACTTGACTGAAGTCACACAGGAGAGGTGAGATTGAAAAATTAGATGTGTCCTCCTAAAACCATAATTCCATCAAGTTTTCATTCTGCCATGCAGCTTTCCCTGGAAATACAGAACATGAGTGGCTCTAATATACCCAGAGAGTGCAAGACTTGCTCAAAGATCAGTGATTTCAGAGACAAAGAATGAAGTCTTAGGTGGCTGATGTTTCATTTTCTTCTATTAGCAGTGATTTTTTTTAATTGGGACAATTAAGGCATTCTGAATTTTTTTTAAGATTTTATTTATTTGGGGCGCCTGGGTGGCTCAGTTGGTTGAGCAACTGCCTTCGGCTCAGGTCATGATCCCGGAGTCCAGGGATTGAGTCCCATATCGGACTCCCAGCTCTGCGGGAAGTCTGCTTCTCCCTCTGACCTTCTCCCCTCTCATTCTCAGTCTCTCGCTCTCTAATAAATAAATTAAAAAAATCTTTAAAAAAAAAAAAGATTTTATTTATTTGACAGAGAGAGAGAGATCACAAGTAGGCAGAAAGGCAGGCAGAGAGAGAGTGTGGGAAGCAGGCTTCCTGCTGAGCAGAGAGCCCAATGTGGGGCTCAATCCCTGGACCCTGAGATCATAACCTGAGCTGGAGGCAAAGGCTTTAACCCACTGAGCCACCCAGGCGCCCCTATTATCAGTGATTCTTAAAGTGTAGTCCGCAGAGCAGCAAAATTAGCATCACCTAAGAACTTTTTAGAATTTGGGGAGGGGTGGGGCGCCTGGATCGCTCAGTGAGTTAAGTGTCTGCCTTTGGCTCAGGTCATGATCCTAGGGTCCTGGAATGGAGTCTGCTTCTCCCTCTCCCTCTGCCCTTCCCCCTTTTCCTGTACTCATGATCTCTCTCTGTTGCTTGATCTCTCTCAAGTAAATAAAAGCAAGAGGCAAGTTTAAGGAACAAATAGCAAGGGGAATACTGTGACTAATCTGGAGTAAGAGACTGAGAAAATAACAGAAAATGAAGACAGAGAGGTAAAAGAGTCAAAGTCTTCACAATGGCCTGCAAGGCCCTGGATCTACAATGTTTTTTTAAACCCAGTTATTTCATTTGATTTGCTAGCTTCAGGGAAGAGGTGCTAGGTGCTACTGGCATCTAGTGGGTAGAGGCAAGGGATGCTGTTAAACATCTTACAATGCATAGAACAGCTCCCCAACAAGGAATTATCCTGCCCAAAATGTTAATAGTCTCCACTGAGAAACCCTGCTCTAGATCAATCTTGAAGGCAACCCTAACCTCACTGCATCCTCCTTGAACAGGCTGCTCTGGCCTTCTTCTTGCATGCCAAGCACTCTTCTTCCCTGGAACCTCTACTGTTGTTTCTTCCTATGACACTTCTGTGCTTCACTCACTTTCCTCAGGTCTTTCTTCCAATATTACTTAGAGGAGAATTCTTTCTTGACAGTCTGTATAAAATAGCAACATCTGCTACATCCCCCTCCTTTTGATTTATTTTTCTCCATAACATTTCCTGGCACAGTATACAGTTTCTTATATGTTTATTGTCTGTGTCTTCTCACTAGACTGAAAGCTCCAAAGAAACTGTTATTTGTTCCCAACACAACAATGTCTGGCAAATAGGTGCTCAATAAATACTTTTTTCCCTCTTTGTAAATGAAGGAATGAATGAAAGAAAAGGTTGGGTGTGCCTTCTATATAGTCCCACATCAGCATGATACGCATTTGCTATCTCTTTACTTGCAGCACTCTCAATTGAAAGGAGGGTCATTAATACTTAATGAAAAATGCAGGATTTTTATCTGTTGAGCAAATGATACCCAAATAACATCCATTGGAAAATTAGTAATAACTATACTTTGAATGCCAACGCTACATTTACAGTTTATTTTATAGCTGATATTTAGCTGTGGTGTTTTTTAAAATGTTAAATTTGCTCACTTGTATCTGAAGATATGTACATTTCAACTACAAAACGGCAATATCCTAATTGTTAACAAATTTAAAATATGCCTAAAATGTGGAAGACGCTAGAAGCAAGTGACAATGTGTTTAAGTCTGATTTCTTCATCGGTCTCGGTCGAGCCATGACTTTCCCATTGGTGAATAGCAGCTAAGAGTTCTTTCTAGGTGCCAGGCACTGTCCTTCACCCCGCCCCGCACCTCCGCCCCCGGCAACCCTACGAAGTAGTTAACTCTATTAAGTCCATTTCGAGATAGGAAACTGAGGGATAAACCGACTAAGAGGCATGTCCACGGTCACAGTTAGTGAATGGCAGAGTTAAGCCCTGGTAATTTGGCTTCCAGAATCCGCAACCCTAAATTGCTCCGATACAGAATCGTCTAAAACCTAGCCGGCGAGGACTGGAATGCAAGCAACAGCCGATCCCAAATTGTTCAGAGATGAAAGCAAGAAGGCACGGGCGGCATAGGTGACCTTTTTTTTTTTTTAACTTTTCAGAGTCTAATACTAAACAAAACCAAATTATTTTAACACTACTACGTAACTTAAGAATATCAAACTACAGGTGCACCGAACTCAGAACTGGACGCAGAGGACGTTCAAGCGCTCCCGGTGTCAGGCCCACGAGCGGGAAACAGGCGCCTCCATTGGCCGGCCCCGCGGCATCACGGGAGCTCGCCGTGCGCAGCGACCGCCATTCATTTTCCACGCACCTGCACCTGCGCAGCCCTCCCAGGCGCGTTTTAGGAGGCCGGACTCCTGAGAGTTCAGGGCTTTGCTTTCCGGAGCCAGGTCCCTTGTGGGAGATCGCTGTTCTCGGTGCAAACGCGGTACTTCCCAAAAGTGAGATCCGTTGGATTCCCCTCCGTCCTGTCCAGCCCGGAACGACAAGCCGAAGCACCGCGTTTCCTGATTGACCTTGTTGGCAATCACTTCCGCCCAGGGGTTTGGAATACCCGAGGCCCTTTGGCGGCGAACAACAGGAAAGGCACTTCCGGTGTATGTTGCCTAGGCGCCGGCCTGGTGGGCCTGCAGGGACGACTTTACTGGGTCGTCCTCTTCCCCCACCCCGCCTCTTTTGGGGGTCGAGATGTCAGGGCTCAGCTATCCAGAGAGGGAGGGCTGTCGTAACCTGCTTGGCCTACTAGACAACGATGATATCATGGCCTTGTGCGACACCATCACCAACCGCCTGGTGCAGCCTGAGGACCGCCAAGGTAAGTGTTGACTTTTCTCCCCACGGGCGGTCGCCCCTCCCAAGGCCTCACTCGGGCCCTAGGCTGCCAGGACGTAGGTGTAGGGGAGGTGCAAGAGGTCGCCCCGCAACGGCGTCCGGCAGTGCTGGGGCGGAACTCTAGAGAGCCTCGACCACCGCCCCTCCGCGGCCTAGGAACCACTGCGCACCTTCTAGCGGCTCTGAAGCGCCACATCCTAAGGTGAGATAGTGGCCCTGGAAACGGCACGGCTTCCAAGTTTTATCTGCTGGATGTAGGGGCAAATGCTTATTTTTTCGAGAATTTAGAATACGTGAATAGTGATTTCAGAATTTCCGGGGTGCCAGGGTGTTTTCCATTTTCAGTTTCGGCTGCTCCTCGGGTTTTTTTCTTCCAAGCTTTGGGGAAGATATAAACACTTTCAGCCTCGTAGATAAAACAGCTACTGTAATAAAAAGAGCAGATAGTTTGAATCCATGTCTTTTTTGGATCCAACTTTTTTCTGAGATGATTTCGTGTAGTAATACGTTACTTTCAGAGCCAAACATTTCGGTAGAGTAGATTTAAAGGGTTATTAATATTCAGCCTAGTTTTAGCTACTCCATATAAAAATGTAATCAACAAGCCTATGTGTTTATTTCACTTGGCATATCATCTGGACAGTCTTACTTTAAATTTGCTGAGTTTTACTTTAAAATGTGAAAACTCCAGACTTCTGTGTTAGTGTGACTTAAATCTACGAAAGCATAATCTATTTCTCTGCTTTTAAATTGAATTTACGTTTTTGCCATTTAAGAAAAATATTTGAAACTTCAAATTTAATGTTTTTTCAAACATTGAAAGGAGAAATTCCAAAGAATTTAGAATGCAGATAGTTTTAGACTTAATATAGTTCTTAAGCATTTATGTATTTCCCATGCTAATCATCACCTAACAGTCCTTATGAGTTTTAAAATTGTAATAGATAAAAATGTTGCATTTAATTGATGGTGGGTCTAAAAGCAAATGAAAAGAAACTTCCCAGTACAGAAATGTTAAATGCTTTGGGGAGATATTTCTCAGAGAGGAAGAAAATAATCATCAATAAGCATATGAAAAGATAATCTCTTTATTTGTCTATTTATTTATTATGAAAAGATAATCTATTTGAAAAGCAATGAAATGAAAAAAAAAAAGAAAGAAAAGCAATGAAATGAAAACCAAAACAGTGTTTTTCCTTTCTATCAGATTGGCAGAAAACTAAAGGCAGTGATTATGCAAAGCAGCTCTTTGACAATTACTGAAGGAGTGTAAGTTAGAACTTTGGAAAACAAGTTTGACATCATTTCCTAATGGAATTATTTGCTTGCTTCTGGGCTCATATTCTGCACCTGAACTTCTCAAGCTTGAATGTGCCTGTGAATCAGTCCCTCAGGATTCTAGTGAAAAATGCAGGTTCTGATTCAGTATTTTTGAAGTGAGCCCAGAAATTCAGCATTTCTAACAAGTTCCCAAATGATCCTTGTGCTGCTTGCCCCTGTGTGCCCTGGGAGACATTTATGAAAATGTTCAAAGTGATCGTTTTTGTAATTGAACATACCCCGTAAAAATCTATGACCAGAAGGGTAGATGCTTTGTGATGTAGTCATATAATTTACTATAGTACAGTTAAGTGAATTAACAGTGAAAAAATTAACTAGATCTACATATATCCACAAATTAATGTCAGAAACAACATTAAGTGAAAAGCTGAGTGTGAAAGACCATCTGTATACATATATATGTGGATCGGATTTCTAGAGTGTTCCAAAAATACCAAACTGTATTGTTTAGAAGTTGATAGTTATGCTGTGCAACTATAAAGAAAAGCAGGGGAATGATAAACAGCATTTATGGTAGCAGCTACCTCTACAGTGGGTGAGTAGATAAGGGAATAGTATTAAGTAGGGAGGGTTAAAATGAAGGCCTCAAAGATACTAGTGGTATCTTAGGTCTTAAGCTATGTGCTCTGTACATGGGAATTCATTTTTTTGCTATTCTGTATTCTTCATGCATGTTAAAAAAATAATCTTTGATCTGTTTAATATAACATTTTTTCTAATTAAAAAAGGATACTAGTCTTAGTTCTGCAACTTAGAAGCATGATTGTTGATATCTCATATATCCTCAACTTTTATTGTCTATAAGGCGTTTAAAAATCCTTGGACAATTAAAATACTGTAATTTTACCTATGTTAGGGATTATAAATGAATTTAGGTCCATTGGCCTTCTTAGAAAAGACTTTTCTTGTCTGGCTCAAATTTTTTTCTTAAAACATGTCATTCTTTAAAAAAAAATGTGAAACTTTTACTATCTTATGAGAAGTGAAGAAAGAGGTAAGTAAGTATAGGTAGGGAAGTTTAAAGTATAAAGAAAAATTTTTTTAAACCCCAAATCTGACAGCCCACTTCCTGGTTTTTAAAAATTACCACCTCATACAAAAGGAGTAATGCCATGATAAAAATTTGTAAATATTTTTTGATAGGGTTTCTGCTGACCCTGAACAAATTTACAAGTGACTTGTGATTTTCTACTAATCTTTATAATTTCCTTCTAGATGCCATTCGTGCAATATTAGTGTACAGTCAAAGTGTAGAAGAACTTTTGAGGCGTAAGAAAGTCCACCGAGAAGTCATATTTAAATACTTGGCAACACAGGGGGTTATTGTACCTCCATCTACTGAAAAGCACAATCTTATTCAGCATGCAAAGGATTACTGGAAAAAGCAGTTACATCTGAAATTGAAGGAAACACCAGAGCCAGTTAAGACAGAGGACATTAGACTATTTCAACAGGTAAAATAGATCTTATAGTTATACCCTACATCGTAGTTCTGTCTAAGCTCTTTAGATAATCCTAGATCTGTGGGAACATGGTTAATAATATTTTGGCTTTTATAATTTAGCTTCACTCCATATCCTTTGCATTCTAAAGGAAGACCAGCAAAGCACCTAAAAGAAAGAAAATATCTCTGACATTTAATAATGTATATAAAATGCTGTATTGATTTGTGAGGAAAATGGTTTTATCACTTTATCAAATGAGTACTATTTGTAAAGAGAGTGGATAGACTGCAGGATCAATTTAATTTTAAAAAATGTTTATTTTTTTCTCAGGATCAATTTAATTTTAATTTTGCTTCTAGTTCTCTGTAATATTCTTGTCTGCTTAAAAAAGAATGCTATTGTAAGCCCTTTCTCATTTTGAAGACTTTCTTTGGTATTAAATTGGTATTCAATTGTAAAAATTCCATGAGAGAAACTTAAATAATTTTTAACATTTGATTTTTTTTTAAGTTAGAAAAAATCATCTTGTAATAATTTCCTCTAGCTGACATTGTTCCTATTTCTTTGTATCCACTGGACATTTTAGATACTGTGTGAATATTTAAATATTGATTGTATGAACTCTAGGTAATTTGCAAATTTTATTTATTTTTTTATTTTTTTAAACAAAGCACAAAAAGACAACCCCCTTTCCAAATCAAATATATAGTTTAATAAATGTCCATAAAGCAAAAACATTTTTAATGACCACGCTGGTCAGGAAATAGAAATTTGCCACCCATTCCAGAAGCCTCTTCTATGAATTTGCAAATTTTAAACTACATACTTTGAATTAGCGAGGTTTTACAGTAAGAGGCATTTGCTTTCACATTAGGAAAGGATCTTCTAAGAGCTTTCTTAATATGCGAAAGAGAATGTGGACTCTGAAATCATGCAGATGTGACTTCAAATAGGGTCTTCCCTGTGCTACGTGTGTACTTGAGCAAGTAACTTGACTTTCCTGAGTCCTGTTTACTTTATCTATAAAGCAGGCATAATAATGATAGTATCTGTGTAATTAGGCTTGTGAAGATAGAAGGAAATAGTCCATAAGTGCCAAGCACAAACCCAAACATATTCAGTCACAGGTGCTCTGTCAGTTAACGATTTCTTACCATCGAAATGAAGTATTGTGCTCTGGAATATTCTCACCTATTCACATAGATAATATTTTTATTTATTTTTCTTAAGATCTTATTTATTTATTTGACAGAGAGAGGGATCACAAGTAGGCAGAGAGGCAGGCAGAGAGAGAGGGGGAGGCAGGCTCCCCGCTGAGCAGAGAGCCCCATGCAGGGCCCGATCCCAGGACCCCGAGATCATGACCTGAGCTGAAGGCAGAGGGTTTAACCCACTGAGCCACCCAGGTGCCCCCACATAGATAATAAAATCAAGCTTATCAGGTATATTTTTATAATAACATTACCCTTTGTAAAAAAGAGAAATAACAGTATAAAATTAATCCCAATCATAAGAAGTAATGTATTCAATCATATTAGAACTCTGTTTAAAGATAGTAAAAAATGCTTATTTGTTACCAACTTTTAGCATAGTTTATATTCAACAAAGTATCCATTTAAAGCATACAGTTAGTTTGAAGGTTTTGACAGACATTGTGAAATCACTGCCACAATCAAGAGAAAATACTATGTAAATTATCGTTGACTGTCCATACTAATATTTTGAGAGGTTTTGTTAAACCTTAATTTCTTAGCTGAATTTTCAGGTGTTTAAGCTGGGAAATGCTAAAATGATTTCCCTCCTTTTTGGAAAAACAATTTACTTGCGTGATGGGTTCAGTGAGTTCATTTGTAGTTCATTTAGCTTCTGTACTCAGCGTATGACAACTTAGCTCTAAAAGAGACTAGATAGAAAAAAAGATATGAAAACTGACCTTGGTTATATTTTATATTTTATTTATCTTAATCAGCAGGAAAAAGAAGATAAAAAAGCTGAAAAGGTTGATTTTCGTCGATTAGGAGAAGAATTTTGTCACTGGTTCTTTGAACTTCTTAATTCTCAGAATCCTTTTCTGGGACCACCTCAAGATGAATGGGGGCCACAGCACTTCTGGCACGATGTCAAGCTTAAGTTTTATTACAACACCTCTGAACAAAATGTGATAGACTACTATGGAGCAGAAATCGTGAGCCTTCGTCTACTATCACTAGTGAAAGAAGAGTATCTTTTTCTCAGTCCCAACCTAGATTCCCGTGGACTGAAATGTGCTTCTTCTCCCCATGGTCTGGTTATGGTTGGAGTTGCTGGGACTGTCCACCGAGGGAACACTTGTTTGGGCATTTTTGAACAAATTTTTGGACTTATACGCTGCCCTTTTGTGGAAAATACGTGGAAAATCAAATTTATCAACCTGAGAATTATCGGAGAGGGTTCTCTTGCTCCTGGAACATTAATGAAACCAGCTATTGCATTCGAACCGAGTGATCTAGAGGCCTTTTATAACGTAATTAGTTTATGCAGTACAAACGAAGTACAATTTAATGTAAGGCAGACATTGGATAGTGGAACTGGAGACCAAGCTTTATGCAGTGGAGATGAGGCATTGTTGAACAAAAGAGAATTGAGTTTACCCAACCCTCTAAGACACTGAACATTGTATATCAGTCTCAAAAACTTTCTATACAAAAACTCTTCCAAATACCACATCAGTAATGTCTAAGTGATTTCAGGTGTGAGGATTGACATATTTTAGTTGAAATATCTTTCTTGATAACAGACTGACATATTATGTGAATACTTGCCTCTTTCTACCTGAGTTGCAGCAAATGTTCTAAGAGCTAATGCAGTTCATCAAATAAATCCCACTTTAGATGGTATAACTAATGGTGTGCCTTAGAAACCAGGTAATATTTTCATTTTACTTAGTGAATATTCTGCTAATATCTGTACTTTTCATGTGGGAAAGGTTTAATGTAAAGTTATCATTTTAGAAAACTTAAGTGACATTCTCACGCAAAAAGTCCAATAATTTAGGAGGTGGAGAAAAATTTACTTTGCCTTTTTAAAATTTGAGGAACATTTTTCAGAGTTATCTATGGTAGTCCAAGCTAAATATTTTAAAATCTCCATTTTCTGAAACTCTTTTGGGCAATGATAAATGCTATTCTCAAAACAGGCCTTATTCTTATCTAAGGCTTCAGCTAACAGTTTTATAGAACATTTATTGTAATACCATATAAAGGAAACATACTGTTGAAATTTTTTAAAAGGTATGCCCAGTTCTAACTTAAATGAATTACTATTTTCCTCTTGATTGATCTTAGAAGAGGTGACCAAAAAACCCCCCAAAACAAAAAACATGCACACAAATTTATAATGTAGGCACATCTATATACATATGTAGATATACTCCCACATCATAAATTTAAATTATTAGGATTTTTCACCTCTAAATTGTTCTACTAGGTTTGACTTACAAGGTTAAGTTGCCAGATTAATTACATAGTTGCTTTAGGGTTTAAATTCTTCATCTCTTGGCAACTACTTGCTGATCTGGGATTTAGTTAGTAATTTAAATTTATAAAAATGCCATATGGAAAAAATTCAGCTGGGAATTGTGATGATGCATTGTACATGTTAATTTACCTTTAACTCTTCTCATGATCAAATGATTTAGGGTAACAATTTTGGAAGCAGGAGGAAAAAAACTCATCATTTTTGGTTTTTTAGTGCCATACCTTTTACGAGGAGTACAAATTGATACATCCTAAAATAAGAATAAAGGAGGGAAATTCCTGTTGTCTGCTATAAGAATAGTATATTTAGATTTAAAGCCAGGTTTTCATTTTCTCCTTTAAGTAGAGTATCATTATAACATGTGCTCAATAAATATCCTAAGTAAAGGATAAAATTAAAAACTATTCCCATCTGTTTTCTTTGTGGTATTAATGACAAATACTGCAGAAATATTACTACAGATGCTCAGGGTGGGCAGAAGTTGCCTCTAGCTACCTTCAGTATTGTCTTTTTGAATTCGTGAAATGCTCAAGTAAGGCTGCAATCTTTGCATGTTCTTTGAATCAACATTAGAAATTTGAGATCTTCCTGATAGAACCTCTCAAGAGTTGGAACTATGTTTTATTTTCCGTGAATCCCCACAGCAGGACAACACAGTAGGGCCTGATGTTTAACTGAATGGATAAAAGAATGAGCAAAAGAAATTTACATACTATATAAAAGACTTTTCTGCATCTAGATTTTGTCTTTGGTTCTTATCAGTTAGGGGTTTTTTCTTTTGATCATTTCATCTGTTTGAATTTCATACGTGAATACGCAGAAACTTTTAGGCTCCAAACTAACAGATATAACCTTCTTTTAAAATTTAATAAATTAAAAAAACCCAAGGGTCAGAATGGGATAAACTGAAAGGCTATAAATTATTGGGGAAGTATATATTTTTCTGTTCAGAGAAAGAAGACCTGGAGGAATTGAAATTTATTCATGAAGTTTAAAGCTTGGTCAGGTCTTCGAGAAGGTCCAGGAGCACAGTGCAGATTGAACGGTGCTTTTCTACCATCCGTTTGTTTTGTATGTTAGAGAATGGCAGAGACCCCAGCCTTAGGTCTCTTTAGCTTCATTTCACCCTCAACTGGTATTTTGAAAGTTGTTGGACTCAAGTAGTAAAGAATACAACACTACACAATTCATAGTGACAGAATGGTCAAACTCTGGGGGCAGTTGGACTTAATATTTACTATAGACTGCTTTGTGATAGCCTAATAATAGGGCATACATGAAGTATCTGTTCTTGTTAAAATAAAAAAATCTTAAAGTAATAGTTACATTCGGGTGTTTTATTAGTATATAGAATGCCAAAAACAAATTTCATGAGTCTTATTAACTAAAATACCAAATAATAGGAAAAAAGCCATCTCTGTTTTATGAAATCAACTTGCAAATGGCCAACACAGGAAAACTTCATTCCTATGTTTTTGGAAAGATAATATTCTTAAGCTAAAGGAAGACTAGTTACCCAGTGCCTGTAAGAAATTATAATAGTACCAGAAAAGGATTTAAAGAATAGTGGCTTAATTTAAAAAATCATCAGTTTTGTATTTTAACAGAATGGCTTTTATGGCCAAGTGGATGATAAACATAAACAAAAACCATACTCTAATGTTTTTATTAGTATCTGTATTCACAAATTTAGATGCCCTTTTCTTCACTGGTTCTTAATTTGGGCTGTTGGGAGTGATCATGGATTTTTTTGAAAAATGAGAGCTGTGTTCTTCACAGAAAAAAATGTGTTTGTATTATTATAATTTTTGCATCATTTCAGTGAGTTTATGGACTTTCCTAAAGCCCATCTGTGACTCCTATAAGGATCCTTATACGTCATGTTAAAATCCTTTTGTTAATAGTTACATTTCCTCCAAACTACTCTTCTATATTAAAATTAATTTTAGAAAATTTGTGCCCTTGCACAAGTCTCTAAGTCAAGTCTAGAGGACTAAATCTTCCTTACAAATGAGAGGATAATCTCTAGGAAATCTATTAGTTTATGATAGGTGTTAATTTGTGGATTTTGTTTTTCAAAAGACAACAGATACTAAGACAAAACCTACTGAAATACTGTTAAGTGAAACAAAAATATTCAGAATTCATTTTATTTTGGCAAGATAAATTTAATGAACAATAACGTGCATTAGAGAAAGTGTGACAGAAAAATCTGAAAAGAAAAAGTATTTAAAAAAATTCTCAGGGTGCCTGGGTGGCTTAGTCCGTTAAGTGTCTGCCTTCTGCCCAGGCCATGATCCTAGGACCCTGGGAATGAGCCGGACCCGGACCCATGGAGCCTGTCCTGTTTCTCCCTCTCCCTCTGCCCCTCCCCCGCTCCTGTTTGCTCCCTTGCTCTCAGATAAATAAGTAAAATCCTAAAAAAAAAAGATTTCTCTAGATCTTTACAAAAACTTTATCCTGAGATGTTTATTTAGTAATGATTGTACATTGCTAATTTTGATGAAGGATTTTAAAAACAAGATCATCTCTGAAGGGCTTGTATATGTGACCTCACACCATTCTCTCACCTCCCCATACCCCACCCTATTGATAACATAACGAATGCAGATAGCATAGATGCAGTGCTGGGAAAATAAGACTTTCTGCATCTGGGTTCTCTTCAAGTTTATTTGGCATATAATATTAATGGAGCATCTATAGGTCACTGAATCAAGCACAAGATAAAATAATACATCAATAGGTTATTTACCTAAATTTCCTATGTTAAGTTCAGTTTCCTAGTTTAGATGTCTTAAGGTGAGATCTGCCTTAGGCCCCCCTCTTCTTTTTTTAGGGTGTGGTTATATCTTTTTGTATGGGTCAGGAAAAAAGAACACTTAATTGAAATTTTAGATAGCTATGTGGCCCTAGCTATACCATATTGATCGTATCAATGCAGAATATAAGATATTTTGACAGACCACTTTATTTAGAATTGGAAGGAAAATTATTTCAGAATGGTATTAGAGTGTACTAAATCTTTTTAACTTTATTTTTTTCTAGTTTGAACCTTTTCCAGTAGCCCTTCAGTAAAACATTAATATTAAAGTGGAGTATTATTTACTGTGAGATAGAATGTACTCCAAAATATTAAATCATAGACTCCAGAAATGTTTTAGTCATGAAATGTTAATAAAATCACTGGCCTCGAATTTGATACCTCCTAATTTCTATTGCTAGTACTGCGCAGTATTTCCCTTCATAGTCTTTTAGTGAGGGTTCTTTGATTAGCAGTTTTCGTCTTCAATTTTTAGATGCCCTAAATTTCAAGTATGATATTTAGTTATATTTGAATTAATGAATTTAAGAATTGAAAGACTCACCTGCTGCACAGTGTCAACTGTGTTACTTATCTGATGTTTTCTGAACAAAAATTAAAATCAGTAACTACTTAGGAAAGCCTTTTTTCATGAAGCATTTAGTTTCACAAGTTTGTGTTAATCTTTTCCATCTCTTAAAATACTGCTGGTTAGTATTTTATTTAATCGTTCTCAAATTGTTACATGTAAGTCACTACTGCCTCCCTAAATAGATGGTAAATTACTAGAACTGGTAACTCTTTTCTAAAAGATTTTTTTTTAATTGTAGTATAATTAACATAGAGTGTTATATTAGTTTCAGATGTCCAATATAGTGGTTCGATTCGACAGTGGTTTGACATTACTCAGTGCTCATCCTGTTAAGTGTACTCTTAATCCCCTTTGGCTATTTTACTCATCCAGTTTTTGATGAATCCTTTTGACTGTCTTCAGTATGAAAGGTCATTTGCTGGCTCTGATTTCCAAAGCAAAGATGCCTTTAATCTCTATTATTTATCTTAAGTACAGACTAGGAGTGTAAGTGCATGCTGTATGCTCTTGTAATTATACTTCTTAAGTTGCTTGGTGATTTAAAACCACTTGAAAAGACATAGAATGCTCATGTATGATATTATAAAAAGGAATAGAGATAATTGGGATGTATAAAAATATATGTAAAAATTTTTCCAAAAATTTTTTTCATGAAATTTCTTAAACTCAGTGTCTCATCACAATCTCTAGTCCTCTAGTCCTCTTCCCTTCCTGTTGTACTTTCAGTCTCGGAAATGGTCTGTTTCACATGTTTAATTTCTTGCCATGTCTAGATGCATCGTATCTATAATACTGCTTTCTATTTCAGCTGCTATTATAATTAGAATTTTTTTACCTAAATATTTGCTTTAATATTTTTTACATATTTATAACATTAAAATTTCCTTAAAGTATAGCTTTCATCATTTCTTCCATGGTCAAAACTTTCAGTGGTGTATTGCATTACCTCCAAAATAAAGTCCAGATTTTATAATCTGGTTTTCAACACCATCTAGGTTTGATTTCACTCATTTTCATGCATTGTTGGGTCTAGCCAACATCTGCTATTATTAAGTAGTCTTAGTATTTATCCTGTGCTTACTTAGCCCTCTGCTTTTATTGGCGAGTACAGACACCCCCCGACTTACAGGGGTTTGATTTACGATTTTTCAACTCTACAAGGTGTGAAATTGAAATGCATTCTGTAGAAACCATACCATTTGTTGTTGTTGTTGTTTTATTTAAGTAATGTCTACACCCCATGTGGGGCTTGAACTCACTACCCTAAGATCAGGAGTCATATGCTCCGACTGAGCCAGCCAGGCGCCCCAGTAGAAACGGTACTTTGAAGTTTGAATTTTGGTCTTTTCCCAGGCTAGAGAAGGGGGTACAATACTCTCTCGGTGCTGGGCAGCAGCAGGTTGCCCCATGTCCCAGTCAGCCATGCAGTCACAAGGGTGACCAACCAGTATACTTAAAATCATTTCGTATCCGTATGGTCATTCTGTTTTTCACTTTAATTACAGTATTCAGTAAGTTACATGAGATATTCAGGATCTTATTTATTATAAAATAGTTTTTGTATTAGATGATTTTATCCTACTGTAGGCTAATATAAGTGTTCTGAACACATTTAAGGTAGGCTAGACAAAGATAAGTATTCAGTAGGTCCTAACCTATTAAATGGATTATCAACCTAATGATATTTTCAACTTCTGTTGGGTTTATTGGGATGTAACCCATTGTAAGTCAAGGTAGGTCTGTATACAAAATAGTGAAATTTAATTTTTTTGTTGTTGCAGATAGTCTGATAATATATAATTAAAAGGGCTATGATTGAAATGGTTTAAAAACTGGAAATTTCTTTAAGTCAAGCATTTTTTCTCTTGAGGTGTTTTGTGTCTGTTATCTGTCTAAAATTTTCCTAGCTTTTTGCATGGCCACTTAATTCTTATCTTTTAGGATTTGTCTTAAATGTTTTCTCTTCTGTAAGTGGACCCCATTTTTAATATTTATAAGAGCTTCGGTTTATTTCAGTCCTAGCACTTTAAATACTAATTTACTAACTTGTTAATCTCCCCCACTAGATTTTAAACTGAGAGCAGAGACTATAGCTCTTTGGCTTTCTTTTTTTTTCCATTGCTTCGCACAGAGACTAAGTATTCAAATCGACATTTATTAAAGATATAAATAAGGGAATAGGGACGCATGGGTGGCTCAGTCGGTTAAGCCGCTGCCTTTGGCTCAGGTCATGATCCCAGGGTCCTGGGATCGAGTCCCACATCGCACTCCCTGCTCGGCAGGGATCCTGCTTCTCTCTCTGCCTGCCGCTCCCCCTGCTTGTGCTTGCTTTCTCTCTGACAAATAAATAATAAAAATCTTTTTAAAAAAATAAGGGAATAAATGATACTTTTTCAGAGTCTTTTATATTCCTAGCCCTTTGCCTGTCTGCTAAAGACAGTGCCTAGCATACGTATTAGGTGCTCAGTAAATACTTGTTTAATAAATAAAGCCAAAGTTATCTTTCTGAATAATGAAATGTGAGCTCTAATACAATCAACAATAATTTGGTAGATAGAATTATTAAAGTTTTATTATGCTTTTTTAAAAGATGAAGAAACTGAAGCCCCAAAAGTTAAGTAATGTGCTAAAGTTCACATACTTTTGTTATGGGTATTTTTTTTCTGTTTTTTTGTTTTGTTTTTTGTTTTGTGTGGGGTGAGGAGGGCATGGGTAGAGGAATGATTTAATTTTTAAACTACAAAGCATGTTTTTCTCTTGCACTTTATTTCTAGTCTGACTACTGCTACTACCTTATTATGAAAGAATTTAAACTCTAAAATTCTCATTTTCTTCACACGTAAAAATAAACAATTAGATGATTTCTGAACTATTTTGAAGTTACGTGGCTTTGTGAGTGTATGCTTTCTTAGCAACTCAAGAATATTTTAAAGGAATTTGTAGTTCATTGAAGTTGAAGAAATTATTTTGTTTCCTCATAAATTTTGCTCATTGAAAAACTTTATTCTTTGTTTTTTCTAACAAATATACATTTATAAATTGTGTAGTGTGTGTATTTCTATTTACAGAGGGAAAAACAAGAATATGAAAATATTACACATCATTTCTAGAAAAAAGTATGAAGCCTTTAAAATAGTTTTCTATTTTCTGGGGCCCCTGTGTGGCTCAGTTGGTTAAGTGACTGCCTTCGGCTCAGGTCATGATCCTGGAGTCCTGGGATCAAGTCCCGCATCAGGCTGCCTGCTTAGCGGGGAGTCTGCTTCTCCCTCTGACCCTTTCCCTCTCATGCTCTCTCTCTCTCTCTCGCTCTCTCTAATAAATAAAAAAATATTTAAAAAATTTAAATATTTAAATTTAAAAATTATTTAAAATTATTTTTAAAAAATAAAAGTTTTCTATTTTCTAGTCACTAGAAATTCTGAAGTTGTTTTGAACTACTGTTGTGTAAAACTTTTTATATATATATAAAATATATATAAAATATATTTTATATATTTTATAAAATATATATTATATATATTTTATATATAATATAAAAACTATTTTTATATACATTCAAAATATGTTTTTATGTTTTATTTGGAAAGTGCAGTTGGTTGACAGAAGGCCAAATTATAGACTGCCAATAACCTGTAGTAAAAATTCAGATGTTAATAAAATAATCAAGTACTGTATAGATGATTCCTTCAAAGAGACTGAGTAATAGAAGTTGATACACATTTAAGAGTGACATTGGAGATAAGTGGCAGACTTGGGATAGGATTGTTTTGTAGGAAGCATGGCTTTGGATGGATGTGCTTATAAGGTCATTAAAAGTTATTCTAGGAAGTTTAATGGAAAATACTTGTTTAGCAAAGACAGGAGGTTTTGCTGCACTGACTGCACTGAATAGAGTAGATTAGCTTTACAATAGAATGAGCTTAGAGTACAGGAACAAGATAGCAATAGAAAAGCATGTCAGGGGCTTTAATGCTGGAACTAGTAGTAGAACAATCAAAATTGAACTCATAGGAACTAAGAGAATCACAGAATAAACCGTAATTTTAACTCTAAGTCAACCTTAAGCTAGAGCAACAGTTCAGGACGGGGAAAAAGTTGATTTTAAATAATGTATCAGTGTTTTCCCTTAAACAGTCTTCTCTCAGTTTGGTAGACCTCTAATCAAGCACTTACTATGTACCAGGTACCTTAATAGAAGACACTTGGTACTTAAAATATTTGTTATAGTTTATTAATGCTTTTCTCACTTTAACTGGCATCCAGTAACATTTACTGTGTAATAAAAGTTTATTTTATTAGAAAGTGCTTCTCTCTGATCTCTCAGTGATGCCCTACTTACTACTCTAACCGTTGTCATCTTTTTGGTCCTTACTCTGAATTGTAGGTAAATCCCTAACCTTTGGATTAGAACAGTGCCCCAAAAGGATAGTGATCCTTGGTAACTAGTTTGGCAGTTTTCAGAGGGGGAAAAATGCACTGAAACATTTTTTCCATATCACAAAAATTTTGGAAATTTTATGCACATAATTCACACATTTAGCAGGTTTTATAGGTAAATTAAAAATCTCAATTTTTAATAGTGTTATGTTCTTAGTATGCAATCATTAAATGCATATGTAATAACATGGACCATGTTGGTCAGTTTATCACAGCCAACATGAAGTCAACAGTGTTTAGTTTCACTAATGTACTTCCCTGTGAATTTTAATGCTTGTTAAATTTGCATTTTATGGTTGATACTCTTCTCCAATTCACAAAATGACTCATTGAAAAGTGATGAAAATAGTGCCAAATACTGAAATGTTATAATGGGAATGCAGAATTAGAATCTATGTGCTGTCCAGGAGTTTCTATGAATGTGATGTTTTTAAAATTTTAGCTGAACTATGTAAGGAAGGACAGGTATGAATATCTGAAATGTGGCCTTCAGTCCATTCACCACTGGTAAATAGTGCATGGCCAAATATTTGCATCATCAGAAGTCTCAGCATCATTTATTTTGAAGCACATTGGTTTCTCTCACAAATGAATTTAGGTAATTTTATTTTTCCTGAACAAGTGTAAAATAATATTGCAGTTTAAAATTTGTCGTTTCCCCTTCCACACTCGGCTCTGGCCTTGGCTGGGCCAGCTGCGTCTCCTCGGGACCTTGCGTGCGGGGGAGGGGTGCTCGGGCCTTGGGCCGGGTCGCCCGTTTCTGTGCACCTAGCGCTGCCCGCCCCGCTTGTCTGAGGTCGTGTTATGTCAAAATAAAGCCGCTAGAAACTGAATAAAATAAAATAAAATAAAATAAAATAAAATAAAATAAAATAAAATAAAATAAAATAAAATAAAATAAATAATAAAATAAAATTTGTCGTTCAAGATGAAGAGTTTAGAATTACAAAAGTATCACTCAGAGTTGTATTTCTTAAAATGAAAGCAAGTTTTTGTCCCAGACACCTGGCACACACAGCCCACTCAGTGCTTGGTGGCAGAGAGCGAGATCAGTTTAGATTGTCACCAGAGTTCCTCTCCTTAGTAGGGTCCTGCCTTAGATCTGTCACTTGGACACTAAGCCATGTTTTAGCATCTCATGTCTTAATGATTATACCCATTTTTCCAATTGTTTTCTGCATCATGTCTTTGGATATAATCCTTGGAAATAATGCTTGCTAACCTCTGACAACCGTAAAACAATCGTAACCTGTGGGTCTGAACTTGGAGTCTTGGTCCAAATATCAAACAAATCTAACAGGAAGTAATAATTTAAAAAAAAAGCGTTGCTGAGTAGCTGGTAAAAACTATCTCAACATTAACAAATATAATCAGATTACAGAACGAGCTATTGGAAAAATTCTGTCAGAAAATAATTCAGGGACAACATGGAAGAGCAATTTCTGTTATGTGTTCAGAGGATATTGTATTTTGCAGACAGAACTACTGATGTGCAGTGTCTGTCTGAATCATTTGGCATATATGTGTTACATGTAAGAGTGAGGAGTCCCTAGCAATTTCTTGTTCTATTCATCCCTGAAAACTCTTCAGTATAGAAAACAAGATTACACTGGGCAGTAAGCTTTGGTGAGGATTAGACGATCTTTAATGTATTAGGATCTTTAATGATGGCACATACACGAGCTATTTGGGCAGCAATGTAGGTGTTAGATGAATAGAAGGGTTATAAAAAGCCAATCAACTCCTCCCTTTCTTAGGAGAGCAGTTAGTTATCAATAATAAACCATCAATGTGTTGATTCAGTGTTGAAGAGAGTAGAAAATACAATTTTAACGCTTGAATCTGTACTGTTTTTATAATGTATGAAAAACTGAGCAGGAAGTTGCAAAACTTTTTTCTTCTGTGTGGAGGAAAGGTGTTCACATGAGGTTTTGAGATAAGAACAGAAATTTAAAGCATTTCTTTGAGACGTTGTTAATACCAGGAAAGGGTATTTCTTTGATTTTAGGTGCCTTCCCTAAGTGGCTTTTCAACCAGTCTGCTCACTGTCTTGAAAAGACATCCCTCCAGATTCATAATGTGAGTTGTAATGGCACGGAATTCAGATTATGTTAAAATTACACAATTTGTGCAAATGGCTCAGTTCTGAAGAGCTTCATCTCCACCCCCACCACAATCTTATTTTCCTGGCTTACTGCAGAAACATGTTTGGGTACATATTTAAAACAAGGTCCAAATACTGCAACATAACATGAAAGAATACTTTTCCTAAAAAAAAAAAAAAAGAACAAATGAATACTTTTCCTGAGCTGAATGCAAAGGACAGATGAGAAACCCCTTTAACACCATCCGCAGGTAGATTTTTCTTTTGGAGACTCTAGGTGAGAAGATTATTGTGACAGTATATGACTAAAAAAGAATTTTATGTGGATCAGTAAGAAAAACAAGTTTTTTAAATCACATATCTATTCTTAGACTACTAGACTAGTGACAAGCTTCCTCTTTCTATATGACCACAGGAATGTAGAACAGAATTGTGGGAAAAAATAAAACTGCTAGAATATGTATTTACAGAGTGTACTAACGTGTTGTACACATTGTACACTAAACGTTTGTGCTGATCTGACTTTACTGTGTTTGCTCTTAAGCGGTAATCACCCTTTCACCCAAACAATTTAACTGATATCATCACCTTGATTTTTTTTTTTAAAGCATCCATTCAATGCCCTTATTTTTCTGTCCTTTACTAATCCTGGTATTCTGGCAATTTGTAAGAGATCATTCCACTATCTCCCTTTACTCTCCACCCAAATAAGGCTTAGTTGGAAACATTTTCAGTACTGGAGTGAAACAACTTGAAACTATTTTCTTTTGTTCACGTTCTATAAATTTCAAAAAGACATGTCATTTATCACTAGCCTTTCAGAAGCAAGTAGAGCATGGACATGTTTTTGTACAATATATTGGAGGGAGGTGAGATTTTTCATCAAATGATTTTTATTTTCTTTGTTATTTCTAGCCAAAATAAAGCTTTTATTTGTTATCATAATTATTAAATGGGTAAATATGTCTTATTTCTATACTTAAATTGAGATGGCTTGCTGTGATGTCTTTATTTTAACATTAGTCTTTGTAAAGCTGTGACTTTCGAAGTTCTTGGCTTTGCACATTAGGGAAAGTCCCAAGAGTTGTACACGGATGCCTTTAAAATACTTCTGGTCCCATGTGCTTAACTTTACATAATGTTGTTTTTAACTTTTACCTATAATAAATGTAGCATGCCAATAAACAAGTTCTCAAGTTACATAATATATAGTGAGTACTCTAAATATATACCACTCTTTTTTTTTAAATATCACTCTTTTTTTTTTAAAGATTTATTTATTTATTTATTAGAGACAGAGACTGAGAATGAGAGGGGAGAAGGTCAGAGGGAGAAGCAGACTTCCCGCAGAGCCTGGAGTCCGATATGGGACTCGATCCCGGGACTCCAGGATCATGACCTGAGCCAAAGGCAGTCACCTAACCAACTGAGCCACCCAGGCGCCCTAAATATCACTCTTGAATAACTAAGCAAATAGCTAATTTTCTCAAGGCTAAGTGAACTTGAATTATAAAAATTTTAGAGCCTGCATAGAATTACATAGATGAACAAACAGGTATATTTTGGGGGGGTACATTTCATTTTCTAAGGTAAATTTTTTTTAATGGTTAATTTTTTTAGGGAAATGTGTTTAGAAAATGTGTTTCCCAAGGATTTTAATAAAATATTTTTTATAAGTCATTCCATTTTAGAGTACCTACGTTAAATTATTGAGTGTTATTTCCATTTAAACGTGTTTATTGGGTTAATTTTGCTAGAAACAAATTTGTGAAAGCCCAGATAGCATGCAATAATATTGCTAAACTACTTTGCCTTTCTTGATCGTTCTTTCTTTCCCCATCACATTTTTTCTTTTAAAATTAAGGAATCAAAGATTTTATCCTTCTTTCGTTTAGATCTCAAATGCTACTGCTGATTTTTTTAGATGAAAAGAAACGTGCAATAGCATCTTGAAGTGTAACATGGAATTTTAGTGACATCTTGTGGCTAAGGCTTTTCTCCAAGTCGGTCTATGTCATAGAATCGGCTTGTACTCGCAGACTTCCAACTGGAAAACATGTACTTCTGAACATAACTGAAGACTCAGAAAAACTTAAGCTGGTTTGCAGACTTTGAAGGCAATCTATTTCCTTATCCTCAGTCTCCTGCCCTCTCTCCACTAACTTGACTGTGGTTGTGAGTCTGAGCACTATTCCACTTACCTTTTTTAAGCTTTTTTTTTTTTTTAACAGTTACCATTCTTTCACTTCCCAAAAGAAAGATCTATTTCTCAGGCCTCCAGAACCTCATTAGTAAATAATGATACACGACCCTATTGTATCAGAACCTCCGGGTACTAAACACAGAATGTTGGGAGGCCTGGGTGACTCAGATGGTTGGGTATCTGCCTTCGGCTGAGGTCATGATCCGGGGGCCTGGGATCGACTCCTGCATCAGGCTCCCTGCTCAGTGGGGAGCCTGCTCCTCCCTCTGCCTCTCTCTCTCTCTCTCTTTATCTCTCATGAATAAATAAATGAAATCTTTAAAAGAAATAAACACAGAATTTTGAATTACTCACATTAGGAATAGGTGTAGGAAAAGGGAATCACCACAGTGATTATTCAACAAAAGTTTTGCAAGTCAGATGGTGCAAAAGTTGCAAGAAAAGACCCAGCTGGAGGCACTGTGGAATTCAGGATCTACAGGACAGTTTTCAGTTTGCTCAGAGGTACCTGGGTAGTCAAAAATGTCTAATCTTGGATTCACTGTGGACCATAAGATCTTTATGACCAAGAGTCAAAAAAACTTAGTTAATGCTGTTTGATATCATTACTTGTCACCTTTTGAGCCTGAAAAAGAGTTCTGGATTGATTCAGTGGCCACAATAAACTTGCCATTTGAATTTGATCATTTGGTGATTATATCACCAAGGTTTTTGTCTGTGTCAAACCTGTGGCCACTCTACATGCATGTTGTTTACTCTTCGTACAAATAAGTATATTAGAGGCTCCAAAAAGTTTTGCAAGTCAGGTGGCTGTTAAACTTTCTTTAAAATTAATTGATTTCAACAAAATTGAAAGGAAAACCAAATTTTTTATGTGATCATTTAGTAAAAATAAATGTTGGCAATAAATCACTATCTGAGTTTTTTCTATTTGATATAAAATTTACATACACTAAAATGTATAAATATCACTTAGGAATATGTTCAAAATATTGGCTGATATTATAATTTACTTGTTAATATATTCGTGATTTCTCATGCTATGTACTAAAAACAACAAAAAGAAATAAAATTGAGGATGAACTGACTTATACAAGCAGTAAACCTATCTCATTAAATTGTGGGTCTCCAGGAAAATGTGTGAGTTAGTTGTTTTGATCAATTTTATAATACTAAAAATTATGGTAGTTCAACCCAGAAGAAATGTTATGTTAGACTTAAAACATAGGAAAATTTTTAAAAATTATGTTGCATAGAAGTGATCAATAAGTCTTTTAAGCACAAAATATTGGGGTAAAAATCTGTGAGATAACTGGAATAAAGTACAAATCAGAGGAGTACAAGTAAAATTTCTAACTATAAACAGGAGCTTGTTCATAAATATTTAAATAAATAGCCATGGGTGTAGAATCAATGAAATTGCTTACATTTTAAAGAGTTACTTGACACTTTCATTTTAAAAAATGGAGATTACTTGTGTGTGTGTGTGTGTGTGCGTGCACGTATGTGTTTATTTAAATTCAATTAGGCAACATATAGTACGTCATTAGTTTCAGATGTAGAGTTCAGTAATTCATCAGTTGCCCGTAACACTCAGTGCTTATCACATCACACATCCTCCTTAATGCCTGTCACCCAGTTACCCATCCCCACCACCTGAGATTACTTATTTTCAACTATTTAATAACACAATGAAATATTTCAGGTGTGTTGACTCAGTATTTGTAAAGGCATATAGTTTATAAAAATCCTTTTACGGAATATGTGAGCAAAACAAGTCTGAAACGCAGTACTTTGTATCATTTAACTAGGCCTTCAGTTCTGTGAACCACAGAGATGTTTGAGAGGAAAATCACTTTTACTTGTGCTTTAGGTACATGATAATATTTTCTAAAATTATGTCATTGGTTATAGGCTGCACCATTGATTCAATTACTTTTTGATGCTAAAAATTTGCATCACATTTAGTGGATGTACACAGGTAAAGAAAACAAAGCCAATGCCAGAAATATTAAAGTAAGAGTATGTGGGGTATGCTGAGTGTCTATTATCACATGACCTTGCGCTGGGCACTGATGTTACACAGAAGTATAGACTATGACCAATTTTTTTTATGTAAACAAGAAAATTTAATAATGAGAAGAAAGCAAAGTTGGTACTAACAGTGTGGAAGCACCCATAGATCCCAGAACAGCCTGAGCTGTAAAAGAAGAGCAGGACTTAGGTCCGTGCAAAACAGAGAGCTGGGTTCGCTCTCCAGGGCCACGTTGAGTTATGACAGAGACCATATGGGTTGTGAAGGGGTTCAGATCGAGCCACCCCAAAACGTCCCACTTTACCATGTAGATTACATTAAGCTGAAGTGAACCAAGGCCCAAAAGACTCAGGAAGAGATTTTTACCTCTCCCTTCAGTGCCGGAAAGAACTTAGAAGTGATGTAGGCATGCCGGGTCGGAGGACCAAGAGGGGGTCCTTGGCTATGTGCGGGATAGAAATCAAATGTGAGCCAGCAGGAATGAAAGCAGCATTCATTTAAGATATAGAGAGAGTGCAGGTACAGAGTATCCAGGAGCCTCAGAAAGGAAAGGAGAGTCTTCTCCTTGCTTGGTGTCTGGGGTTTTTACCGGGGTTGGTGGTCTGGTGTATGTGTCCTCCTAGGCATCTAGGAACCAGTTAGAATGAAGGCATGTGTCCAGGTGTCCTCCGTAAGTCACGTATTCCTTGGAACCAGGGGTCTTGGCATCGAGATGTCTAGCATTGCTCGTCTGGAATACCCACAGGATGGCCTTGACAGGTCCTCACCCAGTCCTTCCTTCAATGTTATCTAGAGTGCTAGAAGACTCTAAAGAAATCATGAAGTCCTTGACTTGTGCAAGAAAGACATACTCCAAGGCATGTGTAAGGTGGGGATGCAGAACGGAAGCAGGAAAAGGAGCATAAAGCAGATTTGTATGGAATCCTACAGTTGCCCTATCTCAGAAGTCCTGGTTCAGGACGAGAACTGTCTCCAGAGGTAATGACAAAGAATTTGGGCTAGGTGTGCTCTGCTGGGGGAAAGCTCTGTGGAGCCTGGAGATCAACTTCTGTGTTCCTGTGTCCATTGTCTCTGTACAGCAGGGCCGACATTTGTTCACCAAACATTTGGTCTTCTCCTTTGAAGTCTCAGACACCTACCCCCTGCTCCAGAGCCCAGGATGGCTCATAAATGTCAGCTGCCTTAGTGCCTGTGGGTCTCCTACTCTCACAGAGCTCTCATACATACACAATTCAATTTGTTTTTCTCCCTTCATCTTATGTTCACTTAATTAATAGACCAGCCAAAAGTACCTAGAAGGAAAGAAGGGGAAAGTCTTCTTCCCCGATGCTTGCAAAGCCTAAAATATTTGTTACCCGATCTTTTTGTTCTCTTAAAAATTTTATTTATTCATTTGAGAGAGACAGAGAGTGAGATAGCAACAGAGATAGCCAGAGAGTGCAAAAGGGGGAGGGGCATGGCTCGGACTCCATCACAAGCCCCTGGGATCATGACCTGTGCCGAAGGCAGACACTTAACTGGCTGAGCCGCCCAGGTGCCCCTTGTTACCTGATCTTTAACCCCAAAAGTTTGCCTGTCTCTGATGTAAAGAGCAACTTTACAGGCAGGACTGGTGATGTCCACAAAGACTCAGTGGTGGGAGTGCAGGGTGATGAAGTAAGAAGAAGTAGTAGAAAAGTCAGTAGAGGAGGGTTAGGGCCAGTTTGAGAGATTTTATGTCAGACATTGAGATGCCACAGCAATTTTCTAAGGAGGAAAGGATCATTACATTGCTCTTTAGATAAAGACTAATTTCGCAGCCATATGTAAAATAGATTAGAATGCAATATTAATAACTCAGGGAGAGAAGCAAGTTAGAAGATTATAGCAACGGTAAACACACAAGGCAACACATATCTGTCCCTCAGCAGTGACTTAGGAATGAAAAGAAAGGAACAGAAACATTAACTCTAATATTTATCGATAATTGATACCAATATGACCTTAAAAGATCTTTTAATCTGAACTTTATTCTAGGGTCAGTAAACATGATTTGACTCACAAATGTTATACAGAACCATGTGCATAATAAGATGCTACTCCAGGGCGCCTGGGTGGCTCAGTGGGCTAAAGCCTCTGCCTTCAGTTCAGGTCCTGATCTCAGGGTCCTAGGATTGAGCCCCGCATCGGGCTCTCTGCTCAGCGGGGAGCCTGCTTCCCCCTCTCTCTCTGCCTGCCTCTCTGCCTACTTGTGATCTCTCTCTCTGTCAAATAAATAAATAAATCTTTAAAAAAAAATGGTAAGATGCTACTCCAGGACCACTTGGGTGGCTCAGTCGGTGAAGCGTCTGACTCTTGGTTTCAGCTTGGGTTGTGATCTCAGGATTGTGAGATTGAGCCTTGAGTCAGACTTCATGCTCAGCAGGAATCTGCTTGAGACTCTCTCTCCCGCTCCCTGGGCCCCTCCTGCTCGTGCTTCCCCTCTCTGTCTCTCTCAAATAAATAAACAGATCCAGGGGTGCCTGAGTGGCTCAGTGGGTTGGGGCCCTGCCTTCAGCTCAAGTCATGGTCTCAGGGTCCTGGGATCAAGCCCAGCATTGGGTTGTCTGCTCAGCAAGGAGCCTGCTTCCCCCTCTCCCTCTGCCTGCCTCTCTGCCTACTTGTGATCTCTCTCTCTCTCTGTGTGTCAAATAAATAAATAAAATCTTTATAAATAAATAAATAAATAAATAAATCCAAAAAGGAAAAAACCATGCTACTCCAAATGTGAAATTCATCAACCAACCACAAAGTGCCCTCTTGACTGCAATCTTGTTAACTTACTCATCTATTAAATCATTTTATTCACTAAAAATTTATTTTGCACCTATTTCTTTCTAAGCACTATTCTTGGTGAATGAAAAAGCATTGAAGAAAAGAGACAAAAAAATTTCTGTCCTCATGGAGCTTATCTTCTAGCAGGGAAAGTAAAGAAAGAAGCATGTAAAATACAACAGGGTTAGATGGTAGATAGTGCTATTGGTAAAAAAACAAAAAACAGGCAAGAAAGGTTAGTTATAAAGAACAGAGCTTATTTAAAATGTGTTGTTGTTGTTGTTGTTGTTTTCTAGAATGGTGGGGAAAACTTCCCTAAGAAGGCAATATTTAAGCAGAGTAGGAAGCAGTGCAGGAGTGACCCATAGGGCTATCCGGGTAGAGAGAACACCAAGTATGGAAGTCTTGAGTGGGAATGTGATTAGCAGGTATGAGGAACCTCAGGGAGACCAGCAGAGATGAAATGAATCAGTGAGAGAGAGGCAGAGCGGTGGATACCTAGAAGTAACAAGAGGGCACAAAGCTAGAGCCTTCTAGTTCATTATAAGAACTGAGGTTCATACCCTAATTACAATACAGAGCCATTGGAATATTCTGAACAGAGTAGTATGATCTGATTTTTCGAAAAGATCCTGGTGGTGAGAACGAGCGAGGACTCAAGAGGGGGTGGAGGCAGTGAGACCAATTAGGAAGCTCTTTGCAGGAAACCAGATGAGACAAAATGGTAGCTTAGTCGCAGGGTGGCAGCAGTGGAGCTTGTAAGAACCAGTCAGACTCAAGATCTTGAGGGAAGAGAGAGCTAGTAGGATTTCCTGACGGCAAGACAAAGAGAAGAGAGAATGATGTCTCCAGAGTTTCTGGCCTGAGCACCTGGAAGGATGTGGTTGCAATGGATTAAGATGCAAGAAATCACAGGAGGAGCATAGCTGGGGTAGGAGTGATGTGGAGAAAGACTAGGAGTTTGTGTTTGGATGTGCTAATCTGAGCTGTTTATTACAGATCTAAATGGAGATATCAAGTTCGCAGCTGACCATGAAATAATGATACCTCTTGAGTTTCTCAAGTAGCATCTGAAAGGCGTCAAGAAGGCCTAAGGTCTGTGTTTGGGGAGCAGACTCCAACCAAAGGTATGCATTTGGAAATCATGAGCATAAGGATGTTATCTAGTACCATGATAATGGCTGAGACCACTGAGGGATGCGTGTAGGTATTGAGGAAGTCTGAAGACTGACTTCTGGGTCCCTCCAAAGTTAAGAAGTCAGGGAAATGAAGAATCAGTAAGAGAAATAGAGAAACAGTGGCCAGTTAAACACAAGGAAAAACAAAGGAGGGTGGTCTTTGAAAAGCCCCTTGAAGAAATGTTTCCAGGAGGAAGGAGGGAGCAAATGTTTAAATGGTAAGTCATCGACTGGGGCCAGCGTAGTGTAGTGTGGTGACGGTAGGAGCCAGGATTGTATGAGTTCAACAGAGGACGCGAGATATTGGAGTAATGAACACTCTTTTACAAGAATTATAATCTGAAAGGCACCACAGACATGAGGTAGTAGTTTGAGAGTGATGTGGGGTCATGGGAGGGTTTTCGAAGATGAGAGAAAATTTCTACCCTTATAGTAATGATCCAGGAGCCATCAGGAGACTGGGGTGATGATGTCCCAGAACAGTCAAGTGGAGATGGGATCTAGAGCACAGGAGCAAGATTGGCTTCGAGAAGAGCCCAGACAGTTCACTCATAAAAATGCAGCAGCGCAGGAAGCAATGTAGTGACGGCCACGAGAGAACAAGCTGGCCAGGTCACTGGCTTTGTGACCAGGGCCCGAGTTGCTTTACCTCTCTCTGCCTTGGGTCTCTCATTTGTGAAATGAGGGCACCAATGGTCCCTGGGTTACAGGGTTGTCATGGCGATTACGTGGGTTGGCTTATGTAAAGTGCTTACGACAATTTCTAGCGATCAGGGCTGTGTCCACGCCTGTTCCTGCTGGCCCCAGCAAGAGGAGAGAAGGTATGAGTACGTAGATGCGGAAGGCATGGGGGGTTTGGTGGTAGTGGGAGAAAGAAGATATTCTTTTCTGATTGCTTTTATTCACCTATTTATCTTTTATTAAAATAGGAAATAAGGTCATTAGTTGGGAGTGAGGAGGGGAGTCAGCGTTAGATTCTTGAAAAGAGGGAAGAGATACGGGATAGTTGCCTGGGAGAGCAGAAATGTACCTGGATTAGGGAAATGCAGTAGAATTTCTTGGTCATATTTTATGCCCATTTGAGATTTGTGATGAGAAATTCAAAGTGAGGGATGATGATACTTTAGTCCTTCCATGTTCCTCTTCTTGAGTGCAGGTGTGGCGTATGCTCATAGAGTTGAATTTAACTGGGGTTGGGTTTTGCTAGAACAGCACAGTGAAGGGAAAGGTAAGAGACTTGGTATCTATAAAAGGGTGATTATATCATGACAGACAATGGACATTTGATTAGTTGCAAGGAAGGAAATAAGGGCTAAAAAACAAACCTGACAGTGAAAAAGCTGTAGGATTTATGGACTACAGGCCTAAGGATTTGGGGAATCACAGCACTGAAAGGAGTGAGTTGGAAGCATAAGAGGTGGTAGTTGGAAAACGGGACACCCGAGATTCTTATTAAGCAGTGGCTGTAGTCCTAGGTAGTAAAGTGTAAGGCATGCTGTGTAAGGTATGATGGGAGCAGATGCAGTCTCAGCTCAGCCCGCCATAATAAGATACTGCTTCAACAGCAGGAATTTATTTCTCATAGTTCTGGAAACTGGAAGTCCAAGATCGAAATACCAGCAGGGTCAGGGCAGATGGCCACTTTCTTGCTATGTCCTCACACAGCCTTTCCTTGATGCAAATGGGAAAGAGAGGAAGCAAGCTTTCTGGTTTCTTCTTACAAAGGCACCAATCCTATCATGGGGGCCGCACCTTCATGACCTCATCTAAACCTTTTAACCTCCTAAGTGACTCATCGCCGAATACCATCACCTTAGGGGTGTGCTTCAGCATTTGAATTTGTGGGGAACACACCTCAGCCCATAGCTGTTGAAAAGGGAGGGTGGCATCCAGTCCCCGGAGAAGAGGAGAACAAGGAACTCCGTGGCTATTGGTTATCGGAGTGATTATGAAATCACAGGAGCGATGTTAGTGCAATAACTGTGAACTAGGACTTAAAATCCTTAAAGAACTGGAGTGACCTAGGATCTGTAGATACTTGCAACAAGGGCAGTGTTGGTTGGCATCGTCTGATGACAGGAAGTTCAGAGCCGAGTGTTTTCAGGAAGGATCGAGGAAGAATGGTCACCTTCATGGCAACTGGTAAGAGAAGTGTGAGAGAGGAAGTGGCTTCTATCAGAGGAAGCTGCAGAGAAAGCAAAATCTCAAGTTAGACTCCAAACAAGCAAATGAAGAGAGAATATTCATAGCACAGGCCCAGAGGGACAATGACAAAAAAAGGATCTTCTATGTACCTAAGTACAAAAAAACATCACTGACCTTGAGGGATCAGTCAACCTTAATTGGAACGCCGTGGCCTTGCTTTTACGATTATGTAAGAATTGCCTTATTGTCCCATTTCTTGTTTATTAATGTGTGTTCCTGGGAATTGTGTCTAATTAGTAAATAAAATAAGAGCTTTTTAAAAAGGATTCTGTTTATTTATTTGACAGAGAGGGAGAGAGAGAGCACACAAGCAAGAGTGGCAGACAGAGGGAGAGGGAGAAGAGGGAGAAGCAGGTTCCCTGCTGAGGAAGGAGCCCAATGCAGGACTCAATCCCAGGGTCCTGGGATCATGACCGGAGCCAAAGGTAGATGCTTAGTGGACTGAGCCACCCAGGTGCCCCTAAAATAAGATGTTGAGTGCACTAGAGGAATCTATTCATTTAAAGAAGCACAGTGGTAAATCTTTCCATAAAGTGCTGTGTCTTTCTGAACCAGATTTCCCATGTTCTCTTTTGACTGATAGATTCGCCATAAGGAACAACTATGATTGTGATGGAGGATCATCACTGCCAGCAGGGGGGAGTGTGCGAGGACCCCAGTGTGCTGGGGTGGATGCCAGCACCAGGAGTTAACAGCTGTGTTGATGGCTGCTGCTGGGAGAGTTTTACCCACCACTCAGGAGGGCAGCATTAGATCCAGATGGGGAAGGGACACTGAATCAGCATTTCTTTTTTTTTTTTTCTTTCTTTCTTTCTTTTTTTTCTTTTTGGCACTGTTGTTATTCACATTATTCTGGTTTCTCTTTTCCAAATTAATGTTTTCTGGGTTGACCTTGCATTCCCTCTACATTAATATTCTACTGATGATGGATGATGGCTACCTATGAAAGGAAGTTCAGGAATGTCACACTGTCTTACACAAGTCTGGATGAAAGTGATTTTGCTCACCAAAAATAAGCATTACTTTGCTGGAAGATATGTTCTGAAAGAATGGCTAGAAACTTAAATATGAACAAGTAGCGATTTTATAGCTAGTCAAATTGGTGGCGGTGAGGGGAAAGGTTTGCAGAATGTAAATGTTTAAAGGTCTAAAAAGCATTGGCAAATACTTGATTCCAAACTCCTCTTCCGTCCTTCACCACCAAACCATCGCAGACACCAGTAATCAATCTTCTCATTCTTTCCCACTGAGCTCAAAGGAGGTCACACATTCTTGAATACATTTTTCCAGGCACCATTCCTAATCAATTGGCATTAGAAAAACAGGTAAAATCCAACCATCATCTCAAGTCTAGATGTTTTCTATGCTTCATGGGAAATGCAATATCCTTGTTATGTTCTTTAAAGAGAGTCGCATCCTTGAACCACAAAGTGGGCATTTGTAAATATTGTCGGTTTATTCAATAACACTTATGTTTTGACTATGAATTTTATTGTGTTCCGTGAATGTGGTATATATTTTTCAACATTATGTAATGCAGATATATAGTGCCTCTGATATTGAAAGATGATTATTTATGCAGTAAATTCTCTGTAGTAGCTATAGTGATTATATATAAGATTTGGTTTAATAATTTGAAACCTGTATTTCTAATATAATAATTACAATATATAGACTTTAGTTAATGACATTATTTATGTCTAGCAGTTACATATTGAATAGATATTTGTTTATCTACTACTTGCGATTTCAGTGAAAAATTTATCTTGGTAATTTAAACATCTTTAATTAAAATTTCATTGAATATAAATAATGCATTTCATCATATAATTATATGGTTTAGAGTTTGGAGAGATCTTAAAGATAATGTATTCCACCCTAAAAAGTAATGCGGAAATTAATTCTATAGCATTTCATACAGTTTTGTCATTCAAATTTCTCAGAATATATTTGGTAGGAGGGAGGTCACTGTCTTCCTAGCTAGGTTCCCTCATCAAATACATCGACCATTATCAATGTTAGATGTAGAATCCACAAAGGTGAAAAGACATGACTTTCATGATAACAGCAAGTAAGCCAGATATAATATGTATAAAAGTAACTTCAAATTTTCTTCTCTGCTCAGAGAATTCCACAAAATATGCTGATTACTAAACTTGATGTGTTCAACATCAGAAATAAAGCTACTGGAAATTGTCGATTCCACCTCCTTATTTCTTTCCCAAACTTCTAGAAGCAGGACCAAATTTCTAGAAACCATTTTGTATCTGTTTCCTTTTCTCCCTTATCTCCTTTTTACTTCTCAACCTACTACAAGTTGTCTTCTGCTCAAATTATTCCACCAAAAATTCCTCTCACAAGGTCATCAGTGACCATTTAAAATTTTTTTTTAAAAAGTTTAGAGTTTTTTTCTCTTCTTATCTTTTCACTAACTTAATAGAGTTAGCAAATTTCCTTGAACCTTTAATTCCCTGGAAGTCTATGACATCCTACTCTCCTACTTCTTTTACTCTAGGTAACTATAATAAGTAATATCTTAATGACAGCAACCTAATCTGTTTAATCCCTTTTATTTTCATATCACCCAAAGCTTGATACTTTACAGATTTGTTGTCCTCCTGGAGAAATTAGGATAGCCAGTCATAAGTCTTCAACAGCCTTGCGTTATGGACATTTTCTTTATGTAAGCATTCTTCGAAGACACTATGGGGAAGAAAAAAATGAGGAAGATGTATATATATCCTAAAGGAATTTACAATCTATTGGATACTATGTAATCAAATAACCATAGTATTAGGAAGTTTAAAGTAGAACACAAAGGAAGTAGCAAGTACTATATAGAATTTCTTTTCTGGAAATATGGCCAATAAGACATTTAAAATTCTTTAATTGTTTAGGAGGAAGGTAGAGATACTACAGAATTCATGCACTCGTGTATGTTACAATTTTAAAAGTGACAACTAAAATAAATCAGTTTTACAATTTTTAGAAAGTAAAATGAAGGGGAAACATGAAGTTAACAGAAAAATGAAGTTAAATTCATTTTAAAAGTGGGAAATTAAAAATATGTTAGGAATAAGTCCAAATATAATAGTAGCCATAATAAATGTAAATGGGTTAATTTGCCAATTAAAATAAAAAGATAGTGAGGCTTAATAAAAAAAATTTTTTTTAGCTATTAGTACTACTGATGATCCATATGGAAACAAATGAATGTTCTACCTCCTGCAGAAGTCACTTGCATGTGGCTTAATAAACAAAATGAGGAAAACAATTCTATTTATCTAATGAAAATATAAGAAACTAGAAAGATAAGACAAGATTGAGCAAAGATATTTGAAAGTATAAATGTGATAAAATCTAGTATATGGAATTTAAAAATGTATATTAAAATATATGTAAGGAAAAGACAATTTAATTGAAAAATTGATAAAATAGGTGAATAGGCAATTTTTAGGAGAAGAAAGACAAGTGACTAATAAACTTGTTTAAGTTCATATATGATCTGGAGAGTTCAAATTAAAACTAAAATAAGAAACAAGTCATATCTCTCAGCTTAACAAAAATTAAAAAGCCCTGAAAACACCAAGTTTTGGTGAGAATGTGGAGCAATGGGTACAATGCTAGTAGTAAATATTGGAAAAAATCCTACCATTATGTGATTTAATTTCTAGATACATAAATTCAGTAAAACTCTGGAATATAGGTATAAGGAAGTGGTTTTAGTGACATCACTGGTAACAGTATAAGGAAGTGGAGGCAATTTAAGTGTCTATCACCATGTAGAATAGATTAAAATATTATCAGGGAATATTCTAATTAGTTAAAGTAAATTAATTAAGATTATGTGTGTCCGCAAGGCTAAATATCAAGTACCCCCATTCAAATACTCTTTTTAAAAGTTTTTTTAAAGTTTCTATTTTAGTTCTAATTAATTAACATGCTATGTAATATTAGTTTTGGGGGTACTATATAGTGATTCAACAATTACATAAATCACCCAGTGCTCATCACCAAGTGCACTGCTTAATCCCCATCACCTATTTACATATCCCATTCCCCCTACTTTCTGGTAACCATTATTTTGTGCTCTATAGTTAAGAATCTATTTCTTGAATTCTCTCTCTCTCTCTCTTTTTTCCCTTTACTCATTTGTTTTCTTTCCTAAATACCATATATGAATGACATCATATGGTATTTGTCTTTTTCTGACTGACTTAATTTCACTTTATTTCACTTAGTGTTGTACTGACTCCAACCCACCTCCAACTCCAATGTTATTGCAACTATTCCACCCAAATACTCTTGAGTCAAAGGATAAGATATACAACATGACATCATTTCAGTACATTTTGAAAAATGAAAACTATATCATATATTATTTAGAATTACATACATATATAAAATTATAACAAATGCATGTGAATAGGGTGCCTGGGTGGCTCAATCAGATAAGCCTCTGCCTTTGGCGCAGGTCATGATCCCCGGGTCCTGGGATGGAGCCCCACACTGGACTCCCTGCTCAACAGGGAATCTACTTCTCCCTCTGCCCTGCCCCTGCTTGTGCTTTCTCTCTCTCTCTGTCAAATAAATAAATAAAATCTTTAAAAAATGCATATGAGTGAAAAATACCAAAATTATGGTCATGATTACCTCTATTTCCTCTGTGAAAGAGTGAGAATTCCACAGGGGAATGGTACATTGAGGTCTTCAAGTATGTTTTTTAATTTTTTATTTGTTACCTTCCTCTCTATACCTTCTTATGTTTTGAAATATTTTAAAAAATGTGTTTTTGGGGCACCTGGGTGGCTCAGTGGGTTAAAGCCTCTGCCTTCAGCTCAGGTCATGATCTCAGGGTCCTGGGATCTAGCCGCCCTGCATGCATTGGGCTCTCTGCTCAGCAGGGAGCCTGCTTCTTCCTCTCTCTCTGCCTGCCTCTCTGCCTAGTTGTGGTCTCTCTCTCTGTCAAATAAATAAATAAAATCTTTTTAAAAATGTGTTTTTTGAAGGACTACAAGAATTGAAAGAAGATGGGAAATCAGCTTTGACTAGAGGCAATCAAGGAAGGTAACAAGCTAGCCAAAGAAACAAAGGGATGAAAGTCAGAGATGGAAGTGAAGAGGGCACCACAGAGGAGGATACCACAAGAGCTTCTGTCCTAAAACTAGGAGCAAACTCAGAGAACTGAGGATGGCTTGATTCCACTTGAATATGGAAACAGACACCAGAAGGAAATGTGATTTAGGATACTTCAGGAAAAAATCTTTGGCCATTAGGGTTTCTTTGTTGTTCATATACAATGGGAAGATATTTTTTTTTTTAAAGATTTTCTATTTATTGACAGAGAGAAAGAGATCACAAGTAGGCAGAGAGGCAGGCAGAGAGAGTGTGGGAAGCAGGCTCCCTGCTGAGCAGAGAGTCTGATGTGGGGCTTGATCCCAGGACCCTGAGATCATGACCTGAGAGGAAGGCAGAGGCTTAACCCACTTAGCCACCCAGGTGCCCAATGGGAAGATAGTTATAGCTTTTTAGCAGGGAACTGTAAATGTGATGTGTGCTTTAGAAATACTAAAATGACCCAGAATAAATCAAGACTGATATTGTAAAAATGATGATTCTGATAGGTGAGGCATATTTAAGAGACCACTACAATATTCCAGGCAAGACATGATGGAAAAGTACCTGTAGTATGACAGTGGCACCTGAGGTGGGAAAGAAAAGATGGGTATGAGAAAGAATATTGAGATGAGAATTAGAAGATCCAGAGTCTGATGGAGCATGGGGTGTGTCACAAATAACTGCAATCTTTTGATGCTAGATGGAAGTATTGTTATGGAATTAATAGAAATAGAAATATCAGGAGAATGTACTGGCTTTGAAAATAAAGTTCCGTTTTAAATACATTGAATTTTACATATTTCCTATAGAGATACTGAGAAGGCAGCTAAGTACCCTAAGCATGTATCTGCTCCATGATGACATTAGAAGACATGCAGTTGTGATTCTATCCAAAGGAAAAAAGAAAATATTGGTGGAAATCTTCCAGAAATCTTCCTGAATGACTATTTTTAAGATTCTAGAAGAGAACCAGGAAGAGTTGTGTAACAAGGTCCCAAAAAGGAAGTAGGTGGTCACAGTATCATGCTGAAATGAGGTGAGGGAACTAGAACTAAATTAGATGATTCAAAGGTCACTTGTGTCTATTGAGAAAGTACATTTTAAAAATGACTACATATGTAATGTGTTGTTTAAAAACAATTTGCTTAAACATAGTTTAAAAATAAATGGTGAAAAATTGAAAGTTTTTCCTCTAAGATCAGGAACAAAACAAGGATATCCACTTTCATCACCTTTATTCAGTATGCTTCTGGAGGTCCTACTCACAGCAATCAGATGAGACAAAGAAATAAAAAGCATACAAATTAGTAAGGAAGAGATAAACTGTCACTATTTGCAGATGACATGATAACACATATAGAAAACCCTACGGACTCCACCAAAAAACTTAGAACTAATAAATGAATTTGGGAATGTTGCAGGATACAAAATTAATATATAGTAATCTGTTCTGTTTTTATACATGAATAACAAAGTGGCAAAAGAAGAAATTAAGAAAACAATATAATCTACAATTTCATTAAAAAGAATGAAGTACCAAAGGAAAAAAAAAAAAAAGAATAAAGTGTCTGAAGTAAGTTTAAGCAACTTAAAAGACCTATACATTGAAGAAGGAAATTGAAGATATCAAAAACAAATGGAAAGATATACCAAGTTTATGGATTGGAAGAATTAATGTTGTTAAAATATTCATATACCACCCAAAGCATCTATAGATACAATGCAACCTCTATCAAAATAAAAACCAATAGTATGTTTTTTAGAACTAGAACCAATACTCCTAAAATTTGCATGGAACCACATAAGACACCAAATGGCCAAAGCAATCTTGAGAAAAGAGGAACAAAGCTGGAGGTCTCACAATCCCAGATTTCAGGCTATACTACAAAACTAAAATAATCAATACAGTATGGTACTGGCACAAAAACAGACACATGGATCAACAGAACAGAAGAGGAAGTCCAGATAAACCCAAAATTATATTGTCAATTAATCTGCGACAAAGGCAGAAAGAATATACAATGGAGAAAAGGTAGTCTCCTCCATAAATGGTATTGGGAAAACTGAACAGATATGTGCAAGTGAAATGAAACTGGACCATTTTCTTACACCATATACAAAAGTAAAATGAATTAAAGACCTAAATATAAGTCCTGAAATCATAAAGCTCCTAAAACATAGGCAGTAATCATTTGGACATCTGCTTTTTTTCCCTAGATTTGCTCCTGCAAAGGAAACACAAGAGCAAAAATAAACTATTGGGACCACATCAAACTATAAAGCTCTTTTTTTAAAAAAAAAATATTTATTTATTTATTTGAGAGAGAGAGAGTGTAAGTGGGGGTAGAAGGAGAGAAAGAGAGGGAGAAGCAGACTCCCTGCTAAGCGGGGAACCCAACATGGGCCCAGCACCCCCGGGATCATGACCTGAGCTGAAGGCAGACTTTTAACTGACTGAGCCACCCAGACACCCCCATACTATAAAGCTTTTGTACAGTGAAGGAAACCATCAACAAAATGAAATGGCAACCTACTGAATGGGAGATGATATTTGTGAATGATATCTGATAAGCAGTTAATATCCAAAATATATAAAGAACTCATACAATTCCACACCAGAAAAGCCCCAAATACTCTGATTAAAAAAAGGGACAGAGGAACCGAGTAGGCATTTGTTCAACATAGAGATGGCCAACAGGCACATGAAAATGTGTTCAACTTCACTAATCATCAATGCAAATCAAAACCTCAATGAGACATAACCTCACACTTGTCAGAATGGCTAGTATCAAAAAGATAAGAAATAACAAGTGTTGGTGAGAATGTGGAGAAAAAGGAACCCTCATTCCCTGTTGGTGGGAATGTAAATTGGGGCAGCCAAAACAGTATGAAAGTTCCTCAAGAGATTAAGAATAGAAATACCATATGATTCAGTAATTCCACTGCTGGATATTTACCCAAAGAAAATGAAAACATTAATTCAAAAAGATACAGGTACCCATATGTTTATCACAGCATTATTTACAATAGCCAGGTTACAATAGCAACCTAAATGTCTATCAATATTTGAGTGAATGAAGATATGGTATATATATATATATACAATGGAATATTATTCAGCCATAAAAAAACAATGAAATCTTGCCATTCACAACATGAATGGATCTGCTGCATATTATGCTAAGTGAAATAAATCAGACAGAAATACCATATGACTTCACTTACATATGGAATCTAAAAAACAAAACAAACAAAAACAGGAATGTACTCATAAATGCAGAGAACAAATTCGTAGTTCCCACAGAGGAGGAGAGTAAGTTGTAAACTACCAACAATAGTTTACAGAAATAGTTACAGGACAAATGAAGTGTAGTGAAACAGTCTAGGTTCATTTTTCCCAATGACAGAGGCATCTTCTAAAGCCCCAAAGTTTTAAAAATGGCTTGTTGTAGTGATTTCCATGATTAATGCCTATGATGTTCACTTATTTTATTTTATTTTATTTTTATTTTTTAAAGATTTTATTTATTTATTTGACAGAGAGAGAGAGCTCACAAGTAGGCAGAGAAGCAGGCAAAGAGAGAGGGGGAAGCAGGCTTTCCGCTAAGCATAGAGCCCGATGCGGGCTCGATCCCAGGACCCTGAGATCATGACCTGAGCCGAAGGCAGAGGCCCTAACCCACTGAGCCACCCAGGCGCCCCTATGTTCACTTATTTTAGCTACATCCATTGAATTAAGGGAATTAGATTATGTTTTTCTTTTTAACTCATCAATCAACACATGACATACCCAGTCCCTCAGGTGTAACAATATAATTTTGATATTCCATGTTCCCAGGTCTTTTATCTAGAATATTTGTATGGTCTAATTTGTACCTTTACAGACTCAACAATTGCTTTCTACTTAAAGTATTTCTCTAATAAGAGTCATAGTAAATCCTATTTGGCATCTGGTTTAAAAATTTATATTGTAAATTATAATTTGCAAATGTCGAGTCATCATAGAATCTTAAACCTGGAAAAGGCCTTAGAGAAAATTAACCTGCATCATTTGACACATGGGTACTGAAAAGCCCAGAAACATTAGGGGGCTAGTTAAGAGTCACATGGCATGTTAACATCACATGGCATGTTAACACATCATACATGAATCAGAATTATGCAGTTACAGGGACCAACACATATTAAAATGGTTTAAAAAATTACTTGCATATTTCAGTCAATCTAAGTATTATTGGATGTCCACTATGGACATCAAGCTATATTAGGAGCTAATGAGAAAACAAAAGGAGATGATAAGACTGTTCCTTTCTTCTAGGAGGTACCTCCTTGAGGAGAATATTTGCTGTGCCTTTTACAGAATCTAAAATAGAAAGTTATCAGTGTTGGATGAAGGGAAAACAAATTAATGATTTTAGATGACAACATACTTTTTCTTGATTCCATGGTAAAATTACTAACAGAGAAGCCAATCAAGGCATTTTATAGGTTAATATTTTTTTTAACAAAGCAGTCAAATCCATTATCAAGGGCCAGATGCTTTGAGGGTTTACTCAACCAAAAAAAAAAATTTTGTTGTTGTTGTTGTCAAAAAGGCTTGACCAAAGAGGATTGGGAAATTTAGCTAGATTTTTCTCCTTTTTTTTCTTCCCTTAGGAAATGTTTTTACTCCTCATTCAATACTAGAAAAAGAGGGTGGTACACAAAGGCACTTTGAAGTGAGTAGATATGAAAACAGTATATCTTAAACAATCCATCTAATGGCACAAATTTTTTTTTAAAGATTTTATTTATTTATTTATTAGGAAAGAGAGATTGAGAGAGAGCATGAGAGGGGAGAAGGTCAGAGTGAGAAGCGGACTCCCCATGGAGCTGGGAGCCCGATGTGGGACTCGATCCCGGGACCCTGGGATCATGACCTGAGCCGAAGGCAGTTGCCCAACCAACTTAGCCACCCAGGCGCCCAGCACAAATTTTTTTTTTAAAAAATATTAAATTTAACCTTAACTCAGGTTAGAATCTCAGGTTGTATGTTTGATCAATTTTGGGGAAATGGGTAATGATTAGTAAAGGAACTTACTGCTAACATAGAGAAAGGTATAACATAATTTCTAGTTTTCCTTCTAAATCATATATTTGAATTTTCTTTTTTTAATTGCTTTGGGACAGGTGCAGTATTAGAGAGAGGAGTAAACCATTAGAAAAGCAACCACAGTTAACTGTGGTAGCGTGAAATTAAGCCATGATGATTAAAGGATACTAATAAAATTCTGGACTAAGATTAATTCTCAGGAAACTATTCAAATTAGTTCCATTTAATGTTGGAATACATGCTTGGGTGCATCACCCTTACTTAGGACCTGAATGGCCTGCACTCCCATATCTGGCCACAGTGTGGAGATGTTGCAACACAGAAGCAGCCATGCCAGAGACACGCTGAGTTCTCCTATTAGAACATGGATTTCCACTGCCTGAATGAATTTTCCTTTTCATTTTATAACATCTTATCATAAACAAGTGCTTCCATTTTCCAGTATAAGTTCATAAATGTGTGTGGCACACTTTTTTGGTGGGAACATTAGAATTTCTGTGCATCTGGTACCCTTAAAGATTCACATGCAATAAGATGCTTTTAACTGATCCTCCTTACTACAACTAGGAATCAATGTAATGCTAAATGAACCAATTTCAATATATGTAGTGCTCTTGAAAAACCCACTAGAGCATATAAAATAATGGCAAATACCACCACAGTTTGTTGGTTTCTTCTAAGAATGAAATTTGTTATAAAAAGCATTCATGAGTTCATGTGCAAATCTAGCTGTACCTCATACCACAAACACGAAGTGCCCACTCCATGCCAGGCACTCTTCCTAGATAAGCAGAAAGAGACAAAATCACTTGATACCTACTCACTGGAGTAGAGTGACATTAAAAAGATATACAAATACATATTATCATGCAAGACAAATGTACTGAAGGGAAAATAAAAAACTTAATGAAGGACTGTAAGCTAACGCAGACGGAAGAAAGGAAGGAGGGAGGTGATAAGTTAGCCAGGTGGAAAGTGTTCCCGGGTAGAGGAAACAGCATCTCAGGAGGTCAAGGTGGAGGATAGTTTGGCAAAGTTAACAAACTGAAGCAATGTTACTAGGTTAATAGGGCTTGAGCTTGTTGAGGGGGATGAATGAGAATGGAAAGAGGTGACCTGCCAATTCAGGGGCCAGAATATTCAGGTGAATGAAATGACAAGGACTGTGCATTTTATTCCATGTTCTGTGGGAAGTCTTTGGAGCATTCATAAGAGAGCAAGAAGATTCGCTTTTTTTGCTTCCTGCTATACTGTGTAAATTCCAAAATTAAATATTAAGATTTTTAAGCATTTTTTACTAGCTTTCTTTTTTCTTCAATTCTTTTATATTTCTTTTACCAGAAAATACTTTAGACAGGAGATGAAGTTTAAGGTTTAAGCTTTTTGAGTGAGAAAAAAATTCCTTTGAAATTACCTTGATTTTACTGACAATATTATACTTTTACATTGTAACATAATTCTCCAGGAAGCAATGGATTTGTGTAATTTGGTAGTTGAAAAGAATTTACCTTTATTTGAAAAAAATTGGAACATGAAACTACTAAATTATATTTTAGCAATGCTTGCTGGATTTATTATTCAAGGAGGAAGAGTCAAAAAAATTTAAAAAAGAGAGAGAAAAGAAAGAAGGAAGGAAGGAAAGAGAAGAAAGAAAAAAAAAAGAAGAAGGAAGGAAGGGAGGGACAGAGGGAAGGAAGGAAAGAAGGAAGGAAGGAAGGAAGGAAGGAAGGAAGGAAGGAAGGAAGGAAGGAAGGAAAAAATGAATGAAAGAAAGAAGAAAGAGAAGGAAGGAAGGGGGAGGGACGAAGGAAAAAAAGAAAGGAGGGAGGAAGGAAGGAAAGAAAGAAAGAAAAAGAAAGCAAGCAAGAAAGAAAGAAAGAAAGAGAGAAAGAAAGAGACAGAAAGGGAGAAAGAAAGAATCCAAAGATTGCATACAATACAAAATTTGAAGGACAGTAGATCCTTTAGGCTGAGCTGAGTATCTTTTGGTAGGCAGTAAGGAAGCCTACTTCTTCCCTATTAAATGAATTTGCTCTGTCACTCTTTGCAAACTATTTACCATTCTTTTGCACTCTCTGAGAATTCTAGCACCTACATTTGTACACAGTGTATGTTGGAGAGTGATTGGTACATATTGAAGTGACTGAAGGTGTATCAGAATTGGCTACAAGTTTTTTTGTTTTGTTTTTGTTTTTTTAGTAAGTTAGATATTGTCCACACTGACCAGTTGAAAAGCTGCAAAATAAAGGAAAAAGAAACAGAATGATGAGATGCGGATAGTAATCATAGGGATGAAATTAAGATATGGAATTTTCTCAAATTTATTCCACTTGTAACCCACCCTCAGGATTGAAGGAATATTTACAGAATGACGTACATGGGAAATGTACGTCAACAGTATACAAGTTTGGAGTGCCTGGGTGACTCAGTCGGTTAAGTGTCTGCCTTCATCCAGATCAATCCCAGGATCCTGGGATTGAGCCCCACATCGGGCTCCCTGCTTAGTAGTCTGCTTAGTCTTAGTAGTCTGCTTCTGCCTCTGCCCCTTCCTTCCCCTCCCGTCCCCTCTGCTAGAGCTCTCTCAAATAAATAAATAAATAAAATCTAAAAAAAAAAATATACTAGTTTGGTGGGATTCATCTGCTTAATGCTTTTTAAAGTGACATTATTTTTTTAGAGAGGGGAGGGGCGGAAGGAGAGGGAGAGAGAGTATCTTAAGTGGGCTCTAGACCTAGTACAGAGCCTGACTTGGGGCTTAATCTCCCAACCTGAGATCAGGACCTGAGCTGAAATCAGGGGTCAGATGCTTAACCAACGGAGCTACTACCCAGGTGCCCCTAAAGTAACATTTCAAAGAATTTAAATTGGAAATGAAGTTCCTTTTTATTTGTCCACATACAATTTTTCATGCTCTTTCCCTTGTGTAAGATTCAAGTTTTCATCTGGTGTCATTTTTCTCTTGCCTGTAGAACTTCCTTTTTTTTCCTAGTCTAGATCTGTTAGCTATGAATTTTCTCAGCTTTTTTTGAGAAGTACTTCAATTCGCTTTCACTTTCAGCTTTAAAAGCTATTTACTCTGGGTACACAATTCTAGGTTGACTTTTTGTTTTATGTCTGCATTTTATTTATTTATTTAAATTCAGTTAATTAACATATACTATATTATTAGTTTCAGAGATAGAGTTTAGTGATGCATCAGTTGATATAACATCCAGTGCTCATTACATCAAGTGCCCTCCTTAATGCCCATCACCCAGTTACTCCATCCCCCCACCTAGCTCCCTTCCTTCCACTCAACTTTATGTGTCCTCCATACATAATGTATCTTCACCCCTCATCCCCTCCCTCGCTACTTTTAAGATTTTCTTTTTATCACTTCTTTGCAGTAATTTAATTGTGACATTCTCAGTGTAGCTTTTTTTTTTTTTTTTTTTTTTTATCTTGCTTGAGATTGGTTAAGTTTTTTAAGTCTATGAGTTTACAGTTTTTATAGGGTCTGGAAAATTTTCTCCTGTAATTTCTTCAAAGATTTTTTCTTTCTTTCTTTCTTTCTTTCTTTCTTTCTTTCTTTCTTTCTTTCTTTCTTTCTTTCTTTCTTTTCTTTCTTTTAGATTTTATTTATTTATTTGATAGAGAGAGAGATATCACAAGTAGGCAGAGAGGCAGACAGAGAGAGAGGGGGAAGCAGGCTCCCTGCTGAACAGAGAGCCCAACTACGTGGGGCTCGATCTCAGGACCCTGAGATCATGACCTGAGCGGAAGGCAGAGGCTTAACCCACTGAGCCACCCAGGTGCCCCTCAAAGGTTTTTTCTATTCTGCCCTGCACTCCCACCTTTTTTTTTTTCTATGAATAGACAAGATTAGAAATAGATTCCACAAGACATATATGTTAGGCTGTTTGATATTGTCCCACAGGACAATGGGGTTCTGTAAATTTATTTTATTTTTTCTGTGCTTTATTTTGGACAGTTTATAGTTTCTAATTCTGTGTCTTCCACACTCCATTTTTTTTTTTTTTTTGCCCCAGGGGTACATGTCTATGAATCATCAGTCTTACACATTTCACAGCACTCACCATAATACATACCCTCCCCAATGTCCATGACCCAGCCACTCTATCCCTACCCCCCCATACCCCACAACAACCCTCAGTTTGTTTCTTTAGATTAAGAGTCTCTTATGGCTTGTCTCCCTTCTTATCCCAACTTGTTGCATTTTTTCCTTCCCTACCTACCACAACCCCCACCCCCTACCCTGTGTCTCAAATTCCTCATATCAGAGAGATGATATGATAATTGTCTTTCTCTGATTGACTTATTTCACTCAGCCTAATACCCTCTAATTCCATCCACGTTGTTGCAAATGACAAGAGTTCATTTCTTTTGATGGCTGCATAGTAGTCCATTGTATATATATCACATCTTCTTTATCCATTCATCTCTTAATGGACATCTGGGTTCTTTCCATAGTTTGGCTATTGTGGACATTGCTGCTGTAAACATTCATTCCACCCTCCTTCTTTTCTACCCTCTGAAGTATTTAATTTGCTCTCAACCCCACCTTGTGAAATTTTCATGACAGATAATGAATTTTTCACTTCTGGAAGTTTCTTTGAATTATTTTTTATATCTTCCTCATTGTATTTATCATTAATTTTAAAATATGAGCATATTTTCTATATTTATCATAACTATTTTATAATCTTTGTTCACTAAATCCATTACCTCTGTCACTCCTTCATCAGTTTATATTAATTTATTTCCACATTTAAGGTTTATATTTTCCTGTTTCTTGGCACATCTAGTAAGTTTGAATTGGATACTAGACATTGTAAATTTCTCACTGTTGAGTCTGGATTTTGTTGCATTTCTTTAATAAATTCTACACTTTGTTCTGAAAGGCATTTACATTACTTACAAATAAGAGTGGTCCATCCAAGGCTTGATTTCAAATGATATTTGGGTGGGTAAATGTAGTTATTCTCTAGGGCTAGTTCATTCCCAATATAAAGGGTAATCTTTTCTGGAAACTCTATAGACTGTCATAAACAGAATACCACAAACTAGATGGCTTTTAAACAACAGAGATTTATTTTCTCACAGTTTTGGAGCCTAGAAATTCAAGATCAGAGTGGCAGAGTTGGTTTCTACCCCCTTTTTTGCTTGCAGATGAACATCTCTGCACTGTGTCCTCACATGGCCTTTTCACTATGCATGAGCTGAGAGAGATTAAAATCTTTGGTATGTCTTCCTCCTCTCCTTCTTCTTCTTCTCCTTCTTCCCCCCCTCCTCCTTCTCCTCCTCCTCTTTCATCCTCTTCTTTAAGAGATTTTATTTATTTATTTGACAGAGAGAGAGAGAGCATAAGCAGAGGGAGTGGCAGAGAGAGAGAGGGAGAAGCAGGCTCCCTGCTGATCAGGGATCCCAATGTGAGACTTGATCCAAGGACCCCAGGATCAGGACCTGAGCCGAAGGCAGCTGCTTAACCGACTGAGCCATCCAGGAGCCCCAGTGTGTCTTCCTCTTCATATATGGAAGTATACCAGGCCTATTGGGTTAGATCTTATGATCTAATTTAACCTTATGATTTTATTTAACCTTAATTACCCTTATGATCTTATTTAACTGCAATTATTTTCTTAAAGGTCCTATCTCCACATATAGTCACACTGGGGTTTAGGGCTTCAACATATGTATACTAGGAGGACACAATTCAGTCCCAAACACCCAGCATATTCAGTAAGATTTCTCCACTCAGGCTGGTAGGAACCTGACTGAATAATACTCAGCCCTACATGAGCTGTCAAAACTTCTTTGTCTTATGGGTACTCAGTAATTATTCTTTTCCTTCAGATTTTTTTGGGGGTGGGTACCTGTGTTGGGTTTCACTTTACAAGACTCATATTGTTCCTTATTCAAAGACTTTAGGAAACACTTATGCAGATTTCTGGGGCTCTTTTCATCCTCTTCCCTATAAATCCTAGGTTTCTTAGTATCCTTGAACACTAGTCTTTATTTTCTCACCTCAATGAGACTAACACACTTTATTTGCGTTCCCCTCTGAATGCTGCACCTAGAGATTGCCTGCAGGCAGAAAGCTGGCATAGATCTAGGAATCACATTGGTTCCTCTTCTCTCAGAGTTTACACTTCTCTTCTGCCAATTGCCCAATGTCTGAAAAGAGTTATATATTTTTATAACGTTCTCCTCATTTCTGGCAAGAGGTCCCATCTCATAGCAGTTATTCCTTCATGGGCTGAAGCAGAAGTCCTTTTATTTTGCATTTATAAAGTTAAAGACTTTGGCTACTTAATTTTTTTCTCAAATAAATGATAATATTAAGATGTAATTTCTAGATTTATCTATAACATGATAGATAGATAGATAGATAGATAGATAGCCTCAATGTATCTAGAAGATAGGATACTATATATCTTGTCAATCTAGATATATTAGATCATACCATGGTTCCAGTAACAGCCTCTCAAAACCTAAAAATTATATTCAGTTAGAATCCTACATGAAATCCTTATCAAATAAAATTCAATCTCTCATAGTGAAAATATTGTGAAATATATTGTGGAAATTTTGCCCCCAGTTGAGAATCATTGCTATAATATATCCTTAGATTGACCAAAGGTAAAAATAATGAAGCTTTGAAACAATTGAATGTCGTTGATCTCTTGCGCCACTCAACTTTTTACACAAGTGAGAATTATAGGAATCCAATGTAGGGAGTGCACCTGCGTTTACAAAGTTGTACAGGTGATAATGATGCACATAACATGCTGAGAACTGCTATTCTAGAGATCAAATGTGAGCATGCATCAGAATTCTCAGGTGTCCTTGTTAAAGCAGATTACCAAGGCTGACTCCCTGAGACTTTTATTCACTAGACCTGTCCAGGGCCTATGAATGTGCATTTCTAACACTTTCCCAGGTGACAAAGCTGCTGCCAGTCTTTGAACCATGCCTTGAGAATCACTGTTGGATGGCATAGTTGTGTTAACTATGGCTACAGTAATTTTTAAAGCAAATTATTTTATTTATAATATGATAAATTTGAGAAGACCATGTGGTGTAGTCAAAGAAGTATAGGAACTAGAATTAAAATGAAAACAAAACAAGAATGTTGGTTCAGCTCTTGCTCAACCCTTACTAGCAAATCATTTCATGTCTCTGAATCTCTGATTCATCATCCATAGAGAGGGAATTATATGATTAGCTGCCTTACATAAGTAATACAAGTGAAATTAATTAATTTTAATTTTTTAACACAAGTAAAATTAATTAATTTGAATAATAAATACCACTTTTACTCCGCTTCTTTCCTTATATGGACAATAGTATATGGAATCTTTTTGACTAAAATGGCTTTAAACAATTAAGGAAAAATTCCCTGGAGGATTCTTTATCAGGATCCTTTATCAGGGAAACTGAAGCATAGTAATCCTTCTAATTTTCTTGGTCAATTCTGGAATAGTTCCTAAAAAGGACAGTGGGCCCTGACTTCTGGTTGGATAGATTACATCTCAGATCTCTTTAACCCCTTCTTAGAATACACAAAATTTGGATTTACTTTAGAATTAACCAGAATTTTGAGTTTCTAATAACTTGAGCAGAATTATGAACTTACCCATCATGATTATTTCAGACTAAACTGAAAACATATCTACCTTATTGGACTTCCTGGTTTTCTTTTGTTCACTTATGAGAAATGAACATGACTTCACTTGAGACTTTGCTTGAAAACTCTTGCCAGTGAGATGCATCAGTCATTAGGAGGTTGTTTCTCAAGATAGACATGTTACACAATGTTCTTTACTGCATTTTCCTGCTGAAAGGATGTGTAATGTATGTTACCACTTCTGTCATTAAGGGTATGGATCTTGCTTAGCATGACATTTTGTGGGATCCTAGTTGTGTGGTATATTTATAGGCATCTAACTGGATGAATAACATCTGATGAGTTCAAAGCACACACATTAATGGTAGTATGGACATCTTTCTGAATAAACTACAAAAACAAATCCAAATTCTGTGGTAATGCTTCCATCTGTCCTATGATATTCATTATTGGAGAATATCATACAGTGGTAGTGTCACAAATGTTATGTCTCTGGAGCATCATGTAACCTTGGGAGCAGAAATATCTGAAGAACCAAAGGAGAGTAAAGGCTATAATTAAAAATAAGCCCCAAGAAATAGTTTCCATGTGGTTGCAAGAAGCCCTTGAGCACAGCTGGAAAATTTCAGGCTGAAGTATGTTGGAACAATAGTTTACAGAGGAAAGTAGCTGGGTTTGTGGTTACACTTGGAAGTGAAATTTCCTTGCTTGGTCATAATAGCAAACTAGCTATAAAGTTTGGAAGAATATCTTCTAAAGAAGATTGTTACTCCCTGAATTACAAAGAGAAATATAATAGAATATTTTTAGAAATGAGAGTAGGGGCTTATAGTCACATTAAAACGTTCAAGAATAATTTATTATGCACAAATGAAAATAAGTTTCAAGGTATAAAGAAAAAATAGAGATTTATTTAATATTGAAGGATTGAAGAATCCAAAATTCAGTAGAGGAGATTAGGATTTAGTACAAAGCTATAAAATAAGGTTATATTTTGAATGTTGTGGTACAAATCTCTCTTTTTAGCATTTGGATAAACATCTCAATGTGTCTAAAATCAGTTCATCATTTCTGCCCAGAATCCCTTCTTCTTCTGTATTTCTTTTGTTGTTGTTGTTACTGGCTTGATTTTCTTTCAAATCATCTAATTTTGACCTTCTGGTGTTATTTTTTATTTTTCCCTCTATTCATCTTGCATATTAAATCAATTGTTAATTTCTTTCAACTCTACTGCTAATAGGTCATTCACATTCATATCCATCTTTAAAATTGTTTTAAGATGTTGGGTTGTTTTTTTTTTTAATAGGCTTTAAAAAACGCCAGGCAAGCAGAGGAGCCCTGCGAAGTTGTAGTCTTCAGGTGTGGATAATCATTTGGAAATGAGAGGTGGGGGTGGCAGAGTAGTTAATTTGTGGTTGATGAAATTTTAAGAAATCAATGCATTGAAAAGCTAGAGTGGAATCCAGGACTAGGGGTAGAAAAGCTAAAAACAGATGTGTGGCAGGCATATGTGGGTAATCATGAATACTATTTTGGATGATAGGGGTGTATTTTAGAACAAGAATGTATGCTGTTGCTGACAAGCAGAATTATCAAACTATAAAAAACGATGCCAAAGATTTATCTATCTGGGGTGAAAATGAATTGAGAAAGTAGTTTTGGTCAATGTTTTGTCAATCTTTAGACATATTATTAGCAAATTGTTTAGTTGTTGAAATATAATGTTGGAGATTTGTTCAATTTTTTTTTCAAGTAATGGTAAAGTTTTTATTGTTATAAAAAAAGGAAGCTTAAGAGACCAATACAATCTATGGTTGTTTGAATAGGCATAGTGGTTCAGTGGTTTGGTTATCAAGATAGGACAAATTTAAGTACTTTAAGATCTTCATCATAATGTAAGTTCAGTGAATCACTCAATGGATGCTAGAATTGTCCCCTGTTGTGTTAGCTTTTATTGCTGTATAATAGACTACCACAAACTTAGCAGCTTTAAAAACCCATTTATTACTCATAAGTCTATAAATTAGAAGTCTGGGATGCCATGCTGGGTCCTCTGCTCAGGGTCTCACGCACGCTGAATGCAGGGTATTTGGCTGGCTTTGTTCTTCTCTAGATGCCAAGATGAGAACAGGAGTCCTCACAATTCCTGTTATCGGCAAAATCCAGTTCCTTGCAGTTGTACAGAGGTACCCATTTCCCTGTTGGCATCATCAGGCAGCTGCTCTTCCATCTGCATTCCTCCTTGAGTGGCTCCTTCCATGCTCATAGCACTGAGTCCTTCTCATGCTTTAGATCTCTCTGACTCCTTCTTCTGCCATCAGTTAGAGAAAGCTCTGTTTTTCAGGCTCATGTGAGCAGAATCAGGCCCACCTGGATAATCTCCCCAGTCTTAAAGTCCACTGTGCCACAGAGCATACAATAATCACAGAGACGATATTCATATGGTTTGAAGGAGACATACATCTTTATTGCAGGGGGGTGGATTTTAGAAATCTTGTCTGTCACACCCGAGTGATGTCAGCAATGGAATAGTGAAGTTGTGAGTCACAATGCAATCCAATAAGAACAGTAGACAGAACGGAGTTGTTCCTCCTGTAATGGGTCTGTAGATTTACTCTTGTCTCATTTTAAATTGATTTAAATAAAAGAAAAAAACAAATTGTAGCAGAAAAGCAAAATAAACTCTAAGACTACAGCACTCATTAAATGAGAGTTGTTAAAATGGGAATTAATAATTTTCAAAGAATTAACATAAAATTCATATAGGACAACATTTAACAAAGTCAATATGGAGACATTTTTGGCAAATTTGAAGACAATGAAGCCACCAACATTTTATACAACTATTGTCATGATTGTATACATGTTGGCCAAAGGACTATAGTAGATAAAATATCTTACCGTTCTTAGCTGTTTTCAAGCAGAGGCATAAGAGTGAAATCTTGGATTGCCATAATTTTTATGGCTTTTTATGGCTTAAAAGAAATTGTGAATTAAAAAATATGGCTTTGGTAAGAAAACACTTCTCAATAAAATTAGTGGCTTTTTCTTAAGATTTTTCTTAGCAACATGTATACATACTACTGCCTTTCTGATCCCCATACTTTGTGCTCTTATGAATGCTTTTTAAAACTCATAGGAAGAATTTTTTGCCAAAAAAATTTGGACAGGGGCGCCTGGGTGGCTCAGTGGGTTAAAACCTGTGCCTTCGGCTCGGGTCATGATATCGGGGTCCTGGGATTGAGCCCCGCATTGGGCTTTCTGCTCGGCAGGGAGCCTGCTTCCCCCTCTCTCTCTGCCTGCCTCTCTGCCTACTTGTGATCTCTCTCTCTCTCTGTCAAATGAATAAATAAAATATTTAGAAAAAAATGGGCAGATTTTAAATATATAAACATAAAATGTTAAATATATAAACAATTAAAATTTAAGAACGTTTCATATAAGTCACATTTAAATGCACACACATAATGATTTGATCCCATGAATATATCCTTTGGGAATGTTAATGGATATTACATTCTGAGAGAAAATATAAAATGGAATTACTAAAAAAAAAAATGAGTAACTGTGTTTTTGGACTGAACCATAAATAGGAATCTTATTTTTTCTGCTTATCAATAGACAAATACTTTGAAAAGTTTTAGGATATTGAGCTGAAATTAAGTGAATTCCCATCTCCATTTTCTCTTAGGAAATTTGGTGGTTAAGGGAAAAGGAGAAAAGTTATTTAAAAGTTATAAGGGTTGGAAAATTGTGAATTATTGGAAAGGCCTTATTTTAATGTGTGTCACATGTGACTATAATATAAAATAAGCTAACTTTAATGAGATTCAATTTATCAATTTTAAGGAACATTATAAAAGTATTAGAGCTTTTTGTTTTTTGAAATTTAATATTGTTATTATACTGGTCCTGACAAATCTAGTCTGATTATTATCTGTTAATCTTTTACTAAAATGGTAAAGCCAAAGCCTAATTATGTAATAAATTGGTACCATTAATTATGCCATGGAGAAATAGAATCCTTTTCCTTTTTTCCCCCTTTTCATTCTTAGAGAGATAACTCTTTTAATTTCATAGTCAGTTTTTTCTTATCATAGTATATAATACCATGACTATGTTCTTATTCATGAGAAATTTTATTTAATTTCCTCATTTAAAAATGCTTATATGAATCAATTTAATGATTTATCAGCATGTATAATTTACTTCTAGTTTAGAACAAATCTTTTTTTTTTTTTAGAACAAATCTTAAGTACAGAAAAACTCATTAATCAAAATGTCATTAACTCAGAATGTGTAAATATTCAACTTGGACTTAATTGGAACTAACCTTTATATGATCTGTAAAGACATAATTAAGACATATTTTATTTTTATGTGGAACAAGCATCAAGGGAAGGGAAATGTTTAGCCTGATATAAAAAGAATAACTTTTCCTTAGTTCTTCCATATTTTGTATCTTATTTTTCAAAATATATCTTTTAAAATATATAAAATAGAAACCATTGCAAAACAACATAGAACACCACATAGAAATATATAACCTTTCACTAAAGCAATGTTTAACTTTCATCATTCATTCATCCAATCATTAAATATTTATTGAGCACCAGCTATCTTCTGGGCACTATGCAGGAGGTAATAATAATAGAAATACCAATAGAGAGTATGTATTGAGTAGCTGCTATATGCCAGATCATTTGCTAAACTCTTAACATGCATTAGTACATTAAGTCTTTACCACACCCTATTAGACAGGTGCTATTATTACCTACATTTTTGTGATAAGAGGACTAAAGCATATGTGATTAAATAACTTGCCCATACTCACAGCTATTTCTATGTCCAGAATATACATCAGATAGTCTGACCCCAGAAGGAAAAATTTTCATCATTATACTAACAACAGTGAAAGAAAAATACACCCTCATCAAATATCCACACCCTCATCAAATGTATATCTTGCTTATTAGAGACAACATTAAATAAATAACAAGGAAATATATAATTACAATTAGTAACATTTTTAATGAAGAAACATGATAAAGAATTCTGGGAAGGCCTAATTTAGGTCGATAGGTGAGAGAGGCTGTCTCTGAGACAATGGTATTTGAGCTGAGACTTTAAGTAGAGTGAGTGGGAGTGAGGTAGGACATGAATGAGAAGGAGAGGTGCCATTTCCATCTGGGGAGATGAGTATGGGGAAAGGTCCACAGGGGGAAAGAGCATGGTACATTGAGAAGCTGAGGGAAAATCAGCAAAGGAAAGAATGGCATGAAATAAGGTAAGGCAGGTAAGGTTAAGTTTTATTTGAAGTTTATTGGAAAACAATCCTCAGTATGGAGCAGAGACAAGCCATTACCACTGTACTCTGCTCAAATTCCTGATCCACATTAAAATGAGTGTAATAAAATAGTTACTATTTTATGTCACCACGTGTTGGGGATTTTTTTTTCTTTTTCTACAATAATAGATAACTAGAATAACCTCACCCATAGTCATTCTTTAGTAAATATTCATTTAATTTAATAGTACAATTCACAGAAATTCAACGTATTAAAAATTTATAGGACATATTTAAAAGCAGACATAATTATGTGCAAATTTAAAGTTTCTTAATATACTATACAATTCAACATTTTATTCATTTAACTGAGCATTTACCCTAATAGTCAACATTAGTGGAAACTTTTATATTCATAAATGATTTATGCTAAAATTATTTAAACTTCACACATATTTCAAGCAACTTTTTTTATTTCCAAATTTTGAGAAAGGCCCTGCATTGACTTGATACACACTCACTCCTTGGCATTATTCTTTTTTTTTTTTTTTTCCTTGGCATTATTCTTAACGCTTCATGTGTATCAACCATTTGGCCTCGGAACAACCATACCAGGTAAGTATGATTTTTACCTGCATTTTACAGAAAAGCAGACTGAAGCACAAGGAAGTTCAGTAATATCATCAGAGTTGTACAGCTAATACCTGACCAAACAGAGATTTGAGTTCAGGCACTCAAAGGGGTTCCAGAGCTTGTAGTTCTACTACTTAGCGATGTGACAAAGGCTTCTGCTTGCCTTAAAGTGGTGACAGGACTGCTTTCTTCCCCTCCCCACCCCACACACATTTTGTTTGGGTCATTTCTTCTGGACATCTGGTTGAGAAAGAGTAGGTTCGATATAATGCTTGACTATTAAGATGGAAGGAAATGAAAGAAAATTCTGGAACTAGGAGTCCTTCAAAGATTGGTTATTAATAGTGAGATCCTAAGGGGAAGGATATGAACCGCATGGTTTCGTCCCATTTCATGGGAGTGATGAACCAAGGAAACTTCCCCTTTCGTATCTCAGCCTAGGTCTAACCCTCACTTTTTCGTATTCCCAGGAGGATTGATGTTCTGAGTCTGAGTCAGTTTTAATATGCATTTAAGATATCACATCTACTCCAGGATAAAAATCTCTGAGAGCAATTTTACTTAGATTTTAGCTATGCTATGTGAAGTCTGAATGTTAAGTCACACAGCTAGATAGAAATTAATTGGTAAGCTTTCCAGTATTGCATATACTCGATATTTACAGCCAAATTAATAAATACACCCCCTTCTTTCAAAGTAGGTGTAATCACTGACCTATAGATGCTATAGTGTTCTTCATGAAGGTCTTGGAAGCTTTTTTTTTTTTTTTTTTCCCCAAATTTATTTTAATTTTTCAGTGTTACAAGATTGATTGTTCATGCACCACACCCAGTGCTCCATGCAGTACGTGCCCCTCTCGATACCCACCACCAGGCTAACCCCCCC
>CM052799.1:159475021-159496816 GCA_028533885.1 Nasua narica | reverse complement strand
AGTCATGATGACTAAGTTGTTTTTCAAGTCGTTATTCCCGTATTTTAGGGTGGGTACGCGACTGCAGATATCCGGCCTCCCTTATTCCGGGAAGCCAGGTTGCAGATATCCGGCCTCCCTTATTCCGGGAAGCCAGGTTTTAACAGAATGACTCCTTTATCTCCAGACTCTAAAATATTCAACTGATCCCACCTACTTGCAAAAAATTTAAATGTGTGTATTAGTTTAAAAAATTGCCAGACAAGCCCTATTTTGTATGCAAGATAGCCTCAAGGAATGGGTTTCATTCATGTTACTGCTTTCTCAGCCTATTTATTCGGTAAGGTTGATTTCTCTAAATTATTTCAAAAGGCAAAAGTTCAAAAGCCAGAAGTGACATTATCACCCCCTCTTGCCTCAGCTTCAAAGAAATGGACCGAGTAATGGTTCACAACTATGGAGTTTTCCAGATGGAATCGGAAACTGGCCCGCTCAAAGTGCAAAGATATACTAAAGTTTTTAAAAAGACCGGCTACTCCAGGCTGGCAGGTAGGTGGCAGTTTTAACAAGCAGGGGAACTTACTTTAGAGACTTCTCGTCAGCAGCTGCAGGGCGAGCAGATCTCCACGCCTGTCCCCCCGAATCTTAAAAATTTACAGAGAGGCTTTATCGGGTTCAGTCAGTGAGGGAGACGTTCGCAGCACCATATCGTTTTCTCAAGGCCGAATCACTGAAAATGGCGCCCACAGCGGAAGTGGTGGGCGGAACATATAGTTCGTGGACAGGGAGTGGGGAGGAGCCTCTGACTGCCCGGATCCCGCGCTAGAGTCCACCAGTGGTCAGGTCCTGGGATGACCTCCTCCAACAGAGATATTCTGAAACCACTTAAAAGCATAAAGTTAGGCAAAAATCAAAATGGCTGCACTACTTAAACAGAGCTCAATTTTAAACCAAGTAACCTTATTCCTCTCTTCTGCAAGCTCCCCTACTCCCTTCTTAGTCTTGTGTTTCAGAAACCCAATACCACCGTGAAGACATCCAAATGAGGCTGGCAGCATATACACAATTCCTGTCAAAACCAGCTAGATCCTGTATTTCCCTATAAAACCTCCCAGCTCCTTCCACAGGGTGGGCTTGCAGTTTTGAAGGCATTATCTTAGTGCAGCCTCCTTTACCCAGCAAAGCAATGAAGCTATTGTTCTTTATCCTGAAGTCTGTCTCTGTGTTATACTTGGCCAAGTAGCCCGGAGGTCAGTTTTCAACAATTCTTCACCTGGGTATTGCCCCCGAAAACGTCTTAAATGATTTTCTCCATGTAATATTCCAATTATCTTGAACAGGTACGTCCAGGATAAGAAATTCTCTGCGATGCATGAATGGAGGTCTTGGTCCTTGAATTCCCCAGGAGAAGGTTTACCTGGGGATCTGCTCTCAAATAAAGACAACCAAACGCAAAGTAGCAAGCCCAAAGCTGTCTATTAAAGCGAAAGTACACTTACTCTCAAGGCGGGAGAGCAAGCAGGTTCCCAGAGGGGAGCACTTACCTGCTTTCTCTCTCTATTCACTTAAACAATAAAACCCAGTCTCCATCTTCTCCCTGGAAGGAGAGAGAACTAACATTAATAAATGAAAAGAATCATTACAAAATACATAATCCCCATTCATCTTTACTATACAATATAACAATCAATGTAGTTAGTCTAAATCCATTGCTTTCGACTAAAAAATAAAACAATCTTTTTAAATGAATAGCATCAACATCTTGAAGAAGTTCTATGGTGATCTGCTGCATGCCTTAATTTTAATTAAAAAAAATGAATAGCATAATCGAAGCAAAGAATCAACATTAATCTTTAAATCAAAAGGATTTACAATGAGATTATAATTAATCACATGCCAAAAAATATCTTATTGAATAGGGTGGTGACCTCAGTTACTTTGTTTAATCACTAAAACAATTCAATCTCCAAATAAGAATTTGGACTGATTCCAAATATATGCAATTAAGATTATCAATTCACTAAGAACAGTGACAATAAACCTCAAAAATAAACTCTTTAAAAACTTTTTCTTTTTGATTAATGTACCTGCACCAATTTTTATTAATACTTAGACCCTTGAGGAAAACAATCTTGGCAAGAGGACCCAGCTGTTCCCAGAGTGCCTGGGGGGCAAACATTTACATAAATAACTGTGTTGATTTTCTGTTCTATTACTGAGCACATCAGTTGTCACCTGTTAGCCCCATTTGCAACAAACCAAAGCCAAAGAATGCTATTCTTTTTTTCTTTGAAAAAAAATTTTTATTAACATAAAATGTATTATTTGCCCTAGGGGTATAGGTCAGTGAATCATCGGACTTACACATTTCACAGCACTCACCATAGCACATACCCTCCCCAATGTCCATCACCCAGCCACCCTATGCCTCTCACCCCATCCCCCAGCACCCTCAGTTGTTTCCTGACATTAGGAGTCTCTTATAGCTTGTCTCCCTCCCCATCCCATCTTGTTTCATTTTCTTCCCTCCCTACCCCAAAAGATCCCCCCCACCCCATGCCCGGCCTCTTCTAGTTATCTGGAGTACATTCTGGAAAGCAACAGATTAACAGATTTTTCTCCTACGGATTTAAAAAAAGCTTTTAGAACTTTTATATTTACCTACACACATGATTATATGTTTCTAACTCCAACAATGTTTATCTCTCAGGTTACACAACAAAACCATGAGGGTGTTCTAGACAGTACTTGTATTGCCAAAGATTATAATTCCTTTTTCTGAATACCTAGAGGACAGTTATATAGAAATAATTCAGAAACTGAAAATAAAAATGAATCATTCCTGGCATCTTACAAATGAAAACGTGTTTTCATTTACCACATTTAGCAACTTTCCCCTAACGTTTTAGTGACCTTGAAACTATGAGAAGACATCTTATTTTTTCAAATGTCATCTTTTTTCGCACGAAATGACAAGTGCTTCTTTAGTCTTCTTATCGCTACAAAATGCTGAATTGATTATGAAAGTTTCCAAGGAGCCCCTTTCAATGAACTTCAGAGGAAAACTAAAACAAGCTTTCTTTAAACAAGAATGGGGTTAAGGAAGCCAGTCCATTTTCCTTAACATCCTTTTGTATGTATTAATACATGGTATATATCTTTGAGTCTGCACTTGTTTTTTGTAAATCATAATTAATATTCTCAACTAGTCCAAAAGTGAATAGTTCTTGAGATTCCCCCTAATGCACAGCACTCTCAAGATGCACTGACTTTCAGCTTCTCCCCAGAATTCTGCCAAAATCTTCTCTTTGACTTTAGCTTCAGCGTTGGCATTTGGACCATCATAGAACTAACAAACTGTTGACCTTCCTGAAGTTGTGTATAATCAATGACAGGTGTTTGATGAGTTACCAACATATCGAATCAGTATAACAATGGCAATATAATATAAGCAAAACATGTCATTCAGATTGATTGTCATGCTCTGAAAATTTACATTCAAATACAGATAAAAGCACACTAGATAAAGCGTGAGCAAAAAATTTTATGCACCTTATGTGTTGAGATTCTGACACTCAGCTCAAGTACAATCCATTATTATCACCAAAATTAATTGCAAAAATAATAGTCAGTGATAACAGATGATAAATTTGTTTAAAAATGACTAAGAAATTTCCAGTGGTTGAATGAAAAATAGGCTGATAGGTATATCACTATTAAGAGAGAGTACATGAATGAGATAAATTTAGGAAAAACATTCTTATAGAGACAAGATATTCTTATAAAAATACAAATAATACTATAAAGATTATTAACAAAGATTAGAATACCACTACATCAGTCTGAGTTCGATCATAAAAAGAGAGTCACTGTAAGAAATATGAAAGTAATTAGTGTGTTGTAGGAGTTAGGGCTTATATGATTGAAGTAGGAGCTGGGAAATAAAGGTCTACGAACATAAAGCCAAGAGATCAGGAGCAGCTACTAATGATGTCAGCCTGAAACAGTGGCATATGGAGAAGCTGCCACTTGCAGAAAAGTTTGAGAAACCACAACCACTGGGACCATAAATGTTCTCATTCTCCTAAAGCAGTCTGTGAAGTCACTGTGTCTTAACACCATGTTTTCTCAAGAACAGGGCTCCCCCCTCACCTTCATCTTCCACATCTCACACAAATTATTCTCAACAGGAAATGCTAACCAGAACCTTACAGCAAAGAGGATTCTGAAAAGCTTGACTCAGACTTAGGTGGGAGGGTCTTGGAGCCAGGTTTAGAAAAGACAACTCCCTACTGTCATACTCCACTCCTAGTAGAATTGCTTATTGTGTGAGCTGTTAAAACATGGAAGAAAATAATCTATGAGAATTATATTTAGTTATCAGTTACCTGATTGCACAGATGTTTTAAAACTTTCAAGAAAAAGATTCTGTTAAGGAATTTTCAGTTAATAAGGATAACTTTAAAATCAGAATATCAATTTTGCCACATTGACATTTCACAAAAAGGAAAATATCCGAAACTCCATACAACAACTTTCCTAATAAATGATCTTTGAGCTAGGCATAATAAAGAATATAAGTATAAACAAAAAAAGAAACTGTTAAAGAAAAATAGACTTCCCAAATTATATTTTGTTCTCACTAATCAAACTTCAGGATAATAATTTTGTAAGAATGCTTAGAGATTTGTCTACAAGGTTTAAAATTAAACAAAAACTAATTCTAATGATTGTTATACACTTATTGAAGATAAAGGCTATTATATAAAATGTAAGTAAAAAACAGTTTCCTGAATTATACTCTGCTGGATATAAAATTACTGATGATATTACTAAATATACCAGTTGAAAGCAAGTATGTATTTAGTACCTCAAACCTGTGGCTAGAGTGACTAAATGAGGCATCCAGTAGTTAAGAGGTTAGAGAAATTACCATTGCAGGTCCCACAGGGTCAAACTTCTTTTTTTAAGATTTTATTTTATTTTTTTAAGATTTTATTTATTTATTTGAGAGAGAGCTCACCAAAGAGAGAGAGAGAGAATGAGCAGAGGAAGGAGCAGAGTCAGAGGGAGAAGCAGACTCCCCGCTGAGCAGGGAGACTGATGTGGGAATCAATCCTGGGACTCCGGGATCATGGCCTGAGTGAAAGGCAGACACTTAACTGACTGAGCCATCTGGCGCTCTAAGATTTTATTTTTTAAGTAATCTCCACACCCAATGTGGGGCTTGAGATTTGAACTTATGAACCTGAGATCAAGAATCACATGCTCTACCAAATGAGCCAAGCAGGGGCCACAATGTAAAACTTTTAATATTTGACTTCCCGAAATTCTAATAATCATGATATTAAACAATTTTTAAATAAAATTTCAGATCTAATCTTATATTTCATAAATTCATTCTATTGGTGATATTCGCATTTGACCTTGGCTTTGGGAAATTATTGATCTAATCACTCCATCACTAAGTGTTTGGCAAAAAGAAAAAAGTGCATTTTAGGGTATACCTTTAAAATCATATCAATGCAGTTCAATTAGATTGTTGGGTGCTTTACTTAAATATAAATGTCCAACTCTTTTTAAAGCAGAATTATTTTTTCAAGGTCACTACCTTCATGACACATTCCCCTTGATCATACATCCAGAACTTCCTACTTTCAGAATTCTCTCTTTCATTGTACTTATTCATGCCTATCTTCTCATCTCTCCTACTAACCTGACAGTGATTTAATGGCAAGAACATCTGTCTTTGTCTTTTTTTCATCCCCAACAGGAGTCATGATTCAGCAACCTGCATGGCAAAATCAGTCTGCAAATACATTTGGTTTGGTTGACATGTCTGCATGTTCATGTTCCCCACAGAGTTCTTCCTTATGTATATTCAAGACTCTGTGTAACCATCATCAAGTTCTATTTTAAAACAATTTCATCAGACCAAAAAAACTCTGTACCCATCAGCAGATACTCACCAGCCCTCCTCCACAGCCCTAGGCAAACATCACGCTATTTTCAATCTTTATAGACTTGGCTATTCTGATTATTTCATAAAATGGAATTCTACCATATGGATTCATCTGTTACTGACTTCTTTCACTGAGCATAATGTTTTCAAGATTCACCCAAGTTGCATCATATATCAATCAGTATCTTATTAATTTATATTGCAAAAGAATATTCTGCTTATTGATAGACCACATTTTATTTATCCATTCATCATTTAATAGACATTTGGGCCATTTTCACTTTTTGGCTCTTATCAATAATGTTGCTATGAAAATCTGTGTACAAATTCTTGTGTGGACATATGTTTCCATTTCTCCTGGGTATGTACCTAAGAGTGAAACAACTGACTCATATGGTAACTCTGTGTTAACCTTTCCAGAAACAGCCAGACTGATTTACAAAGTGACAAAATGCACCATTTTGCATTCCCACGACCAGTGTATGAGGGTTCCAATTTCTTCAAGTCTTCACCAGCTTTTGTTATTGTCTGACTTTTTTTATTCTAAATATCCTAGTGCATGTGAAATGGTATCTCCCTGTAATTTTGATTTTCATCTCCTTAATGATTAGTAATGTTAAGCATTTTTGTGCTTATTGGCCATTTATATATTTTTTTGGAAAAATGTCTATTCAGATTCTTTGTCTGATTTTTATTTGGATTACCTACTTTCCATACTGAGTTGTAATAATTCTGTATATATTTTAAATACATATTCCTTACCAGATACATGATTTGCAACTATTTTCTCCTATTCTGCAGGTTGTCCTTTCACTTTCTTGGTGGTATTCTTTGCAACACAATTTTTTTTTTTGATGTCTTTGCAACAGACAACGTGTCTGTTTTTGTTTTGTTTTGTTTTATTTTGTCACTTATACTTTTGGTGTCATGCCTAAGAAAACATTGTCTAACCCAAGGCCACAAATATTTACTCCTATATTTCCTCCTAAGAGTTTTAAACGTTTTAATTCTTTCATTTAGGTCTATGATCCATTGAGAGTAATTTTTGTGTATTATATGAGATAGGAGTCTAACGTCATTCTTTTGCATGTAAATATCTAGTTACTTGTCCCCAGCACCATTTGTTGAAAGATTACTCTTTCCCTATTGAATTGTCTTGGTACCCTTGTCAAAAATCAACTCACCAAAAATGTGAGGGTTTATTTCTGTACCTAAACCAGTATATTACTGTCCTGAGTACCATACCTTTGCAGTAAGTTTTGAAATCAGAAATGTAACTTCTCAAACTTCGTTATTCTTTTTCAAGATTGTTTGGGCTATTCTGGATACTTTGCATTAACATAGGAATTTTAGGATTAGTTTGTCACGTTTGCAAAGAAGTAACCTGGAATTTTGGAGAGTAATATCATCTTAGTATATTGTGTTCCAGTACATTAACATGTGATATCTTTCTATTATTTAGGACTTCTTTTATTTCTTTCAATGATGTTTTTTAGTTCTCATGTAGAAGTCTTGAATTTCTTTTGTTAAATTTATTGCTACATATTTATCCTTTTGTATAGTATCGTAAATAGAATCATTTTCTTAATTCCATTTCCAGATTGTCCATTATGAGTGTACATAAATACAATTGATTTTTGTATATTGATTTGGCATTCTGTAACTTTGCTGAAGACCCACTTATCAGTCCTAATAGTCTTATTTTTAGTGGATTTCTTAGGATTTTCTGTATAAAAGATTGTGTCATTTGCAAATAGAGATCAGTTTACTTCTTTTTTTCCAATCTGGCTGCCTTTTATTTCTTTTTCTTGTCTATTTACCTTGGCTCAAACCACCAGTATAATGTTGAACGAAATGACTTACTATTCTAAAATCAAGAAATTTCACATCCCCAAAATATCTGAAATTTCATGTTCTTTTGAAAATCCAGACCACCTGGAAACTATTGGACTTAACAGGAGCTGAGTAGTGGCTGCCCATTTAAGTGAGACTTGTGCTTTCCACCTGACCAAGTCTCCACCACTCTCTATTGCCTAATAGTTGGTCAGCTTCACTAACCTGTTCACTGCCTTATCCTAAAAGCATTTGAGTTCCTAAATCCCGCCTTGTAAAGGTTAACATGGTACCTCAATCATATTAGACATTTTGTGTATATTTATTAAATGATGCGCATGAAGACTGTCATGAATGAAAGAACGAACAAATGAATTTTTTCATCTGAACGTAAGAAGTCCTATTTCTCCTAACTGCTATCTCCCAAGCAACTAGACCCTCAGTTCTCATTCTACCATACTTTTCTTATCAGATTCATAAATTACATTAGTCCATTATGACAGTTTTCACTAGTATTTTCTCTTTGTTCATAACTTATTATATATTAACATAAACTTCCTTTTATTTTGACATTGAAACAGTGAATGAAGTGATGTGTAACTGAAACACTCTTCATGGGAAAGAAAGCTGGAGTGTTCATTTATCAAAAGAAAAAACTCTGAAAGTCTGAGCCAGCTGCCCCATCTCTCTGGAACAAAGCAAAGAACATATTAAGGTGGGAGGAAGGGCCCAGTCAAAATCGGGATGCAGAGGGGCGCCTGGGTGGCTCAGTTGGTTGGGCGGCTGCCTTCAGCTTGGGTCATGATCCTTGAGTTCCGGGATTGAGTCCCGCATCGGGCTCCCACCTCCGCGGGGAGTCTGCTTCTTCCTCTGACCCTCTCTCCTCTCATGCTCTCTCTCACTTTGTCTCTCAAATAAATCAATAAAATCTTAAAAAAAAAAATTGGGATGCTGATGGTTGGCAAATTTCCAGTAAAGTACAATTTTCAAAGTTGCCACAATCACAAAGTAGTATAGTGTTTAATTTTAAAAACAATCACCGCAAGGACTATTGCCTCCAGCCCTCACTCCAATTCCCACTCTCAAAAATAAATTTTTCACTATCTTGAAGAAGTGATGTATCAGGACTGAATATTAATTCATTTTGCTTCAAAAGAGGGGGGGCTTTTGATTTATTCTGATTTCTAGGATTGAGAAAAAAGGCGCAATTCAAATGGTGGTACAGGATGTTTATCTATTATGCTAACTTATTACTTGCTGGAATTTCAAACATCTTTACATAGCAGTGGGTTATATAAAATTTGCACAGAAATGTTACAAGTGGTCCCTCAACCCACAAAGGGGAAAGTGGTGAGTCAAAATTGAAGTACCCCCAACACACACACAGCCTTGGGTTTTTATTGTGGGGGGGTGACTGAGGTCACTGACTGGGGAGGGTAAAGGGGCAAGAAGCACACTGGCAAGAATGGGGTTGAGGGCAAGGCAAGCTGGGGACATTCTCAAAGTTGTACCTGTTAGAATAACACATTACCTCAAACAAGTGAAAAAAATTGCCAATAAGTGGCGCATGTTTACAGTGGTAGGGGCGGAATTTTTAAGAAATTAAAACAATAGAGCAGTCACTAAAAAAAATTTCTTTAAACATTTTTAAATTTAAGTTATTTAAAAATAATACAAAATGTTGAAGGTGATTTTTTTCCTTTGGAAGAAGAAATCATTTCTCTCCTACCCGCACCGATGCAAGGGAAGTTGCCACTACTTAATATCTCTTGATTCACTAACAGATAAATTGTATGAGAAGGTCCATTAGAGGCTGGGGAGGTGCTGAGCCCACCCATTGGAATTCCCCAAATGCAAAGATGGCCTGAGTGAGTCCAGAGGACCAGGCCCTTGAACTCTCTCTGGGGAAGAATCCTGCTCCACCTCTTCTAGAGACACTGCCGAAGACAGAAGAGGATACTGTGGAGGTGGAACATCTCAAAGATGGTCTTAGCTCTGGCCTTCCCAGGCTTTCTGACTTTGTGGTTGAGTAGTGAGTTCACTACTCCAGCCAACCCCCTCTGGCACAAGACTAGAGGAAATTCCTTTCCTCGTCCTTTGGCCTAACAAAGCTATAGTTGGAGAGAGAGGAACAAGCTGGAAGGAAAGAAGTAAAACCTGGGACTCCAGGGCAAGGAAGGCAGAAAGGGAGGACCTAAGTCCAGTCTAGCCTAATGAATACGAGTGGGGAATCCTGTCAGGACTGCCTGTTCCCTAAAGATAAACTTCTTGTGGCACAAGTCTCAATCACGTCTCCTCCTGCCTGGGAATCACACCTCCATGCAGGAGTTCCTGCCCTTGGCTCTAATCTCATTATAAGGATTGAGGTAGTTAATCCATTTATACTAGTAGCATCCATCACCTGTGGTGATTCAAAACACATGCTCTCAAGGAGTTTCCAGCTATTTCATTAAAGAAAAAAAAAAATCTTTCCATTCTTTTTTTCCTGTGAGTCCAGATTCAAGGATAATCGGGAGCCAGTAATGGCTCCATCACATTGTGCACCAAGACGGTACACAAGCTTGACTTGGGTGTTTACCCTCACTCTCTAAATCCCCCTTCAGCCATTACCCACTCCCTCACCTGTACCCCTTCATAGAAACCTATGTATTCAGACGAAAGAAACTGAAGTTTTTAGCTGATGTTACTCTAAGTCTAAATATAAGAGAAATGTTTTGTATCTAAATCATCAAGATATTTAGAAAGGAAATAGCTTTTATGTCCTCTGGCATTGAAACAGATTTTTTTTCAATCATCTTATAATTACTGTGTCAGGCTGTGCTGTTTCTCTTCTACCAGTTTTCAACAAATAGGCAAACAGTTGCATGGTTTCAATGTGAAAGCCACTAGGATTTCCTCATAAACACTTCAGGGGAAAGAAAGGAGATCCCCGACCCCTATATGAGAGTTGGGAGGAGACCATTGACTCCAGGCTCCAGGCGCCAGCTTCTCTTGTGAATCAGGAAGCTTCAGTTGTCCCCCTGGGGCTCTGTGGGGTAGTTACACAGAGCTGCTGGTTCTTCATTTTGGCAGGGGGTAGTCTGGGGTTGGGGTGAGGGGAAGGAAGGCACTCTTGAGAACTAATCCATGCCTCTCCTCATGGGTGTACCATTCTACCACTGAGGAGAATCTTGCTGGTAAGACTACAAACAAATACTGTTTTCTTAAACAAGTTATTATGACAATCCTCATATTGCCTTTACTGTCCAGTTACTCAGACAAGTGTTTGAAATTATTGTTTCATTCCTCAGGGACAGGACAAATTGTTCACTGTAGATTAGATACTTAAAACACATTTGTTTTACCTGAGTCACATCTTTATGGAAATTTTCCCAGGATTGAATTTGCGAGAATCCATGACTGGCATTTATCATAGTTATTAAGCATAATGAAATCCAAACCACTATGAGTTCATCTCCTATATCAGCCTCAAGGGCTCCATTTCATATTCTGAAGGTCCAGGTTGTGAATACTGCTCATAGCGGCAACCAGTTACTGTCAGAGATTCTAGTTGAGGGAAGTCAGTTAAGTTTCTTTCAAAGCCTTTTAAGTTCAATTAGTCAGTTTCTACTTCATTTAAAATATTTCCAAAACCATTTAATTTTAAATCTTTAAAGATTTTACTTTCAAGGAAGGAAAATGATCAATGTTATATTTAATAAAAATTATTGTCATTCCAAAACACATTACACAATTCTATTTCAGGTGGGGAATTGGATGAAAATGGTCAAAGGTACAAACTTGCAGTTTTAAGACACGGTGCTAATTGTAATGTACAACATGATGACTGAAATTACCAACTGTTGAATGGTACATTTGAAAGTTGTTAAGAGAACAGATCCCAAGAGTTCTCATCACAAAAAAAAAAAAAAAAAAAAAAAAAACACGCCTTTTTTTTTCTTTCTGTTTTGTATCTATAATGAGATCATGGGTATTAACTAAACTTCTTATGGTAATCACTTCACAATGTATGTGAGTCAAATCATTATGCTGTACACCTTAAACTTATATACAGTTTTGTCTATCAATTATATGTCAATAAAAATGGGAGGTGGAAGAATTATACTTCACTATTTAGGCATAACCTTACAAAGGAATGGAAACCCAAATATCTGAGCCAGGCCAAAACTAGATTCATGCTAAATCAGGGTTTCTTGACATTGTATTATTGACATTTGGGGCCCAATGACTCTGTATTGCAAGGACTGTCCTTCGCATTGTAGCTGTTTAGCAGCATCACTGACTTCTATCCACTGGATGCCAATAACACTCCCTGTCCACTGTGACAACTAGAAATGTCTCCAGACATTGGCAAATGTCCATGAAGCGTCAAAATCACCCACCATGGAGACCTCTGTCTAAAGAAAGAATAATACCAAGATTATCTCAGGGTAGAAGTCAGATCATATGCATGAACAATGTCCCGGGTAAAAGCCCTACCCTGCAATAAATCCTCCAGCAGACACTTCCAACAGAGATGGGTCACTTGTCTGATCTCCACTGTTCCTCCCAAGTCCAACTTCATCTTCCACTAACCCTCCCACTAGAGTGGTATGAACTCTAGGAAGATGATATAGTTACAATATCCTTGTATCCAAGGGAATCAACAGACCTCAGAAAAGCTAAAGAATATTGACCAAGATAAGTATAATTATTTCTTCTGATGAAAGTTATTCCCCAGACCAGAAGTTGTTCTCACACTTAGTGTAAATGGGCAAGAAAGTGTATATTCACTATGTGACCTAAAACTGGGTCCTACACTACGAATCTTTTTATTCATCCCACAGATACAGTTATTTGCAGTGTTTTTCCAGGTGTCCTGCACTATACAGTGTGCCCACAACCACAAAAAAAAAGCATAAAAAAACTGTCACCACCTTCAGGGAGCTCGTAATCAACTGCTGAACTGGTCTAGTTTCCTTTCAGCTATACTGCAGCTAACCTCCACCCTCCACCGCCCTTCGGCGACAGATCCTGGCTTCACGCAGGGGAGCATACATATCGCTATGGCAGGTGTCTGTTTATTCTGAGAGACAAAATTTGTTTTTTCCAATGTGTAAGTCTTGCTTGAATGGATCCCGCAGATCCCTTCAATCGCTCTCAGCTATTTGATCACGTATTTCAACTCCTTTCACCACTAACAAGTGATTCCCTCACTTTGTACCAATTTTTTGGTTTATGTTCTTGTGTAACTGTGAGCATACACAGCATTTTTAAAAAGTTATAAAAGGACTATTCACAATAGTGAGAATGGAGGTTTAGATTGTAAGTTCGTGTATTGAACAGTTAAATGTTAGTAGCTACCTAGAGCGCTGTATTGAAAAGGATTCTCTGGTTGAATGAAATATGGGTTAGGTTTCTGACATGTATAGAATGCTATGGGAACTCAGAAGAGGGAGTTCTTATCTCCGCAGGAGATATAAGGGACAGTCTTTTAAAAACATGACATGTCAAAAAGTTCCAATTCTCTATTTGTGACTGGAGAATATTCCAGGCAGAAGGATATGCATTTGCAAAAAGTTCCAGCAAGTTCATGTAGTAATTCAATGCATGTAGGTTTGGTTTAGAGACAGATTGAAAATCCTCTGGAAAATAGGGCTGGAAAGTTATAAATTAAAGGGGAGAAAATCCAGGCTTTTTGTATTTATCACTCTGGCAACAGTCATCAAAAATAAAATGGAGATTTTTTTTTCTGTAATGACCATGTTACTCATCTTTCTTTTTTTTTTTGTAAAATTTATTTTTGAGAAAGAGAGCATGTACACAAGTGGGGTGAGGGGCAGAAAGAGAGAATCCTCAATCAGATTCCCACTGAATGCAGAGCCTTGACACAGGACTTTATCCCCCCACCCATGAGATCATGACCTGAGCCAAAACTAAGAGTTGGAGGCTCAACTGACTAAGCGCCTCTGGTACTCACCTTCTTAAGGAGAGTCCACCTGGGAGAATATTGTAACAGACTCAGAAATGGAAGAGGAGAATTTCAACAGCATCTAAATTGGTATAATTTCTCATTTACATATAAAAGAGATAACTACACAAATCCAGCTCTGATGGCAAGTGCTGGGTGTTAGGGTGGTGCTAATTACGAACATGGGGACAGAGAAAGTTTATTTGAACTCTCACTAAATGCCATCACTGACACCGAGCACCTCATCTCAGCACTACTGTTGTCTCATTCTCAAGTGGCAAATTGCAAAAAGGCAGAAATTCCACCATCCTTGAACTGTGCTCTTCTGTGATATGAACTTCCACTCTTCCTATCAAGGGGTAGTGCCTAAATTTCTATCCTTTCAATCTGGGCTTGACCACGTGATTTGCTTTAGTCAAGAAGCATTAGCGAACATGGTGCAAGCACAGCCTTAAAAACAGACTTCCTCTTTTGGCTGCCCTGACAGCACCATGTGAAGAAGCATGAGTCAGCCTGTTGGGTGGTGAGAGACATATTGCCCATCTGGCGGACCTGAGGTGAAGCCTCCCCAGATCAACTAGCCTGCCAACCACAGACATGTAAATAAAACCATCCGAAACAACCCTTCTCTAGCCAGTCTCGCCAGATCAGAAAGAATCTTGTAGCCAATCTCTAGAGTTATAGAACTAGTAACTGTCTTTCGTATTGAGCCACTAAGTTTTGGTGGTTTGTTGCACACCAAAAGCTTACTAACCGATCTCAGTGCAATCTTAGGAGATGGATACTAATATTATTTCCAAACTGGGGAAAAAATTGAGACATTTAAGACTGAGTAACTTGCCCATGGTTATAGAGCTAACAAATGATAAAGATCAGAATTTGAACCTAGACTCTGGATTGGAGCTTTTTTTTTTTTTTTTTCTTGGTGTTTTGGTGTTTTCTCTGCTTAGCTAGAAGAATCTGCATAGTGTTTTCTCAATTAAAGAAACTAAGATTTTACTAATACCTCAGAAGAAAATGAGGGTGGATAAGGCATATAAGCACAAGAAATCCAGGGGAAGAATAATTCGCCAGGTTTGTTACCAGGGAATACATAGGTTAAAGAGAAGAAAGATAATTATATTTTGCAATGATTGTCAAACCAGTAACTCACAGCCTATCAGTCAACTACAAGACTCAGTAGTTAGCAGGGGCTTCTAGGTGGTCTACCTGCTGGTCCGTGGACCCAATAATATGTATGATATTACAATCAGGCATGGACGTATTTATTATATGCCTCCATGAAATGTTATCAAAATGCCTCATGGTTTTCGTATTCATTCTCTCTTTCATACTTGGTCATGGAAAGTGAGAGGGATTTATTACCATGCCACAGTCCCTAGACCCAAAATGTTTGAGACTCACTGCAATCAAGCACACAGCAAAGATTCCGCCCCCCCCTCCCAAAATCCCAAGCTGGTGGAACAGGAAAAGAGAAGTTCTGTGATAATTAAAAAGATAGCAGTAGGAATGCTGTCACAGATAGGCACCACATAGAATGGACAGTTATACTGTAAAGGTAAAAGGGAGCAAATTTTGATTTATTGAGCTGTAATTCCATGGAGGGTTTCTGGTGACTCCAGCTTCACACTTGTGGTTATAATATTCCCAGAACCCCTCAATGGAGTGATTTCCTGAAATGCACAGCTGCCTCTTATTTATTTTATTAACTTTACATAAAAACCATGGGAGCACAGCTTTTACGGTATTTGACTATGATTGGCCTTGTCTTTTCAAGTTTGGGATGGAAGGGGAAAAAACATAAAATGAAATGAGAACACCATTTAAAAACTAAACTTTCAAAGGAGTGATAAGTAGAAAGACTTTTTGCTTGGGGTTATAATGTAGCAATGAAATTTCCTCAGACTAATATATGGTAATTGATTATATTTCAAAACAGATCAAAATCCAGATTTTATACCATGAAGGACAGTTGTGTAATATGCAAATACCAGGCTAAAAGACAGGAAAATTGCCAAACTTCTTGGTTATAACTTTTTTATTAAGAAATAAGGCAATGTAATTTGTTGTAGGATCTATAATGATCCATTCTTAATTTTCTTCAAGTGTCTTGATAACATGTAAAAAGATCCTTTGAAATAATCACCATTACTCAGAAACATCATTGCAAAGACTATTATCTTTAAAATAAAAGCTGTTAGAATCTGATTCAAGACTCTAGAGCTAAAATAGGACACTTGAACAGAAAAATTGGTTCACTGAGAAAAATTTAATTTAAAAATATATAAGTTCTCTCTATATATGTCCCCTAATTAATGACACTTCTTAATAATTGGGGAATAATTTTTATCTTTTAATAAATTCCTAACAAATCTTTTTGGGGTGAGTTCTTTAACCAGTCAATACAATTTAATATATTAAGTGCAAATAAACCACGACATAGAGTTAATGCCAAAGCATTTTCTTACTTAACTGAACAAGGGTATAATCAGAACTTCTGCAGAAAGTCCAACATATGGAGCTTATAGCTCTTCAATTATGTCAACATTTATTAGTTAAATAGAAATCACAAATCTTCTTTAAGGAAGTGAGCCCAGATGCCTGCAATTAATATTTCTCAGCCCCACAAAAGATACCATAACTTAATTCCCAATGTCTTTACTTTCAAGGGCTAAAAGCTCACAAATTATGTCACAAGAAACAGAATGGCTAACAAGAGGTTTGTTGTAATGTATTTTTGCTAGCTGAAGCTAATTGGAGCCAAATGAGTAGAGCAATGGCGTAAGAGTATGTAGAGGAATCCTGAGTCTTTAGGAACTGAAATGAATGAGGATAATCACCAGTGTATGCAAAATACACTGCATTCAATTAATATAAATAGGATAGCAGTCAGCTGGGAAGTGCCACAGATCATGATGAGTTCTGGTGGGCAGCAGATGTCTTATTACACTGTATAAACACAAGCAACATGCCAGACTGAACCAGATCAAATAACTGGAAATCGGGGAACTAGGAGCTCAAAGGGAGATCTTTGCAAATTTCTGTGGTGCAATTTTACGGAGAATGGTTTGGTCTAGGTTGCCAATTTGTGTGTGTTGGGTGGAAGGAGATAGGTAAGATGCATTAGGTAGGAGATTTTTTTGCAAAGACAAAACAATGTAGCTGGAGCAAGTTAAAATGACTACCGTACTTCAACAACGGTAAAGCAATTCTTTTTACCCGTACACCCATTATAATAAGCATAAAAATTATTTGAAACTTGTATCTGATTTTTATAATAATTTTGATCTAAAAGGTAACAATTGCTGAGAAGACTCTCTTGATCTAGTGACATTCCGTTCTTTTTTTTTTTTTTGACATTCTGTTCTTAAGGGATGAAGGTTACAGCTTGAATTTTGCTAGCATAGGATCTTCTGTCAGATTCTTTTTATAATAGACAGTGTTGATAAGTTCCCCTTTCAAAATGAAATAACATTAAATGCAGGATTTGAAGTTATTCTGAGCATAGCATATTTTAATTTGTCATACATATCAGAATTCTGACTTCTTTCATTTTAAATATTCTGATTTAGAGATGGTAACTCTGTTGTCATACTTAAGCAAGTATGTATTAAGTACGAATGTTTTCCATCAGCCACTGAAGTAAAATAAGGAATTTCAAACAAAGTCATATTGTCATCATAAAAGTCATTGTACGGTGAGAATCTTGGATTTACCACCAACTCTGTGACGTCTTATGTTGCCTTGACTGAGTGTTAGCCTCTCTGGGTTTCAGTTTACTCCCCTTAAGAAGAGGGACTGGTTTGGATAAAGGTTTTTCCAGCTCTCAGAGTCTGTGTAAACTGAGAACCAGTTAAACTGTATGAAACCACTAATAATTCAGACAGAATGACCTTTTTTATTATCCTATTTATGGCTAAGAATATTTCTGAGGCTTCTGAAGTTCTAATCATGAGTCATTACAGGAAGTTGTGTAGGAGTAAGAGAACGAGCCAAATTACATACAATTAGAGAAAAATTGCAAAATACAGGCAAGAAGAGAGAAGAAAATATAAACCAGTTATAATCTTAACTCCAAGATAGTAACATTGTTAAGATTTTAGTGGATAGTAGAGCGAGGAGGGTAAGAGGGGGGTGCAGGAGATAGTGGGGGAAAGAAGGGACAGACGGTAAGAATGATAAATCTAATGATGTAGCTGCTACAGATGTAGATATACATATGGCCTATGTAGAGACACTTGACCTAAGAAGATGTAGATATAGCACACCACTCTCATTTGGTACTTGGCTGGACACTAAAGGTAAATATTTTCTTAGATGATCAAATATTTTGCAGAAGCAACATGATTAAGGACTGGTAAATATATATATGCTAAATAGAGCTATATTCCATGTATCTGTATATATTGACTTGTAATTTTTTTTAGATTATTTACTTATTTATTTATTTGACAGCGAGAGACACAATGAGAGAGGGAACAGAAGCAGGGGGAGAGGGAGAGAGAAAGCACGTTTCCCACCAACCAGGGAGCCTGATGCGGGGCCGGATCCCACCTGGGATCATGATCTGAGCCAAAGGCAGATGCTTAAAGACTAAACCACCCAGGTGCCCCTTGACTTGTCATTTTGTAATTATACCCTACAGCTAAAATTTTTTATACATCCATAATTTCTAGGTTAAATTCCTAAACATTAAAAAATCATATGGGAGCTCAATGCAAAAATGTTAAAACTTGACAACAATAAGTCAAGCATTCATTAATTCTTTCTTAAGAACCTGAGGCACGATTAGGGTACAGTTATGTTGTCTCCAGCACAAAGGGAAGCAGGAAGTGAGCAAGCCTCTTGTTCTATTTTGACCTTAATGATTTTAAGACTAGAGGTCTATCTCCTGAAGTGAGACTTGGGATCAGCCATGCTGAGGTGTGAGAAGTCAAGACCACTTGTGAAGAGTACTGATCAGGGCAACAGCAATGGTCCTCGTTTAACCCATCACCGCTCAGACATAGTCGTAGGCAGCTCAAGGAGAACAGGGCTACAGAACAAATAACAGAACTCCTGTCCTATTAACAGTTCTGATAAAATAACAGAACTCCTGTTATTTTAGGAGTTCTTTATTTCCCTCCAAAGAAGTAAGCAACAAAGATAATAGAAGCAAGCACTCTGCAAAAAGTAGACCGGCTCTCAATAAATTCACGAAAGGAAGCCACCCTCTTCATTTTTAATTTTCAGGCTCCTTGGCCCCCATTGTAAAATAAATAGCTTCTCAAACTCAGCTCTTGAGTTTTGTGATTCATCTTTGGAGGTTTCTATGACTTTCAAAAAGGTATAATCACTGACATTTATTTTTCGGATTTTTTTAATAAAATCAAATATCAGACATTTTCTGAACAGAAGGTCATCATTTATGACAATATTGCTTGGCAGGGTCGAGAATGGAAATGTCAAGGATACCATTCACCTGGGGGTGGCTTGTTGAGGGTTCTGGTGTCTGGGGCTCACAACCTTATGTTGAGGGGCTGCTTTCCCTCACATCCATGAGATATGTAGGGTCTCACCTTCGTTTTCTTAGTTTGACAGGTGTCCTTGAGCACTGTGGGGGAACTGCACTGAAGATGAGCAATTAGAGGAAGTCCAGCGTTTTCTCCTACTTTTCTTAGGTCAGTCTGCAGATAGGACAGTACCAAGGTTGGTTAACTCAATAGCAGAGCTTTGGCATCAAAAATTCAGGTTCTTTCCATTTGTCTCTTTCCATTGGCCAAAGATGACTGCTGAAATTCCACAGATTGCCTGCATTAACATTCTGAGATGGAAAAATGCAAGGTAAACTCATTCATTGATTTTTATGATTTTTCTATCCCAGAAACCCCCTCTAGCAGCCTGGATCTAAACAGGAGATAGAAATCCCACGGTAGATCAAACATGGGAACGTTAATACAAGAATTATTAGCTACAATAAAACAGTAACTATAAGTTATAAGGAACCTCTACTTGGGACGCTAGGGCTAATGGAGGGTATGCAAGGAAAGACAAACTTGGAAAGCATTTCAGGCCTTGGAGAAGATGCGTTCAAGCCACCAGATAGCCAGGAGGTTGGCTAGTTTACCCAGGCCTGCTGCAGTCTGTAGCTGCTGGGCAAACTATAGGCAGTCCCCTACCCGGTGGAGGTGGGAGAACAGAAGGGTCAGCTACCTTGGCCTGAGCGTCAAGTGGAAGTCTAGGCTCGCTTTAGGGGAAGGGTCGGGAGCCTTCAGAGCCTGAGGGCCGGCAGGGAGCGGGTTAGAGGAGGAGCGTTCTCTCTGCGAAGATTCCCTCCACCTGTACGCCCACGCCTCGGGTCATAACGTTGGCCAGTCAGGTTATCCCCAGGCTTATTGCCAGTTTGAGGCTACAAGGTCACAAAGAGACCGTGTTCAGGACCGCAGGCGAGTTCCACCAGGTGTCCCCACCCACCGCAGTGCAGGCTGCAAATTGCTGGAAACCGCTCCCTTTTGCAGTGTCTCTCTAGCGCCCTCTACTGAAAAATCTTAACATCATACTTATTTTAAAGGGAAATGGTTAAATTCAGTTATCAGAAAGAATATATGGAAAGGTGTGTTCGGAGCTCAGAGGCAATAAATTAAGAACTGACACAGCCCCGAATGACTTTCTTTAATATCTCCTTGACCAGAAGTGCGTGACATGGACACGCCTAAATCAATAACTAGATGGAATTAATCACCATATTTGGTTTAAACTAATCAAGATTTACCCCAGGGCTGAAGTGGAGCTCTTTCCAGGAAACACAGCCCACAAGGCCAACGAGGGTTGTGCCATCCGGCAGAAGCCTGGGAATACACGTGAGCAGACAACTAACAGTGTGTGCTGCCCCGTGCCTTCCCTGGTTGAGGATACCCCCAGTCAGAAAATTAATGGCAAACACCTACAGGCTATTTTCTCCTAAATTTTTTTTTAATTGTTTCTGAAACAATAGCTTTAGCAAAAGTATCTGAGAGCAGATAATACCAGAGAGCAGACTCTTATACTATTTAAGAAGCTGAGTTATAAGTTATGTAAATTAAAAAAAAGACCAAGTAAATTTTTAATGATACAAAACTTATTGTCTAGAAACTAAAGGTATCTTTAAAGAAGTGAAAATTTTAATCTTTGCTTGGTATGAAAAGAGAGTGGGAGAAAATTTCAAAATACGCATCAGTAGAAATTTCTCAAATCCTTACAGAAGTCTCCAGATACTATTTCCTGACCTCACCACCATCATCCTAGTTCCCTGATAGAACCTGGCTTTTCCTTTTATGACTCATTCATCCCCTGCTCTGTTGCCCACTTGCCTATATGCCCACACTGGATGGCCTCCTCTTCCTTTTCATTGCTCTGTTTCCTCCATGTGATAAATTCCCATTTGCCATTATACACTTTTATAGGAACACCTTCTGTCCCCAAAGAGAGTTCCAATACAGTTATGCTTGATGGTGAAGTGCTATTGATCACAAATGTTATTATTTAAGAAATTACATCTGTTTGATCTGAAACATTGCTTGCAAACATCATTTGGTAAAGGAGTGCCCTTACCTGTGTAAGTAAATAAATGTATGAAAGAACAGGCATTACACTCTGCATATAATTTTATCTTTAAAAAGATATTTTAATTTCATAAATATCACTTTGGAATAAAGTCACCTGATAATCAAAAAATTTCAAGTTGCCTTTTCTGCTAAAGAATTATCACCTGCCAACTCAATCAGTAGTCACCTCTAACACATACTGCTTCTCCTGATGGGAATAATCCATTTAAAGAAAGTCACGAGAATTCACACTGAGAGTCGTATTTCTGGGTAGTACATAACAAAGCTTTGGTAACAGTCCAGTGTCATTTCCTTGTAGGTCGAGATAGGATATTGTCGCTGAGGAAGGTCAAAAGCTTCCAAGACCGCCCGGAGGGGGCAAGATGGCGGAGAAGTAAGAGATCCTGCAGCAACCGGTCCCCAAAAGTGAGCTGGAAATCTACCAGAACACGCTGAACACCCATGAAATCACCCTGAGGAGAAAGATTTCTAACCCTGGGATCTCTCCG
>CM052799.1:159429362-159474521 GCA_028533885.1 Nasua narica | reverse complement strand
AACCAATCAGAACTCACACGCTGTGCTTCCCGCCTCTGTAACCCCGCTTCCCGCCGGCGCCTTATTTGAATTGCCCAATCAGAACTCACACGCTGTGCTTCCCGCCTCTGTAACCCCGCTTCCCGCCGCCGCGTCGCTCCGCCCTATAAAAAGGCTCGCCATTCCGACCTAGGCGCGCCAGTCCTGCGTGAGACTGTGTAGCCCCAGGTACCTGTGTATCCGAATAAACCTCTTGCTCTTTGCATCCGTGCCTGTGGACTCGTTGCTCCCTGGGAGGGTCTCTCCTGATCGAGGGACTACCCGCTCTGGGGGTCTTTCAATTCCTGAGCTTTAGCCACAGATTTCCTTATAATGGCGGATAAAGAATAGTAAGGGATAATAACGTTGAGATTGAAGAGGTCATAGTGGCTAAGTTATAAGTTTCAAGGGAGGTTTTTTTTTCCCCTAGAGATGTATGTGTTTTGAGAGAGAGGGAGAGAGAGAATGAGCAGGGGTGGAGAGTGACGAGGGAGAGACGATCTCAAGCTGACCTCATGCTGAGCAGGGAGCCCAATGCAGGCTTCCATCTCATGACCGTGAGATCAGGACCTGCGGTGAAACCAGAAGTCCAGCGCTTAACTGACTGCACCACCCAGGTGTTCCGGGAGTTTTTCTTTTCCCTTCTTTTTCTTCTTCTTTTTCTTTTTCTTTCTTTCATTCTTTTTTTCTTTCTTCTTTCTTTCTTAAAGATTTATGTATTTTAGAGAGAGGGGAGCACCTCGTGTGCGCACACACATGCGTGAATTGGGAGAGGGGCTGAGGGAGAGAATGTTCAAGCAAGCTCCTTTCTGAACACAGAGCCTGCCTGGAGCTCTACATGGGGCTTGATCTCCTTACCCCTCACATCAAGACATGAGCTGAAACCAAGAGTCATACACTTAACTGAGTAAACCACTTAGACACCCCTATAATGGAGTTTTTATGTTGAGGAACTTGGACTTGATTTTGTGGGAAAGAGAACAATTCAAGAATTTTAAATAAATTTTCATGACCTGAGTGCATCGTTTGTTCTTTTGTTTCTGATTTTGTTGAAAAATAGCCTTTGCTAATGCATGGAGGATTAGGGGATGGGATGGGGAAAGTGCTTCAATGTTAGAGGCATGGAGGCTGGTGTTAAAAAACAGGTGTCAGATAATGCAGACCCCAATTTTTGTAATTAGTATTTATTGGTGAGTGATTGAATACGGTGATAAGGAAGAGGCAGAATCCAGGGCAATTTCTAGTTTTCCATCTTAGTCAAACCTAAGTGGTGGTATATTTCCTAGACAAGGGAACATGGGATGACAAAGGGAGAAATTGATTTAATTTCAGCCATGTTAGATTTGAGATTATTGTGGGTCCTGGAACTAATTATGAGTAATTGGCAAAGGGATTCTTCTTTTGACTTTTGGGGTGTGGTAACTTGGAAAATCATAGTTACATAAACAGTTTCTAGCAAACTTCTTTGAGACATTTGGTTTACAAAAACTGCAAAGATTTAAAACAGATTCAATGTTTTCCTGTAAAGCATCTTTATGAAGTTGGCATGTTTCAGAATCAGAAAGAATGGGGAGGCCGGCTGGGGTAATAATAATGTCAAACTCAGCTGATACCTAAAATGTAGAAGAAAGGAACAAACTTACTACATCTACCAAATCTTAGTTTTCTCCAGTTTTTGTGTTGGAATTAAACATATACGATCAGTATTTACTAACTGTGATGAGTTTTGACTTTTAAATTTGCACTCTTATTTAAAGAGGAATGTGAAAAGTGAATGCTCTTAAACATAACAAAAATAGATACGGAGAAGTGAAGATGGGATCTCTAAGAACTGAAGAAGTTAGGATCATGTATATATATTCCATATATATAGGGTCATATATGTGTTCTATCTATGCATCTGTGTACCTTTCTGTCTCCTATTGGTTCTGTTTTTCTGGAGAACTCTCACTAACTCAGATCATTTAATAAAAATGCTAAGGTTGGCCCTGAAAGTTGTGTGGTTTTTTTTTTTTTTTTTTTTAAAAGATTCCATTCCCTTATTTGACAGAGAGGAGAGAAATTACAAGTAGGCAGAGGCAGGCAGAGAGGGGAAAGCAGGCTCCCTGCAGAGCAGAGAGACAGATGTGGGGCTCGATCACAGGACCCTGAGCTGAAGGCAGAGGCTTTAACCCACTGAGCCACCCTGGCGCCCCTGAAAGTTGTGTGTTTTTGAAAAAAGTTCAAGACAAATTTACAACTTAGACCTTGGAAAACCCAAGCCTAGACTAAACAGTGATTGACAATAGTTGGAATTTAAAGAAGATCAATTACCGTTCTGAATAAAAGTGGTTCCATTTCATTTGAACAAATTTAATGGTCATATTTATTTATTATTTATTATTATTTTAATATTTATTTATTTATTTGACAGAATGAGAGAGAGAGAAAGAAAGAAAGTGCAAAAGCAGGAGGAGTGGCAGAAGGAGAGGGAGAAGCAGGCTCTCGGCTGAGCAGGGAGCCTGATGCAGGGCTCAATCCAATGCAGAGATCATGACCAGAGCCAAAGGCAGATGCTTAACCAGCTGAGTCACCCAGATGCCCCAGTGGTTAATATTTAAATGTTTGTGTTATTAAAGTTTCACATTTTTAAAGAAAAAAACCAAAGAATTGTATCACCAAGTTTCAGTGGAAATATTGGTAGTATTTGGTAGTATTGCTATATCAGTTAAAAACCTGATGTCATACTTCACAGGTTGTTGGTTTGGCCTAGGGAGTCAATAAACAGCTTTAAATTGGGGAGAAGGAGGAAGGAGGTGACCATTTTAAAATGAGTGTGCAGAAGTGACTGGATAATTTTAATTGGAGGAATAGACCTTTGCCTACTCTATTTTAGGACAAGAATTTATCAATAAGAATGTTCATCTACTTTCCACATAACCTAAGAAAATGGTTGCAGCATTTATATAGAGATACTAGGTATATTAGGGTCAGATTGAAAACAAATTATATAGCTATTAAAAGTGGTTAAATAATTGTTGTATACTACACAGTTGGTGAAAATGATGTGCTGATCTCTAAGACATGATATGGTGTTAATCAAACCTATATATGAAATTAACATGTACTAGTAATTCACATCAGTTGTGCTTTTGGAAAGTAACTGTCTTTGTGAGAACATTTAGGTTAGCAAGTGAGAACTGGTGGCATGAATGGAGAGAACTGAAGAATCAAGAGACCTGTTTCATCTGCCTGGCATGACATCTTGGGAGTAGAGAAAATGAAAGGAGTGAGAAGACCCAAGGTTCAGTGAGTTGTGGAACAGGGATTGCTTACAATTCAGGGCCAGTGAAAATTCTTCAGCAGTAATTTTACTGAAGATCCATTTGGGAACTTGGATGTCTAGTGTGTGATTTAAATGTTGATATTACTGTGATGTAGACTTGTTTTTTGTCTTTCTGCTAAACCTTCAGTAAAAGTCTACTCTACTCCCAGAAGCTTGTGTAAAGTGGGCTTTTGATTTTGTGGAAATCAAAGTATGGTCTAAGTTTGATGTGAGACATGGAAGAGAATATATAAAGGCTGGAGGCAAAGGTGCTTAGGAGAACAACTGGGAACTCCAGGGAGGCTTCTGTACAAGGTTTATCTATAGGGTGTGGATTTAAGGGTTGAAGCAATGTTATTTAGGTCTTGGGGGCAAGGAATCATTAGCTGCCACTATCTGTGATATATAGTATTAACCAGACAACATGATATGCATAAGTTACCATTGCCAGGGGAAGAACCCAACTACATGGAAGATAGCAAAGATATGCCATCCACCAGAAATAGAAGTTGGAACACTTCTGCCCATTACATCTTGGTTTTGGAGTTGCCAGGGAAAACACAATGCAGTGGAGCAACATTTTACTTACAGAGAGAAGAGACAGAGCAAGGTCAACATCAGTGGTGGACATTAGTCCCCCAAAGCCAGTGAGTCTCTAGGCAGCTAATGTGGGCAGTGTACCTACAGTGCACTCCTCTTGACCTGTCCCCTCCCTGTGGAGGAGAGATGTAGCAGTCAGGTTGGCTAGGTACAATTTGATGCAACACTTAATCAGAACAAAGGGGCATATAGTCAGCTTAAATAGAGAAAACTGTCCACACAAGGTGATCAGCACAGGCTGTGAGGGCTCTTTATCTCTTGGCAAGGAAGTGTTCCAGGCCCAAAGTCCAGTCTTATGAGACCCTGTGGGGTCAAAGACTATATTCATGAGACTGCCTTTCTCCGAATATAGGTTACTCTAAATAGTACTTTTTTGTACAAGTTTGAGGCTACACCAAGCATGCACATACATTCACACATAAACTTAAAAATATTGAAACATTACATGCTAATATGTAAGTAGTGTTTTCTTCTGGAAGGTTGGATTAATTTTCTTCTTTATATTTTCCTGTGTCTCATGAATATTTTTTACAATAAACGTTTCTTGTTTTTGGAGTCAGAAAACAAAGATATTTACGTTTTCTAGAACAAAACAATCTTGCAGGAGCAGAGCTTTGGAGATTTTTTCAAGAATAGAGCAGTATCATGAAACCATCTTATGTATTCCTTGTAAATTGTGCATGATATTTGATAAGTATTAGACATGTTTTGTGCACATCAAGCCTTTTTTTTTCTCTTGTTGCTTTGCTTTAGATGGGTAGATTATAGCTTTGGAAGGTTGTATGAGCTGGACGATATCCTACTCTTTCTATCTGTGCTTTTTCTTATGGTGCTGTCTCCTTTTTCTAGGATGTCCTCCTTCCTCATCTTTCTAAATACACTTTAATGTTACTCTCTTCTTGGTAAAGCTGTATCCAGCTCCAGTAGCACTTAAGTGCTTTTTCTCTGCCCCAAGCTGCCTTATACATACCTAAAACAAGGTCCTGATCACATTATGTGTGCTTATTCTTATCTATAGCTTTTTTCCCACTAGACCATACCACAAATTGCCATTTCATTCTTTGTGGAAAGATTGTTGGTGTGGCCAAGATTTCTGTAAATTTTGAAGTTCACTTCTGGTCTCAATTTCTTGCCATACTGAGTTTGATGAGCGATCACCTTGCCCTCTCACGTGTTCTCTCCCGAGTTACACGGGGCACCGGACAAAAGTTTATTGTGTGCTTGTATTCCTTCTACTTAGCACAGTGCCTGGCACAGAATGGTTTTTCAGTTTGAGTTGCATGAATAATAGGCACTGAGGGCAAGTCCTTAAAGTATGAAGCCCACACTTAATCCAGTCATACCTATAAGGCTATTCCATTACATGAACCCACAAAACAGATTTAGAATAGGTTGAAGTGTAAGTATAACCATATCAACACGAATATATATAAATATATTTGAGTGGGGCGGGAAGGGCAAAGGGAGAGGGAGAGAGAATTTTAAGCAGGCTCCATGCCCAGTGCAGAGTCCAGTGCAGCGTCTTAGGTGGGGCTCAATCTCATGACTCTTGAGATCGTGACCAGAGCTGAAATTATGAGTCAAATGTTAACCCACTGAACCACCGAGGCACCTCCACCAAGAGTATTTTAAGTATAGTTACATGATTGATGCTTTAAATAATTCATACTTATTAAGAATGATATATGTGTTATACCATCCCCCTCATCATTGATAATTGTAAAAGAATTGATATTTTCTCTTATCTCTCTAGTATGATATTTGCTTTGCAATGCATTTGGGACTGTCCCATCTGTGTTAACTTTAACTTCAAAAATATTTGGGATCTGTTCTGTATCCAACTCCAGAAGAAAACGGCTCTGTCCTTCTACTATCATCCATTATTATTGTGTTTTCTGTGATACATTATACCATGTGTAACTAATATTTTAGAATTATAGAGAAGCATCTGCTTCTGTTTTAATGTCTTGATAAAAGTGTTGTAAATATTGTGGCTGTATAAGATTCTTTCCCTTAAAGAATCTGTTTTATTTCACCTGGAAACTATTTTAATCTTAAATCCTTCACCCAGATGCTGCATCTAGTAGATGAAATGCATAACTTTTAATCAGCTTCTTTGTTAATTAGTAGTGGAAAATATGCAGCATTACATTTTTAAGAAATGGTGTTAAAATTCCAAGATAAACAAAAAGCCAGGATATAACGTTCACTCCTGTACCATATAATGAACCTTTTAGAAAGTGGTGTTCACATTCATTTAATTACTCAAGTCATGAAAATTATACTTACAAGGCAGAAATAACTGGTTAGGGTCAGCAGGGAGTACTGTTGACATAGGCATGTGACTATTCAGTGAGCCCTGTCTTTTGGAGAGCCACCATCCATGAGATTGCCTCCTGATGTCCCTTTCACTCAGTGATAATCACTTTAAACAAGCTTATGAGAACAGATGGAGGCTTACCCTTTCTCCATTAAGACATATATCCCAGTGGGAACACGGAGCAGTTAAGGATGTAGTAATAAACTCAGTTTGTGGGTTTATATTCAGTTTGTTGCTTTTATGTTGGGGGTAAGGAGACAGAGTTAACTTATGTGCCTTTTCCTGGATAACCTTTGTTTCTCAGACTGTTAGAGCTGAAAGTGGACCTTGATTATCTCGTTTAATAACTTTCATTGTGTGGGTAAAAAACTAGTTTCATAAATGTTAAACATGTAACTCAGGGAAAAATAATGTCATCCTAGATGTTAGTATTCATATAAGATAAACATAAACAGCCATTTCACTCTTTGCAGAAGACTGTCGGTGTGCCCAGAGTTTTGTAAGTTATCAAATCCACTTCTGGCCCTGACTTTCTGTGCGTACTAACTTTGATGAGAGGTCAACTTACCCTCCCCCATGTGTGCTCTTGAATCACAGAGGACTTAGATTTTTCTTAATTTCTCCCCCAAACAGGCTTTAACCTCCTGCCATTCAGTTCAGCCTTATTCTTTCCCTTGTTTACAAATTCCTATTTGATTTTCAAGCTGAGTATTTCTTCTATACTTGCCTTCCTCCTCAATTGGCTTATTAAGTTTATTTTTTGGTTTTTGTACAGACACAGTTCCCTTGTATGTACACTAGAAGGTGTCCAGTGCCAACTATATGTAATATTAAAGTAATATAAGCCAATAAATAAACATAAATGAAAATAAAAATAAACTGATTTTAATACATTTTTGTTGTCGACTGAATTTATGCAATTTAGAGCTATCCCTTTCTATTTAAGGGGCACTTCTTTTTTTTTAATATTTTATTTATTTATTAGAGAGAGAGTGAGAGAGAGCAAGAGAAGGGAGAAGGTCAGAGAAGGTCGGCTGTGGAGCTGGGAGCCTGATGTGGGACTCGATCCCTAGATGCCGGGATCATGACCTGAGCCAAAGGCAGTTGCTTAACCAACTGAGCCACCCAGGCACCCTTAAGGGGCACTTCTGTTTCACATGGATTTCTTACTCCTCTTTCCAGCTGTGATACTTGTCTGTGAAACCAAAGTTCTGGTTCAGTCTGACTGTTTGATTTCTCCGTATCTGCTCTAAAAACCTAAATGTGGCTGGAGGAAAGTGCTCAATAGTGTTCACTGATTTCTTGTTCATTCCTGACGGTGAAGGCCCTTGGTACTGCCTGCAGTTGGACTTCATTTCCTTGCCAGTGACTCACCTACTCTCTGAAATGTCTAGTTCGCGCTTTCTTTTCTTTCCTCGAACCTTCAATACTTTTTTACTGAGAAAATAGAAGCAAATTAAAGAGAAATTCTTCATCTCTACACCACCAAATCAACCAGCCCACTTGCATCTGTCCTCATAAACTTTGCTTTCCCTGTTGCTCTCATATGGATGAATGCTTTTTTTTTTTTTTAAAGATTTTATTTATTTGACAGAGACACAGCGAGAGAGGGAACACAAGCAGGGTGAGTGGGAGAAGGAGAAGCCGGCTTCCTGCTGAGCAGGGAGCCCCATGCGGGGTTCAATCCCAGGACCCTGGGATCATGACCTGAGTTGAAGGCAGATGCTTAATGACTGAGCCACCCAGGTGCCCCTAGATGAATGCTTTGTGCTCCCACCTCAGGCCAGCCCTTTGCACTCGTGCACTGGGGTTCCCTAGTACTTGGCATGTGCCTTATGCATAATGCATTTGCAATAGATTCTTAGAAATGAATACTACTCTTTCTTTAGTTGATAAAGATTCCGGGGCTGTCTAAGGAGTAAAAGGCTGAATTTTATTGAGCTTGTTATTTCTGTGACCACTACATCACTGCGCTGGGGCTTTCATGTGTCTTCTCTGGGTGCAGGTTGGATGTGGCTGCCACATGCGTGAACTCACTTTAATTTTAACAAAGATTCCAAAGGCTGCTAGGGGACGAAGATAGAACAGAGCACATGACAGTATCTCTGTTGTCCAAAAGTTTGCATTCTAGTGAAATGAAGCATTATTCTATTCAAAATTTAGTTGATAGGTTTTGAGATATTTCAAATATTTCCCTAAGTTTGTTAATTAATTGAAATATCAAATTAGACAAATATAGATGGATATTATCCTTTTCCACTTGTCTGATTGTCTTTTCTTTTGGTTTACTTATTTAGTTTGATGAGTATTTTTTTTTCTTTACAATGTCTTTATTGTCCTTTTACCTGAATTCCAACCACTGCAGCCGCTTTCCCACTGTACTTTACCCCATGATGTGTAATTAAGCTGCCCATTTTCCTATAATTTAAAAGGTTAAAGAATTGATTGTAATCATCACTCTCTGAGGAAAAGCAGCAGGAATAAAATTACAGATGATAGTTTTTCTTTTTTGAACCAAACATGTTTAATATATATTTCTTTTAAGCAGATTTCATGGTTTATGAAATAGACCTTCTTACGCATGCCCAGGCTTTTAGGCAGAACAGGAAACAATCTTGTTCAGATAGATAGTTAATCTCTTCTGTAGTTTTTTTTTTTTTTTTTTAAGATTTTATTTATTCATTTAACAGAGAGAGCATAAGCAGGCAGAGAGGCAGGCAGAGGCAGAGAGAGCAAGGAACCCGATGCGGGACTCGATCCCAAGATGCCGGGATCATGACCCGAGCCAAAGGCAGCTGCTCAACCAACTGAGCCACCCAGGCATCCCCTCTTCTGTAGTTTTAAAAGAGGAGAACCTTTACCTCTTTTGCTGATGGCTTTCTGCTTTATAAATTCACAATTTTATAAATTTTTTTTCTTACATATCATCTGGTTCTTTTCCACAGAAATTAAAACTCAAGTTTTTGTCAACTATAACATTTATTTCATCCATCTGACTTCCTTTCTTTAGTCTGTATAATTTTATTTCTCTGAAACGTTCCTTTTGGACTTTTTCTCTCAATTTTTTCTTATTTTTTATAAACATAACTATCTAAAAGCAAAATGTCACCCTGTATATATTACAAAACAAATTTTATTTGGGCCAAATACAGCAGATAAATTATACCTCCACTTGTATTTTTTTTTTTTTTTTTTTGTAAAATTACTTAAATGGCCTGGCGGGGGTATTATAATGTCTAGGATGTTTTGACTGTATTAAAGGATTTACAGTTATGTAAGAAATACAGATTTAAACACATAAGTATAATCAAGAGATGGACTTTGGAGTCAGTGTGTTGCTAAATTGCTGATTCTCCTCTTACACTTACAGGCTAGTGGGAAGATAATATATGTCGATGAAAAATGACAGATTATCAGTCTTTATGTGTGGAATTATGTGTTATAGTGTATTAAAGGTCTTCACAGGAAGGAAGGGTTAGGGTGGGCTTCAGTAACTGAGAAAGTAATCATGCCCCAGGTGGGGGTTTGGGCTTAAAAGAATGAGTAGGATTTGCCTGGGGAAAAGAGAGAAGATATTATAGAAAAGGAAAATTTGTGGGTGAAGACAAGGGGCCTTGGGATTAACAAGACATGTGAGGATAGTGGAATTTTGGCTGCTGTCTTCTGAGAAAGGCAAGTTTATTCCATATATTAATCAGGGTTCTCCAGGGAAATAGAACCAATAGTATATGTCTATCCGGAATTTATTATGGGAATTGTTTCATGTGATTGAGGAGGCTGAGAAGTGCCACTATCTGCTGTATGCAAGCTGGAGAGCTAGAAAAACTGGGGGTATAATTTGGTTCTAATTAAAAGGCCTAAGAACCAGGGTGCCGATAGTGTAAATCTTGGTCCCAATCTGAAGGCCCAAGAACCAGGTATGTCAGTGTGGGCAGGAGAAGATAGATAGCCTAGCTCAAGCATAGAGATCAAATTGGCCTTCCTCCACCTTTTTATTCATTTGGATGAAGTCTACCCTTATTAGTGAAGGGATCTTTACTCAGTCTACCAATTGAAATGCTAATCTTTTCCAGAAACACCCTGACAGATACACCCAGAAATGTTTTACCAGATATGTGGGTGCCCTTTAACCTTGTCAAGTTGACACCTGCAATTAACCATCACACTCCTAGAAAAAGAAATAATTGATTTCTCCAAAAACAATGCCTTTTCTGATTATTATATGGGAAATAATTGGGAGTTTTGGAGAGCAAAACACTTGACTAATTCTTTGTTCATTTTTGGCTCCTTTCTAGCCATCTGTCCATACTCAGTCTTAAGCAGATGTATTTTAATATGTATTTTCTCTGGATATAGTAATAATTAAAATAAAAGTGACAACAGCTTCAAGTACTCACTAGGTGCTAGGAGCAGTTCTAAATGCTTTAGAGCTGTTAACTCTCTTAGAAGAACCTTACAACGTAAGTGCTACTATTACCTCTGTTTTATACATAAGGAGAAGTGAGGCACAGAGAGATACTTGAGATGTTTGTGCTGTCTAAATGGGGTGTTTGTCCCATGTAGGGTCATCTCCAAATGTGGGGAGATGATCAGGTTGAATCCAGTGACATGGGCAGCGAAAGGATTCACCCAAGGCAGAACAAAGGACATAGAAGTTTATTCAATACGTCGCAAGGGAGCAGCAGGCAGGACAGCAGAGGAGAGGCTGCATATATACATATAATATATATAAATAAATATATATATTTAGATAAATATATATTTATATACTATATATAAATATATTTTAATATATAAATAACATAAATACGTATATAAATATATAAAAATATATTTATATATATATTTCTTTTTTTAAAAAAAGATTTTATTTATTTATTTATTTATTTATTTATTTGTCAGAGGGATTGAGAGAGAGAGAGAGCACAAGCTGGCAGAGTGGCAGGCAGAGGCAGAGGGAGAAGCAGGCTCCCTGCCGAACAAGGAGCCCGATGTGGGACTCGATCCCAGGACTCTGGGATCATGACCTGAGCCCAAGGCAGCTGCTTAACCAACTGAGCCACCCAGGCGTCCCTATTTATTTATTTCTAGAGAGGGAAATTGGGGGTGGGGAGAACAGAAGGAGAGAGAGAATCTTAACTAGACTACAGACCCAGAGGGAGGCAGATGCAGGGGCTCAGTCTCACAACCCTGAGATCATGACCTGAGCAGAAATCAAGATTTGGCTGTTTAGCCCACTAAGCCACCCATGCCCTCTGGGGGGCTGTTCTTAAAGGGGGAAGGTGAGGAGGTATGGGGGTATACGGAAGTTTCCCTTTTTTGGTAACTGCTTAGTTGTAAGTAGCTCACTGGTCACTTAGGGTCTATGGATATTTTGAGGTGGATCACCTGATGGGCCTGCCTGTATTCAGCCAGGTGGTCACTGTGGGCCCTTTCCATATTTCATTGCTCAAGGCTGTTTGCCTAAAAGTGGCTTCTCTATTGTTGTTCAACGTTATAGCCTTGTCAGCAAAGCTGAGATCTGCACTCTCATTGGTTCCAGAGATTGTGCTCTTAATTTTATTGAGAGCTTGTGCTCTGGACTTAGTCATTTAGGCACTTTGGTTGAATGCTGGACACTCTGGGGCTAAACAAATGTAAGCCATGGCTCTATGTTTAAAGATCTGACAACTCATGGCTAAGTTGTGGGAGTGTATTCATAGATTTCAAACGATGAGAAGAGAGATGACTAATGAGATCAAGGAGGAATCAATGACATCTGCTCTGCGATTCCAAGAGGAGTTGGATAGATCATTTGGGACCAGCGAGAGAGAGATTCAGGCAGCATAACATTGAGAGTGAATAGGCAGAGGTGGTCTATTAGTTTTCTAGGGATACTTTAACAAAATGCCACAAACTTGGTGGCTTAAAATAGTGGAAATTTATTCTCTCACAGTAGGGGAGGCTAAATATCTGAAATCAAGTTGTGGCTAGAGACGTGTTCCCTCCGAAAGTTCTAAGGGAGAATCCTTCCTTGCCTTTTCCTAGCTTCTGGGGGCTCCTGGCATTTCTTGGTGGTTCTTGGCTTGTAGCCGCATCTCTCAAATCTCTGTCTGTCTTCACATGGCCTTCTTCCTGTGCCTCTCTGTGTCCTCTCCTCTTGCAAAGGCACCAGTTAGTGAATTTAGGGCCCCTGAAAATCCAGTATGAGCTCATCTTAACCAATTTCATCTGCAAAGATGCTTTCCAGTAAGGTCACACTCTCAGATGGATACACTATTAGTGGTAACAACACAGGGAATGTGTAGGTACCACGCTCTTCGAGAAAAAGGGAGTAAGTGGGAGATCTTTGTGGGGAGAAAATGTGAGTTGTACTTTAAACTACTTGTGTTACAGGTGACATTTTTGGATATGTTTTTTTTTTTGTTTTTTTGTTTTTTTTTTTTGGATATGTTTTAATGACAGTATGAAACAACTTTTTTCCCTTGGAAATACCACCCACTTTTAGGTCCTGTAAAGCGCTTGGTTATTGCCATACAAGAAATTAAACAGATAATTCTCTGTTGAAATATAGTTTCTTCTCTTTTATGAGTTTACAGCTCTGTTTTTCATGCTTTTCTGCATCTCCCTCTTCTTCATAATTAGCATGGTTGATGGCAAACATTTACTGACGGCCTGTTACATGTCCAGCACCAGTCTCAGACTTCACACTTAATTTTTATAGAAATCTGAAGAAAACTGACCTATAACCTTTTCAGAGGTGAGGAAACAGGTGATTTTTTTTTATTTCAAAGCTGCATTTTAATGAAAATGAAATATTCTTTGGCTATTTGATCTCATAATTAATAATGCAAATTTTAGTTAAAATGGAACCACAAGTTGTGCTATCAAGACAATAATCAGATAAATAGATGCCTCTTACAGTGGATAAGTTCTCAAAAGCTCTTGAAATACTCTGCCTGGAAACAGGAAGTTTTCTTTGACTTTGATCACAAGACAAAATTCAGAAAATGCTGGAACCTAAAAACATATGTTACAGAATCAAAGATATCTGATCAACCTAGTTTATCAATTCGTAAATTATGCTGTGCATTTTTTTTTGGTGATATGAAGTTACTGGGAACTTGGACTGCTGTTTGGGTGTGTGTGTGTGTGTGTGTGTGTGTGTATAAAGTGTTACCTTTAGAGCGGCTATTTTAAGCTTCTGTTTCTTAAAATTTTATGGGAAGGATTTTAGAAGGGTGACTAAGAACATCAGTATTAGAATCAATCTCTTGACTTCCCACTGTGGCTTGCTACGTGAATGTGGGAAAGTTGCCTAAACATTCTGAGTTTCAGTAACCTCATGGAGATAAGGGTACTTAACATATGCGACTGTTTTAATAATTAAATAAAATTATATGTAGTTACGTATAACAGAGTTATTGCTAAATTTCTCAAATAAAATTTAGTAATAAAAAAAGAACACACTTTTACTTCATCATTTATGAATTTATCCTCAATGGCTCTCTTAATTCTTGAGTTTGTTGCTGCAGTTTCATTAGTTCGTAGATGCATTTTAGCTTACCTTCTTTCATGTCACAGAATTAGATGTTAAATTCTTTCAACTTTCAAATGTAGACACATCAGTGTAGGGAAATATGAGAGATTCAATTCAAATGATTGTTCAGTTGCTTGTAATATATGCATAATTGTTTTTATGGATTGCTAGTTAGGTCTTTAACAATATGTAGAACACATTAGAGTTCGATGCAACCAAGTGATTTGGCATTTCTAAAACTCTTTGAAAAGATCAGTATTATTATTAGACTGCTAGAATGATCTCCATTTTATGTAGCTCACTAAACTCTGGTTGAAGTATTAGTTGATAATGACCCTATAATTTCTAAATCCTAAGATAACTTACTGTTTCCTGATGCATATAATGCTTATTCATAATTTTTAACAGTAAGATTTAGCTACTTTTATAAATAGGGATTTTTGTATATAAATGATTTTATCTGTTGCAAGTTTGCATTTTCTTTTGATTTTAACAGCTCCTTCTGTTTGCTACATACGTGTATATTTTACATAAAATAATATTGGGGCGCCTGGGTGGCTCAGTTGGTTGAGCAACTGCCTTCGGCTCAGGTCATGATCCTTGAGTTCCGGGATCGAGTCCCACGTCGGGCTCCCGGCTCCACGGGGAGTCGGCTTCTTCCTCTAACCTTCTCTCCTCTCATGCTCTCTCTCACTTTCTCTGTCTCTCAAATAAATAAATAAAATCTTTAAAAAAAATAATATTATTTTTACCTTCTAGGTCTTTACAGAAGAGTGACTAATTCACAATTGGTTTCCATAAGTACCACCTACCCCAAAGTGACTTATTTCCTATGTGATTAATTTGGTTCTCAGTATCTTAAGAATCAGAGGAAGTGAAATTCTGTTAGGTGATTTATGATTTATTAAAATGAATATGAAACCTGTGGACATATCTTAGATCTAAAAGTACAAGGCATTTACCGACAGAAGCTAGGAATCGATAAAGATAAATGTTTGTTGAAACATTCATTTAGCTAATAATTTTTAAATGCTATTAGAGTCTGGACTGTAGGGCTAGTTATAAAATTATCTACTTCTATATAATAAACTCAGTGTAGACTATGAAAGTGTCATATATCGTTTAGGTTTTGAAGTTTCCGTAGATCTCCATCCTCATATGTTTCTAAGTATTATTTCAGTTTGATATCTCAGTTATAGGAGGACTGAGTAAATTGTTTTCTGAAGATTGATATATAAAAATCAGTTGCTTTATTCTAATTTTGACTTTTAAAAATATTTCAGATTGTAGACATTTATTTTTCATACTTGTTTAGGTTTGTTTTTAAGTGACACAATTGTTGATGTACATTTTAGACCAGTATGTTTTACATGAATACAACTCTAAATTATAAAAAATTAGATTTTAGATTGTTTAAACATTCGATCCATTTATAATAGAAAAATTTATTGAAACAAACCAACAAACCCCCCCCATCAACCTCTGCTTTCCAAGGGATGATGTTAGAAGGCACATCAGTGAGGATATAAAATCACTATAATTTCAGGAACTATCGATAGAAAGTGAAAGAGCATAGCTCATTTATATGACTTCGGATATGCAAAAGGTATTGCTTTGCTCAGTTTGGGTACAAGGTTGGTAATGGCTGAATTACTCTGTAGGAAGATAGGAGGACAAAAGTTAGAGTAGAGAGAGTAACGGGTAGCGGGGATGGGGGAAAACAGACAGCAGAGAGGATGGTTGAGTCACATGATGGGGTGCCTGAAGGGCACTTAGGAATAAGGATCTAACATTAAATTTAAAATTTTTGATGCTTCAGAAGTATAACTTGTTCCTCTCCTCCATGCTTTCATCGAAGTCTGTATACCAACAATCTTTTTTGCTTGCGTGTATGAATCAAGAAGTGCTGGAGGTGAAGTCATAGTTATTGTTTGAATTTAAATTAGTTCCCTCATTCTTTATAGTTAATTAGAATTAAAGTATTCTCATTTTTTAATCTCTTAAATTTTAAAATGATCATCAGTTTGACAGTATTCCCAAATAGAACACTTTGATCTTATGTCATTTTCAAGTGACACAGCATCATTTTAAGGTCTCTAAGGAATGCCTGGCAGTGGCAATATTGTGGGTCTATACATAGTATTCCTGGAGCTGGTCATTAGCACCTTACATTGGTGGTCGTGTGTCAAAGCCCAGGGTGGTGTTAACAGCCCTGAGTGCCTATTTACTCTACGCTCTATTGACAGGAAAGTATGATCCATTGGCAACTCGTACACTGAATTTATGTCACTAATGAGTCATCCGCTGATTTATAGTGTGCACTATTACTATCCTGTGTCACAGTATATAGAAGTCAGACATCCATATTCGTATAGGGCCTAGAACCATTTGACATGTCATCAAGCATTTTAAAAAGAAAAGAGGATTTCAAGTGATATTAATGGTATTAGTGGTAATATTAGGTTGCACAAACTGTTCTTTTATTTGGTTTTTTAACGTATTAAGCAACAATCATAAAATCTCTTGAAACTGGGCTTAGTTGTGGTAAGGTTAACATGTATCCTTTATATAATGTGGTTCAAAGTTCATCTCAGTTGCTACAGTGTTGTGAAGTTATAATGGGATTACTCTTTGTCATGCAGAATCCCAAGGATTTCTACTCCTTTTCAAAATGCAAATCTCAGGAGATTACAGTTATAGACTCTTATTGACCTAATTTCGCTGATGGTTTAAATTCATTCATGTTTTCATCTGGGGAATTTTATGCTTGTAAGTGTAAGCTCATGCAGTGTGCCCTTACTCTAGTTCATGGCAACTTTGCTTCACACAATCCCGTTAAATGACCTATCGGGCAGTTTGAATAATTAGAGCATTAATTACATGAATGCCTGCATATACTTGTATGTACACCTATTTAAAACTGGGCTAATAAAATGCCAGCGTTAATTTACATTATATGGAATGACTTTGTTATAGATTAGTTTTCTACCACTAAATAAAATATGTCCTATCATGGTTTAAGATAACTGAGAATATGTTTAGGATTTTTGTGAGGAAACAGAAAATACGAAAATACTTTAGAATATAACACTTAAGTTTACCATAACATTTAGTATCTCTGCAATTGTATAATGGGATTCAAACTATCCACAGTATAAATTACTAGATAATTTATTTCCATTTTGCTAATCAAATCCCAATGCTTATTACATCAAAGCTATGTATTACTCATTTTTCTGAAGCTAAAGAACTTTTCCCTTTCCATTAGGATAACTACAGAATTTTGTTGATAAGATTGCATTATTTTAGATCTATTTATTGCTATGATTTGGTTTTGGAAAGAGACAGCCAGGAAGAATTATAAACTGTTAAAGCAAAGCATATATTGACCTTGTGATGTATAAACTGAACATTGACATTAGCTTAATAGGAATTTGAGCAAATAGTGTTATATTTGGTGTTCAGTATGTTTACGCATATATTCATAGTGGGCTCTCCATGGAAAGATCTGTGGAGAAAATGAGGTCGAGATCCTTGTCTTTGGACCACATTTCTCTTCGGTCTTCATTCCTGATATTCTGTTGCTCTCTCTCCTTTCAGATATGTTAGCTGGCGAATGAGCTAGATAAATATTATTCTGAAAGAAAACCCTGTTTATTATTTAGTTAAATTATATGAATATTATAAAATGAAGTAAGAGAATATTCCTATGATTCCTGGGATTTTCATTGGTTTATAATCTTTCCTGTCTAATTTTTTTATTTTTAAATGAAAAAAAATTTTCCCTGTTTTTATAAATCTATGTCTGTGGCTGACCTAGCCAGTTAGCAAATAGATTTCTATATCCAATCTCCTTCTTATATTTTCACTGGAAATCAGAACCTGATTTCTCACTTTCCCAGCCCCTTTCATTCATGAAGGGTTACTTTGGGACACAGTTCACAGATGTAGGTAGGGGCATTCGGAAAAAGATTTTAGGGGTGGTAGCTTTTCCCTGTTCTTGCTTTCAGTACTGATATAATGTCTGGTATTTGGTAACTATTTTGTGAACCTGAGGTGTTAAATATATTTGAGAGAGAGGCCCTGTGAACTAGGACTTTAACCCCAGCAGCCATTTTTCTTATGTGCGGTCTAACATGGTAGCCACTAGCCATGTCTGAGTAAAGAGCACTTGAGAGGTGGCTTGTCTACATTGAGATATACGGTTAGCATAAAATGCACACTGGATTTCAAAGACTTAGTATTTTATGTGTTTTTTTTTAAAGATTTTATATTTTATTTATTCATTTGAGAGAGAGAGAGCATGAGAGGGGAGAATGTCAGAGGGAGAAGCAGACTCCCGGTGGAGCCAGGAGCCCGATGTGGGACTCGATCCCAGGACTCCGGGACCATGACCTGATCCGAAGGCAGTTGCCCAACCAACTGAACCACCCAGGCGCCCTCAAAGACTTAGTATTAAAAAAGGAAAGTTAAGTCAGCATATACATGTTTTTTTCAAGATTTTATTTATTTACATGAGAGAGAGAGAAAAAGCAGAGGGAGAGGGAGCCCAATGTGCTGCTTAGTCCCAGGATGACCTGAGCAAAAGACAGACGCATAATGGACTGAGCCACCCACCTCTCTCTCCTCTCGGCTCATGGTCTCTGTCGCTATCTTTGTCTGTCTGTCTGTCTCTCTCGCAAATACATAAATAAAATAATAAATAAATAAAATCTTAAAAAAAAAAAAAGATGTTATTTTTAAGTAATCTGTACACCCAACATGGGGCTAGAACTTACAGCCCAGAGAGCAAGAGTCATATGCTCCACAAACTGAGTTAGCCAGGTACCCCAGAAAATTAAGTCAATATTTTTAATATTGATTGTATGATGAAATATATTAGATATATTGGGTTAAATAAAATATATTATTAAAATTAACTTTACCTGTTTTCTTTTACTTTTCTGGTGTGGCTGCTAGAATGCGGTGCTATTACATATGTGACTTGAATTTGTTTCTTACATTATATTTCTATTGGACAGAACTGCTCTAGACTTTTTTGCATGTGAGAAAGTAATGTTTAGGCCAGTAAAAGTTGGGCTGACTGTTGCTTACAGCTGAAAGCTTTCCTTGATGCTACCAAAGGCCATTTCTAATCACTGAATAAGGAGATCATGGAAGTCATTGGTTGATTCTTTTCTTTTCTTTTTTTTTTTTTAAAGATATTTTATTTATTTATTTGACACAGAGAGAGAAATCACAAGTAGGCAGAGAGGCAGGAAGGGGGTGGGGGGGGGGAGGAAGCAGGCTCCCTGCTGAGCAGAGAGCCCGATGTGGGGCTCGATCCCAGAGCCCGATGTGGGGCTCGACCCAGAACCCTGAGATCATGACCTGAGCCGAAGGCAGAGGCTCCAACCCACTGAGCCACCCAGGCGCCCCGGTTGATTCTTTTATACACACTTATAAATGTTATAGTTTTGATCAAACCACAGTACAAGTTTCCCCCAGTATCTGAAAGTAGAGTGAAACCTATAAAACATTTTGTATGCTGAAATGGCATGAAGCAAAGAAACAATTACCATTAATTTATATTTATATAACATTTTCGAGTGTTCCCAGACCCCTAAAATAAATGTCTTAGAATACATCTTGCTAGTGGGTATATAGAATAAATTGAAATAAAACCCACATGCTCACAGACACAGTGCAAAGTTATGGCTGTCTGATGCTGAGATGCTGGGTGTAGTTCCCAGGGAAGGAGCCTGGTGGGGCTGCTTGCTCTCACTACTTGTTGCAAAAGGAATGCTGAACTCTAGTTTCGTTTTCACCTTTTTTCACAAAAGTGAAAATCCTCTTTAGATTTCTCTAGGTTATCGAAAACAGATACTGATGCAGGTCTTTCATTAAGCAAAATGTTCTAATGCCAACTTTAGAAAAGCAAGATGATGTAGGAAAGATGTTAGGATTCGAAGTCGACAGCCAAGGAAGAATTCTTGATATGTCTTTGGTGCACAAAGGTGACTTTATTAAAGCATGGAGACAGGACCTGTGGGCAGAAAGAGGTCATGAGGAGTGGCTCATTATGTACTTTAAGGTTGGGGGCTAGGGATGGTGTAAATCTCTAAGGAGTTTGGAAGCAAGTTTTCCAGGACCTGGAAGGGGCTAGCTACTGTTGGGAAAAGATAATTTATTACTGTCTAATAAAACCTGTCATGAGACCTTTCAGATGTATGTCCGTGGGTCATATGCTTGGGGGATGGACTACCAACATATATCTTGGGGCGGGGGAGGGGGTAGAGATAAAGGAAAAGGAATTTTATATGTTAAAGTAGCCTTACAGGGTCCTGCGGTTGGGCCAAGATTGCCTTTGCCCTTAGCAAACAAACTATCGGCATCGAGGCAGCTGAGTCCCTAGAGGAATCTCACTCTGTTTCAAGAACTTGTCAAAGGGCTGTAAGTAGTGAGAAAATTTAATAATTTTTCTTTTGCCTTTGTTTCCCACATGAAAGAGATACCTGTATAGGCTTTACCACTTTTGTGCTCATCCAGCACTACCTTCTGGTTATGATTACTTTCAAACAAATAACATGTTTTAAACAAGGAGACAGACCTGGGTACACATCTAGGCTCACCTCCTTATTGTCTGTGGATACCGTAAGTTATTTAACCTTTCTGAGCCTCACATTCCCTAGTTTTAAAAAAAACAAGCCACCCCGTGGGTGGCTCAGTCGTTAAGCATCTGCCTTTGGCTTGGGTCCCGGTCCCAGGGTCCCAGAGTCCCAGGTTCCTGGGATCGAACCCTGCATTGGGCTCCCTGCTCCGCGGGGAAGCCTGCTTCTCCCTCTCCCTCTCCCCCTGCTTGTGTTTCTTCTCTTGCTGTGTCTCTCTCTCTGTGTCAAATAAATAAAAATCTCAAAAAACAAACAAACAAACAAACAAACAAAAACCTAACAAGCTAATTCCTGACTTGTTAGATAGTGTAAGGATTAAAGGGATAAAATTTATTTGAAATGAGTGACTCAATGACCGACACCTAGTGGTTGCCTCAAGTAGGGATAGCTCTTAGGAAAGGGTGGAGCTCAGTCTTTGGCAGTGGTTGGGTCAGAGGCTGGAGGGAAAGAGTTTGTATTGAGTGTAAAAGCCTATTGTTGTAAAGACCCTGGAGGGTTCTGTCGGCCTGTGTGGGGCCTGATCATCCACCGAGGGTCCTGCCTGAAGCCCTTCTCTTACCCTCTACTGCCACATTTCCATTTGCTCTTGCTAAGGCCAGTGGAGATTGGGATCCAGCCTGAATAACATTTGGGGATAGCAGCAAAGGACTAGTGAGGAAAAGCAGTGCAATTATTAATTTATAAAAGATAAACTTGTTTGACTAGAGACTCTGCACAATTTGATTTGCTTTTTTTGTCTGTTTTTCTAGAGTTTGTGCTGGCAGGTTTCTTAAGAGGTACAGTTTTGCTCTTAAATGTTTTAAGAGGAAAGGGGAAAGATGAGAGGCGTAAGAGCATAGTAGTAGATAGTATTGTTACTGATGTGGGAGAGAAGTGGGAGGCTGGCAGGTGCTCTTGGAAGGAAAAGGTCATCCACAGAAACACGTTCATAATTATATAAATGCATCCTCACCACCCGCCACACATTCTACACGGGGCCTGAAAAACATCCACATGGGTAGCAATAGCACTGCTGAGATACATGATTTAATAAGAGAGTCGGCGTAATTGCAGTCAATATCTCAAATGTGACATTCTAAGAAGAGCACAATTGGGAGAGAGAAGGGTTTAAAATGGATTAAAATTTAAACAATTCCCAATCAAATGAAAATGTTCTGGGAATAGTGCCAGAGTGTATTGTTGAATTGGTTTTAATATAAGCATTCTAAATTTAACCAGCTGAAATTATTTGCATTTTTCTTAAAATTATAAATGTGGATATGTTGTATGGATATTTAAAATACAATATTTATTCTTAAAACCAAACCAAAGCTTATTCTTGGTGACTGAGGTGTCAGAATATATGTTCAGAATAGGGAATTGCTGAATTTCAAGATGGGATAGAATCTTAGAGGTCAGAGTACAATTTCTTATTGATAGCAAATGCATCTGGGGAAACTGAGGCTTTGAACCAGCAACTGAGTAGCTAAGACAGGCCTGAAAACAGCTCTGGTTGTGCCCAAGTCAGGGCCTCTGTCCACGACACCCAGCTGCCTTCTGAAAAAACAAAACAAACAAAAAAAAACATCACCGAAAGGCTGGTTGCTGAAAAGCTACTAGTGGGAGCCCTGGGAAAAACTTGTAAACTGCCAAAGAGGTGGTATATGAAAACATGAAAATAAAAAGTACAAGTTTGAAATTCTGACAAAATATAGGAGTAGATAGGAAGTCAGAGAATAAATTACATGCTCCCTTTGTAATCTCAGGTGTCCAGGTCCTCTTCTAATCTGAAAAACAACAAACTAAATCCTTGGCCCTGATTGCCAGGAGCCAAGCCGTCCCCGTGTAGGTGTGTGTGAATGTGTACATAGATGTGTGAGGGTGTAAAAACACGTGTACCATGTCTCTGCATGCATGTGTGTGTAGGATTATGTGCAGGTCTCTGTGCGAGTATGTGTGTAGCTATGCAGAGGGCTCAGAAGGAAAAATGACTGGCTTTCTTCACCCAGTGCACATGCTGAATGTGTAGCCAGAGGCCCTCCAAAGTGGCTCTTGTTTAAAAGCAAAAAAGTCTGAAGATAGGAACCAAAATAAGAGGAAAATGTAGTGGTGGATGGCTACGATTATGAGATTTTCACCTCCCTGTATTATTCAAATTCTTTTTGAGCTTTGGGAATAGGGATGACCTTTAGCTTGCTTTTATATGTCTGATAGTACCTGGTGTGATGCGTTGTGATACTCGCTCACATACGTTAAATGTATTCTTTCCATTACTGTGTTGCTATACACAGTTATTCCACAGTTACACGGGTTGGCCTTTTGTTTCACTCATTGGTTTGATCACTAGGTAGCACTTTGAATTTCCAACTCAAATCTCTCAGTTTTGGGAAATTTATTGGATTGTTTTTTTAAAATCCCCTTGTCTTCAGGTTTTTGTTTTTTCTTTCTGGAACTCTTACTATTTGTTGAATTCCCCATATTCATCTGTTATTTGTTTCTCCTTTTCCTTATTTCCATCATTTCCCCTGTATATTTTTTGAGCAACTTCTTCAACTTTATTTTAATGTCTATTTTGAATATTTTATTTCTAACATCCTATTATTTCAATGAGAGTTTTTAAAATTTAGTTTTATTTCTTTTTCTCTAATTTTTTTTTCTTTAGGGATCTTCTTTTCAATTTTGGAGAATATTCAGTATAGTTTATTTTTTTCTCTGCTCTGCCTTTTCTCCAGTATTTTGTTAGAAGGTTTTCCTTAATGTCAGGTGGTCTCTGACTATCTGCTCATATTTGAGAGTAAGGCATTAAAAAGCTGATTGGAAGCTTTGTGTGTGTATGTGTGTATGTGCATACATCAAGTGCATGTATATGTGCATGCGTGCGTGTGTGTGTGTGTGTTTTATCAAAGACAGTTTATTGAGTAATGAATGGGCTTCAAAACAGTGGTCTCAGCTTGGTCTGTTTCACTGAGCTTGTTTCATTATCAGAAGGTTTTTTTTTTTTTTTCTTTTGAGATAATTACTTTTCTCAGAGAGGAATCCTCCAGTGTAATATCTGAGGAAGATAAGCCTGGCTTTCATTGTTCTCAGTGCATAGTGACAGCAAGGAGTTTGCAAGTCATCCCTTCATATGTGGACTTTCACTTGTTCACCTCATTTTCACCCTGTCTTGGTCCATTCAGTCTGCTATAACAAAAATATCATAGACTGGGTGGGTTAAATAACCAACATTTATTTCTCAAAGTCTAGAGACTGGGAAGCCCAAGATCATAGCCCTGGCAGATCTAGTGTCTAGTGAGGGCTTATTTTCTGGCTTTTAGATAGCTACTGTCTCACTGTTTCCTCATGGTGGGGTGGAGAGGATGAGAGAGGAAGGAGAGAGAAAGAGAGGGAGGGGGAGGGAAAGAGAAGGAGGGAGGGAAGGAGAGACCAGTGAGCAAGGAGTGGGGAGAGAAAGGAGGAAGGGAGAGGGTGTGCATCTCTTTCTTATCTCTTCTTAGAGGGGCACTAATTCCGTTCATAAGGGCTCTACTCTCATGATCTATTACCTCTGAAGGGCCCCACCTCTAAATACTACCACACTGGGGATTAGGCTTCAATATCTGAATGTGGTGGTAAAGCGAACATTCAGTCCATAGCCCACCTTCAGCTGTGTTTAGTGTCCCAGAGTAATCTTCAACTTCTCCATAGAATATTTCTATGACTTTTATGGGGAAGAAGCTGGAAGATCAGTCACTCAGCTGCATGCAGTGGGAATAAGGAAAGGGATTGGGAGGTCTGATGGGTTCAGTTATAGCTATCTCTTCTTTGAGCTACCTAGTGCCTCAAACTCCCAGGACTTCCTGGGGTTCTGTTAAGTCAGTCAGCTGGCATTCTAAGGCCACCTCTGTGCGGTGGCTTCTTGGCCTCTCTTTTCCTTCTCCGATGTGCTATATCAGTCTCAACTCACCTTTTTCCAGATTTCAAAATTTTTCTGGTTGTCTTCTCTCCAGCTTTCTTTTCCTTGGGATCTCCACCCTCTGCCATGCCCTTAAAATGTCATGACTATACTTTCAGTAAAGTGTGGTTAAGAAATAGAGTAAATATATTCATTCAGCCTTCAGCCAGCCATGTTTTACTGGAATAGATCCCCAAAATACAGTCTGTGGCAGATGAATGAATATATTTAAAGCTATTGATACACATTGGCATTTAAAAATTAAAAAAATTTTTAGCAGCCTCATTGGAGAATAATTGATATCTAATGAGCTGCACATAAAGGTCACAATTTTATTCCTTTTGATATATGTATATGCCTGTGAAATTATCACTATAATAAGTATCCAACATTCACAAAAGTTTCCTTATACCTCTAGTGCATTGTATCTATAGATCATATTGGGGAGAATTGGCATCTTAACAATATTGAGTTATTGGCCCTTGAACATGTTATATATCTCCATTTATTTGGGTCTTTTAAAATTTCTCTCAGTAATGCTTTGAAGTTTGTAGTTTATAGATCTTGTACCTTTTTTTGGTCAGATTTGTCCCTTTGTATATCATATTTACTTATAGTATTGTAAGTATCATGTTTACTTTATAGTATTGTAACTGATATTCAAAAGATTTCAATTTCTTTTTGTTCATTTCTACTATATAAAAATATAACTGTTTCAGTTTTAAAATGTATCGTACAACATTGCTATGCTCATTTATTCTTATAACTTTTTTTGCATATTGCATAGGATTTTATGTATAAAAGTTCATGTTGTCTGTGAATAAAAACAGTTTCCTTCTTTTTTCCCCAACCTGGATACCTATTATTTCTGACGTTGGTCAGAACCTCCAGGCCAACACTGAATGGTAATAGTGAGAGTGGGCATTCTTGTCTTGCTCCTCATTTTTTTTCATTAATTAATTTTATTTTATTTTTTCAGTGCTTCAAGATTCATTGTTCATGTACCATAACCAGTGCTCTGTGCAATATGTACCCTCCTCAGTACCAACTACCAGACTCACCCAACCCCCCACCCCCTCCCTTCCAAAACCCTCAGTTTGTTGCTCAGAGTCCACAGTCTCTCTTGGTTCATCTCCCCCTCCAATTTCCCCCAATTCACCTTTACTTTCCTTCTCCCAGTGTCCTCCATGTTTTTCCTTATGCTCCACACCTAAGTGAAACCATATGATAACTGACTCTCTCTGCTTGACTTATTTCACTCAGCATAATCTCTTCTAGTCCCATCCATGTTGATATAAAAGTTCGGTATTCATCCTTTCTGATGGAGGCATAATATTCCATTATATATATATGGAGCATATCTTCTTTATTCATTTGTCCGTTGAAGGGCATCTTGGCTCTTTCCGCAGTTTGACGATTGTGGCCATTACTGCTATGAACATTGGGGTACATGTGGCCCTTCTTTTCACTACATCTGTATCTTTGGGGTAAATACCCAGTAGTGCAATTGCAGGGTCATAGGGTAGCTCTATTTTTAATTTCTTAAGGTATCTCCACACTGTTTTCCAAAGCGGCTGCCCCAATTTGCATTATCACCAACAATGTAAGAGAGTTCCCCTTTCTCCACATCCTCTCCAACATTTGTTGTTTACTGTCTTGTTGATTTTGGCCATTCTAACTGGTGTAAATTGGTATCTCAGTGTGGTTTTGATTTGAATCTCCCTGATGGTATCGATGAACATTTTTTCATGTGCCTGTAGGCCATTTGTATGTCTACTTTGGAGAAGTGTCTGTTCATGTCTTCTGCCCATTTTTTGACATGATTCTCTTTTTTTGAATGTTGAGTTTGATGAGTTCTTTGTAGGTCTTAGATATCAGACCTTTGTCTGTAGAGTCATTTGCGAATATCTTCTCCCATTCCGTGGGTTGTCTGTTTGTTTTATTGACTGTTTCCTTTGCTGTGCAGAAGCTTTTTATCTTGATGAAGTTCCAAAGGTTCAATTTTGCTTTTGTTTCCTTTGCCTTTGGAGACATGTCCTGAAAGAAGCTGCTGTGGCCGATGTCGAAGAGGTTACTGCCTATGTTCTCGTCTAGGTTTTTGATAGATTCCTGCCTCACGTTGAGGTCTTTTATCCATATCAAGTTTATCTTTGTGTGTGTTGTAAGAGAATGTCAAGTTTTATTCTTCTATATATAGCTGTCCAATTTTCCCAGCAGCATGGTCTCTTTCTTATACCATTAACACTTCAGAACTTTTTTTCCATTAAATATAGAAATAGAAAGGTATCAGTACATTATTAAAGCCAAGTAAAATAAAGAACCCTCAGTAAAAACTACAGATTATAGTTTGCTCATGCTGATATAAATTTACCATTAATTATAGATTCAATGAAAAAAGATGTACATAGTGTTAATACTACTGATTGGGAAGAGGAGACCTATTCTCCCAACACACATTCATTTTGGGCAAATAGCTTTATTTTCTGGTTTCCAGTTTCCACATTTAAAAACCTGCAGTTAGGTCAGATGATCTTTCATTTTGTTTCTAACTTTTAAAAACTAAATCCAAACTTTAAATATTTGTTGAGTACTCACTACAGTGCTCTATTAGGAATTCAAAATTAGGTAAGACACAATACTTGTACCAGAACAGTCTAGTTTAGGAGGCAATAAACATAAGGAATATTTTAAAATGCCAATATCAGTGATAGAGACAATAATGATCTGGAACAACTGGGAATGATTTTGTCTCTCTAGGGGACATTTGACATGTTTTGAGATGCTTTTACTTGTCCTGACTAGAGGGATGGTGACTCCTGTTGCTAGAATCACCAATAGAGTGGAGGCCAAGAATGCTTCTAAATATTCTGCAGTGTACTGGACAGCCTCCCACACAAAACTTATGTGGACCAAAATATTAATAGGGTTGAGGTTGAGAAATGGCTCTAGAAATTCAGAGGGAAGACTACTGTGGAAATGAAAGATAGGATAGTTTCACCAAGGAACTGTATTTTTCCATGAACTTCTAACGTGGTTACAGCCGGAGAAACACAGCATAAACAAGGTTATGGAGAAGGGAATCAGCATTGTTTATTTCGGGAACAGTGAAAAACCCGGTGCAATTGGGGTTGGTGGCTCACATATCAGATAGAAAGTTAGACTGGTGTCGTATTTTGGAAAACCTCAAATGCCAAGATGAAAACTTCTTATTTTATTTATTAGAGAATGGGGAGTCATTTAATGGGCAAACTTGAGAGTAAGCATTGTTTTAGTTAGGTGAGTCTGGCAGTGGTCTGAGGATCATTGTAGTGGAGAGGCTGAAAGACAATCAGGAGGGTATAGCAATCCAGGCTTGAGGTATTGAGTATTAATTCAAGCAGAACTTGACTTAACCATGATGATTATACCACATGTCCTAGTCTAAATTCAATTACAGATTAGGGTAAAGCCATTCAGTGGCAGTAGTGCCAAATCATGTTTTCACACGAGTATATAAACAATCAGCTCTAGTTTGTAAGTGATGTGGACTTTCTACACTATGTAATTTTCCTCATGTGTTTATATCCAGTGTGTTAAAAAATTGTGATTTTATGTCACAAACTGAAGCGTTGAAAACTTTCATTTGAGAAAGTTAGCTTTTCTCATTTATTTAATTTTGAGTTCTTTCTGTCCCTGGTCCCTATGTTCCTTCCAGAGTAATGTTCTCTAAACTCTGGGTTCTGTAAATCAGTGCACTAACACATTTGGAACCATATTGGTTTCTACTTGCCTAGGCAAAAAATAACTACCAAAAAGTTCATCCCTCAGGCTTTCAGTGCAAGGTGAGGTGAAAATATTAGGAAATTTCTCAATATGTTTAAGTTTCATTATTGGCTTATATCAATAAGGTCAATGCAAGCAACAAATTTTCCTCCTTTTTTCTTTTGTTCCCCACTTCTCTGATCCAATAACTGACCCTAGTTACTTACTTCAGTGTAATTAATGCATTCAAACTTAGATTTGGGAAAGAAAGTTGTTCGTTTGATGTCTGGAAGGAGCAGTCATATGACCACTGCAGAAGTAAATTGCTCTACTCAGTTGTTGTAATCACTTTGTTGTACCCAGTTTGTAGCAGGACTTTAATAAATATCAAAGGTGTGAATGAACAGATGAATGGATGAAAGGTACCCAACAGAGCATAGTAAAGATCTTGGAATTGATTTCTGACTTTGTCAACTGTTAGCTTTTAGGATTTTTTAAAATCAAAAGAAAAACAACTTCTTCTTTTCTTCCTCTTCCTCCCCTTCCCCCTCCCCCTCCTCCCTCTCCCTCTCCTCCTCCTTTTTCTTCTTCTTCCTACTAGAAAGAAACTTTTAGGAAATTTTAATTTAGAAAGTGAGCTGCTTTCAAATACTGATTGTTTTGGTGATACTCATGACTGATTTAGATAGAAGTTTATTTTTTTAATGCTTCAAGCTTTTATTTAGATTCTAGTTGGTTAACATATAGTATAATATTAGTTTCAGGAGAGGAATTTAGTGATTCATTACTTACATATAACACCCAATGCTCATCACAAGTGTCTTCATTAATACCTATTACCTATTTAGCCCAACCCTCTGTCCACCTCCCCTCTGACAATCCTCAGTTCTCTACAGTTAAAAGTCTCTTTTATGGTTTGCCTCTCTCTCTTATTTTTTTTGTTTCCCTTATGTCCATCTGTTTTGTTTCTTAAATTCCACATATGAGTGAAATCATATGGTATTTGTCTTTCTCTGACTGATTTATTTTGCTTAGCATAATACACTCTAGCTCCGTCCATGTTGTTGCTAATGGCCAGATTTCAATCCCTTTGATGGTTGAGTAATATTCCATTGTGTAGGTATATACCACATCTTCTTTATCCATGTATCAGTCAGTGGACATTTGGGCTCTTTCCATAATTTGGCTATTGGTGATAATGCTACTATAACCATTGAAATATATATAACCTTTGATTCAATATTTTTGTATCCTTTGGGTAAATTCCTAGTAGTGTAATTGCTGGGTTGTAGAGTAGTTCTATTTTTAACTTTTTGAGGAACCTCCTTAACTGTTTTCCAGAGTGGCTGTACTTGTTTGCATTCCCACCAACAGTGTAAGAGGGTTCCCCCTTCTGATTTAGATATAAGTTTAGATCACAGAAGAGAATTGAAAATAATGGACTTAGACTTTTTAATGGAAATTCTCTTTCATGATGAATGTGTCTTTTGGAAAGTTAATATACTATGAAGTAACTTTTCTTTGAAGAAAAGTATTAAAATGATTTCTGTAACTAACCATGTACTTGGTCTGTAAACTAGCTCCAGTACAGCCGCTGCCTGGTGATCTTTCTATTGACATGAAAATCCCATTCAGTAGGTCATTCTGTTGATGAAAACACAGTCTTACTCTGTGAGATACATTGTGCCAGGAAGGAGGAAGAGAACCTTTCACCAAAAACTTGAGGAAAGATAAGGGAGGAGGTGTCAGTGCATGTGTGCGTTGAAATATTACCATTAGAGCTAACTCATTTGGCAACACCACTCAAAATATTCCCTTATTTGGTTTCCCTGTGTAGAGAATGCTCCAAATTACTTCATAAGAGATAAACTTAATGGGCAAATAATTTCTTTTGTAACAAGGAGTATTGGAAGTGAAAACAGACTCAGAATGCACTTGTCTGTGATCACTCAGAACAGCATTAAAATTGCCTAGGAGTTTGCTGTCTATCATCGATGCAAAGATTTCCTTAGATTATTGAAGCAGGTAATTAGGAAGATCCAGAGCTGCTCTTGGGTATAATGATACCATCACCTTTTTTTTTTTTTAAAGATTTATTTATTTGAGAAAGAGAGAGAGCATGAGTTGGGTGGAGGGGCAGAAGGAGAGAGGGGAAGCAGACTACCTGCTGAGGGGGGACCCAGATGCAGGATTCGATCTCAGGACCCTTAGATCATGACCTGAGCCAAAACTGAGTCGGACACTTAACCAGTTGAGCCACCCAGATGCCCTGATACCATCACCTTTGATCACACAAAACTATTTTTTAGGACAACTTCTTGATAGAGATTGCTTCTCTCCAGCAATGTCAGGAACTTGCTTCCTAGAGCAGCTAGTATAGCCTGGCTCATGCTAATCACTGTCTACTATCCTGCCACCATTGGCCTTGGTTGAGGTCACATTTTTTTTTTAAAGATTTTATTTATTTGACAGAGAAGGAGAGGTCACAAGGAGGCAGAGAGCCAGACAGAGAGAGTGGGAGAAGCAGGCTCCCTGCTGAGCAGAGAGCCTGATATGGGGCTCCATCCCAGGATCCGAGATCATGACCTGAGCCGAAGGCAGACGCTTAACCCATGGAGCCACCCAGGAACTCCAAGGCCACATATTTTGAAGGTTATATTGTAGATATCTGATAAGCTGCCTCAAAACTTCTAAGATGAGGGGAAATTTTAAAATAATATCAAATAATATCAAAATAATAGCTTTTGAACTTACCTGAGGAGTCTGTTTTGAACTATGGTCTAACACGCAGGACTTGATTTAGGAGGCACAGTTTTAACTAGTTCACAATGGAGATCCTTAAGGATGGTTTGATCATTCCTGAACAGAAATGCGAGGCTCAAATGAAGGTATTTCCAATTGCAAATCCTTCTAGAATGGCTCTGCTTCTTAGACACACAAGGGCTCCAAGTTTTCGCATTGGGTAAAAGTTGCTAAAAAAAAGAGAAATGAGGCTGCTGCTTCTATATAACATAGGAATATGATAATTAATCTTGGAGGTATGGGGATTTTTGCTTAAGAAATTTCATGCAAAGACTTTTGGCTGTATGAAAATAAGCCTAGAACTTAGTCTGGAGTAGCAAATAAAAAAAATGTGAGATAAACTATACTGCATGATTAATTAAGAGGAAGATGGGGATTCTAATGGGTGATAGGTTGAAGGGATCTAGAAGTAGACAGCAGAGAGGAGACAAGTAAGGGACAGAAGGTGGGAATGGGGCCCAGGAAATTTTACTGGACAAGGGCAAAAATACAAGTGTCAATGGAGAAATTCCCCATGGTAGTCTAACTAAGGAGTTGTCATAGAAAAATGATGTCTAAATACTCATCTTAATTTCTTATTTGGTCCTGTGCTACAATCTCCCTCATTTATTCCCATACCTTTAGTAAAATAGATACAATAGCCCTGAGTTAATAGTGCTCTGAGGAGAAGCTTTATCTTCATTTGGGCCGTTTAGCAAGGACAGCAACTGCAGTGTGCTTGACAGTGGGATGGGAGATAAGCACCTAAATCTGGTCTAAAAATTTGAAGCTGGAGTCAGTAGTCTAAGAAATATTGTAGAGATGCTGAGTATTCTACTGTACTATGCTCTTGGGGCTCAAGGTTTTTAAAATTTACTTTTTATTATTTTTAAAGGCTTTTTAAAATAACAGTTTCAGGTTTATAACAAAACTGAGAGACAGGTACAGAGATTTCTTTTCTTTTTTTTTTTTAAAAGATTTTATTCATTCATTTTAACAGAGAGAGAACACAAGCAGGCAGAGAGGCAGGCAGAGGCAGAGAGAGGAGCAGGCTCCCCGCCGAGCAAGGAGCCCGATGTGGGACTCGATCCCAGGACGCTGGGATCATGACCTGAGCCAAAGGCAGAGGCTTTAACCCACTGAGCCACCCAGGCGCCCCCAGAGATTTCTTATATACTCTTTACCCCAACAAATGCCTGGCCTCCCCCATTATCAGCATTCCCCACCAGAGTGGAGCATTTTTTACCAAGGATGAACTTATGCTTATAGATCACAATCACCCGAAGTCCACAGTGTACCTTAGGGTTCACTCTTGTACGTTCCATGGGTTTGGACAAAAGTATAATGACACTTATCTATCATTATAATATCCTACTGGAACATTTTACTGTCCTGAAAGTCCTCTGTGTTCAACCTGTTTGTCCTTCCCCTTCTTCCCATGCTGGACTCTTGGTATTTTATGCAGATACTAAGAAAAAAAAGAAGACGGGGCACCTGGGTGGCTCAGTGGGTTAAAGCCTCTGCCTTCGGTTCCGTTCATGATCTCAGGGTCCTGGGATTGAGCCCCACATGGGGGTCCCTGCTCGGCGGGGATCCTGCTTCCCCCCTCTCTCTGCCTGCCTCTCTGCCTACTTGTGATATCAGTCTTTCTGTCAAATAGATGAATGAAATCTTTAAAAAAAGAAAAAAAAGAAGACTACTGAAGACTGTAAAATATGGGGAAACTTCCCTATAGTAGAAATAAGCTCAAGAGGAGAGAAGGGAAAGGAAAAGGTGAAATAATAAGAGTCCCAGGTCATGGCATTTTAGTCTTTTACCTCCTCAAATATTTTATATAGGTTAAATGAAATTAAAACAAAGCCAGGCACAGCCTTGAGAGAAGAAAATAAGAGAAAAACAAACAAACAAACAAAAAACCAAACTAGCAAGCATTCAAAAGACAGAGTGCTGCTGGCTAAAAATGGGATGAGTCTGTACACTTGATCTCTGTCAAAGGGGTTGTATAACAATTCCGGCTTTCACTTAGCACCATCTGGCAAAGCTGCATCTTCTCCCTCAGGCCTGGGACCTTTCTCAATCTTCTGATTTTACTGCCCCCTAAGGATATCCCTGAGTGGAATGCACCCTGAAAAAAATGATGCTCTTGAAGTTTTTCTGAAGATAGAGGGGAGGGTTAAAGGGGCAGTCACACAATGGCTTATCAACCAGTGTTCCAGAGAAAGGGGACATTTTTACAGGAGTGGGAAGTATAGAAGATAAACTGGACCAGTGTCCTTAGTATTTCTAAAGGGAGTCTGAACATTAGGGTAGGATTTGAGTGGACAATTTAAATGTGCATTATCCATTTAAATTGGCTTTATTGGGTGTCAGTTAATAAGGTCTAGTCTTCAAGAAGGTACCTGATAATACAACTCTCAAACTTTAGAAGATTAAAGTTATCCTGGAAGGAAAACAAACATGAGGTTTTATGTATGACCTGGAAAATTTAATCTCTTGGGCTTTAGTTTCCTTATCTGTGAAATAAAGAGATTTGAATAAAAGATTTCCTAATGTATCCAGTTAAAAGATTTTATGATTTGATAATATTAATCAAACAGAACTTATTAACACTGAGTGCTAATTAAATTCAAGGCACTCTGAAAAATTCGAGTGATACAGGAATCTAAGACTGATCTTTGTCTTCAAGGATCATGAAAGTAATTGGAAAAACAAGATATAGGAGTAAGTAAAAAAGTATAAATCCCATTCCACAAACTCAGCTGTACAAAAAATAAGGCAACTTTTGTTTTCTAAAAAATAAACTTAATATGAAAAATTTGATCTTAGTTACTTTAGGGTTTTCCTGTTCTCCAGAGTTGTGGCACACACAGTTGTGGGGGCCTTTACATGTTCAGCTGGGGGAGACTCTGGTATGCAATTGTCAGGTCAGATGTTAATGTTAGGAAATTCAGGCAAGGAAGCCCTGCGTGGCTTCCTCAGATCCCGTGCTGGTCTGCTGCTTCCTTGTCATGTTTGGGACATGGGGAACTTCTCCAAGGCTGCCCGTGCCCATCTGTGACACGTTCCCCCCAGGCAACACTCTCTGGGTTTTTGAGTTTTTACTGGTTGCCTTTAGGGACCTCTGCGCTCTGAAAAACTGTGGATGTTGTCTTGATCTCCTTGCTCAGGATATATCCTTAGTCTGGAGTGAATCATTTTCCCTTCATGCTTCTTCAAAGCTATTCTGTTTATGTTCGTGAACTCTCTTAAGTTGTCCATTGGGTTTTGGTTTCTGAAATTCCAAAGTAAGAAAAACATTCAAACTCCTTCTTAGTCTACCTCCCCTGAAGCAATGAGTCATAGAGGCTGTTGTCCTTTTTAAATGGAAAGGAGAAATGGAAGAGAAAGGAGAAATTTATTGAGAAAGAAATTAATATCTTAAATAACTTTATTAGTGACTAAAAAATCTTAGAAAGTATAAGAAAATGATCTTTTTTTTAAAGATTTTATTTATTTGACATAGAGGTCACAAGTAGGCAGAGAGGCAGGCAGAGGGAGAGGAGGAAGCAGGCTCCCTGCTGAGCAGAGAGCCTGACTACGTGGGGCTCGATCCCAGGACCCTGAGACCATGACCTGAGCCGAAGGCAGAGGCTTTAACCCACTGAGCCACCCAGATTCCCTGAAAATGATCTTTTCTATCTGGATGTGATTTTTTTGTTTTTGGTAAGTACATTTTAACCCTGCCTGATTATAAAGTGTAGATTTTTGTAAGGCCCCTGGAGGAGGCCTCTTGGAGGATCTGAGAAAGAGGAAAGAATTGACAGCCTCATCAAAGAAGGGCTAGAGGGCACCTGGGTAACTCAGTTGGTTAAGTGTCTGCCTTCAGCTCAGGTCATGATCCCAGGGTCCTGGGGTTGAGCCCCATATCAGGTTCCTTGCTCAGTGGGGAGTCTACTTGTCCCCTCTCCCTCTGCTTGCCACTCCCCCTGCTTGTGCTCTATCAAATAAATAAATAAATAAATAAATAAATAAAATCTTAAAAAAAAAAAGGACTAGAGGATGTCTATCTTCGCTGATTCACAAATTAACAGAAAATTAAAACTATTCTTTCCAGAGAGGAAGCCAGTGACAAAGCCACATGAGGGTGGGTAGTTTAAGAAATCTGCTGCTGTCAGTTTTGGGTGCAGAAGAAAGGATGCAGAGGGAAGCAAGTAGAGAATCACATAAGGAAAGAGACTTCTGGGAAATGGTGCTCCCTGTCTAAGGTCATGTAATCACTAGATTCTAAAATACAGGTTCTCAACATGAGCTTCAAGGGTCTGTGAGTGCCTGGAGAGAGCTTTTAATATTCTCTTTGTGTTTAGTTTCTCTTAGAATCTGATAAGTGCATATGTTTAACTTCTGGGAGGAAGGTTGGAAGGGAGTTGTCAGAATCATGGTGCCTTGCTGAAGGGTTGTAAAAGGGTTTTTTTACTTAAGGCACAGAAGGTTGAACTTGGGTTTTTCGGTGGGAGTAGTTGCTCAGATGAAAGGGCAGCCTGACATCAAAGGGAGCGTCGAGGTGGCCCAGTACCCAGAGAGATGACCAACACAAAGGCTCTAGTGTGAGTACTGTTCAAATTAGGTTTATGGCATCAGGGGTAGACAGAATTGGTGAGGACAAGAACCAAGGGCCTGTATGCCTGGAAGTTAAACCAGCCAAGCCGACTGTGGTTAGACCAAATTTGTGTGGTGGTTTAAAAATGTGTAGCATGAATAGGACTGTTTCTAAAATTTTGTCACTACGTTGTTGTTTTTATCCCAATTTTGTTTTTCCTTTAGCATTTTCAGAGAGCCCCCTTTGAAAAATGCGGTGTATTGCAACTGAATTATGGGATAAAAAAAAAAATTTCTCTCTCTTCTCCCTGTCTAAATTTGGAGAACGAAAGGGTCAGTGTGAGGGTCCCAGTTACCCAGCAGACCAGAGGCAGGAAGATGTGGTGGAGCTAGGATCACACCTGAGGTGTTTCTGAACAGAAGACAGGGCGCACTAGACGCGGAAACTTAAACTGAACCCAGTAGAATGTCCTGGTGGGGAAAAATCGCTGTGGTTGGGTTTGCTGGAACAGATTTCATGAAATAGTTTTCCTTTGAATCAGACCTTGAAATCTGGGTAAGAACTCAGAGAAATGTTCTTAGGTATGAGTGAGCATGCTTTATCTATATATATTCGTTTCTACACTCCATTCATGAAACACAGCATGTGTTGGGAGCAGTCCTCTGAAGTCGTTTCGCGTATTCTGGATTCTCAGGCTTGGGTGTGTGTGATGAGGAAGGTGGGCAAATTACTTTCAAAGTTACCACTGTAAAGTAAGCTGATGGTGGAGTAAATGAAGATGTATGGAATGTTCTACAGAAACTAATTTTTAGGAAATCTGAAAACCTGTATGAATCATCATTTCACTATCCCCTTATATGAGTTATGAGATGGGAGACAAATATTAGCATTACTATAGTATATATACTAATATATATAGTATATATATTACTATATATAGTATATATTACAATATAGCATTACTATAGTAATATAGCAAATTACTATACTTTAGCCTATGGCCAAGAGAACTCTGACCTTGCCTTTCACGTGTAGGGGGCAGGTAAGAAAATCATTTGATTAAGTCGCAGATATATATCTGTAGGACTTCAACTGGGAAATTGTTCATTGGACTATAGATATAACATTTAGATGGCTTGTTTAAGAAACGAGGCTTACATTTCAGAAAGACTGACTTCTAGTTCTTATTCTGTTACTAACTAGCACTGTGACCTTGGACATGATACTTAATCTCTTTTTGTATTTTCTCATTTTGAGAGTTAGATTATGTTAGGGGTCTCTGATCTTTCTCTGGGTGGGATCTACTTTTCTTTCCCCCCTCTAAAAGCCTGTGGCCTGATAGCAAAACTCTAAATGCTATTTTGGTTGTGAAGATGGTTAACAAAAAACTGTTATTAACTTCATTTTATAACTTAATGTAAACTTGTAGTATAAAACTCTAATCCTTCCATCTATGCCAAGGTCTCTAGCATTAGCATTTAACATAGGAATTTTGAGAGGAAACAAACATGCAGACCATAGCAGAAGTGTTGCATGAGTATTAAAACAGTTTAGCTTAAAAAAAGATTTTTTATTTTTAAGTAGCATTTATACCCAGCATGGGGCTCGAACTCATAACCCTAAGATCAAGAGTTGCACACTCCACCAACTGAACCAGCCAGGCACCCCCTCCCCCCATTTTTTTCTAAACCTCCCTAAACCAGATTTGACTTTGTGGCCTCTGGGTGTTGCCCTTTTTTAATATTTCTGAATTTCTGTCAGTGAAAGAATGAGGGACTTTCTGTGATGGAATTTCTCTTCCTCTTGAGTTTCATCACACTAAACTGGCAGGTAGCATTCTGTGTAGCCTTCTATGTGCTCAAAATCTGTTGATCTAGACTAGTCAATGTCCAACATCTCTTCTAACATTAAAATATTAAAATTCAGATTGAAGATTTAGTAATATTAATGCCTTTTTATTTTTTATTTTTTTATTTTATTTTATTTTTTTCAAGATTTTATTTATTTATTTGACAGAGAGAGAGGTCACAAGTAGGCAGAGAGGCAGGCAGAGAGAGAAGGGGAAGCAGGCTCCTCGCCAAGCAGAGAGCCCGATGTGGAGCTCAATGCGGGGCTCGATCCCAGGACCCTGGGATCATGACCTGAGCCGAAGGCAGAGGCTTTAACCCACTGAGCCACCCAGGCGCCCCAATGCCTTTTTATTTTTTAAAGATTTTTATTTATTTATTTGACAAAGAGAGCACGAGAGTGAACCAGCACAAGTAGTGGGGAGCAGCAGAGGGAGAGGGAGAAGCAGGCTCTCTGCTGAGCAGGGACTGGTGCGGGGCTCGATCTTGGGGCCCTGGGATCATGACCTGAGCCGAAGGCAGACACTTAACCGACTGAGCCACCCGGGCGTCCCATTAATGCCTTTTAAAAAAGGGGGGTAAAAAAAAGGGGTGAAGGGGCAAAGGTGGAGGGAGAGGGAGAGAGAATCTCAAGCAGATTTCCTGCTGAGCATGGAGCCCTATGGTGCTCTATCCCACAACTCTTGAGATCAGACCTAAACCTGAACCGAGTTGGACACTCACCCTACTAAGCCACCCACGCACTCCTTAATGCCTTTTTGAAAACAGTGTCTAAATTTCTGAGCTAGAATGGGATCACAGAGTAAGGGGAATAGGATATAATTCATCTTATAAGGAGAGTTGAAGTTCTCTTTGCTTGATGATGCCAAACATTAATGATTCCTGTTTCTATACATGTGTTTTCTTATATCAGCATAGAACTTTGCACGAGTCCCAGTATTAGCGAACAGGGGTAGGGATTCTCATCCTATCTTTTTTCCTTCAGGGATGTTATAAGCACTGCTATAAAAAGTACTGATTTTTCTCTGGGTATGATACCTGCTGACATAGGAATTCAGTGTTTGCTTTGTGTATAAGGAATTTGGTAGGTAAGTTTTAAATGATACTTAATAACAAGGAAGTTCCAGAGTTTTACATGTGGACGGAATCTCAAGATTTTTGCCCAGTGTTTCCACTTCGGGCATACTTCTCTGTCCACTAATTTAAAAAATTAGATGTGGTTAGGAACATAACCTAAAATTTTTAATAAAAGTGACATTTTGTCACATTTTCTTATTTTTCTACCTGACTTTAAAAAACATGTGGATTAGCTCTGAGAGAAAGGTGTGTAGAAATCATTACCTTTGCCACATTTGACCATAAGCTTCTGAAATTAGATTCCTCAATCTAGTGAGAATTCATAGCCTTGATTATATTTGTAACAATTGAAGTCACACAATCATTTCATAATGATTACATATTTATAGTATACAGATTTTATGATATTTATAGTTTTAATTTAATAGCAAACCCGCAGTTTCCATGCTGCAAATGGCTATTAAAATCACGGGAATCATGGAAATTAGATTTATTTGGACTTCTGTGGCTGCCTGAATTCCACAAGATAAATGCCAGATTATTTTTTTTTTCTTGCTAGATCCCATACTTAAGGAAACCATAAAAAACTTGGAATTTCCTAAATAACTGTCACAAAGATATAGTTCAATTTAGACTCCCAAAAATGCATTATTATGCAGTTTCCTCTTCCCCACCTCCAAATGCTGCCTTGCCTTCCTTTTCTTCCACCTCCCAGTACTCCTGGCATGCTGTTCAGATTCTATTAGCTTCATATTTAACATAAAATTCTAAAAAGTTATGGCTGTGGATTACTAGTTTTATAATTAAATCAAAAGTCATAGCCAAATTTTATCATCTTAATAGTTTTTATTTGTTTGGGCTAGATTCTTAAGGACGAATTTCAAGGTGCATCTGTCAATAAGTATTTATAGATCACTTGTTGTAGGTTCAAAACTGTCCTTAGTTTGGCACGCATGTAATAAACTCTCAGGCATTATTCTTTCTTACTTTTTTTTTTTTTTTAAAGATTTTATTTATTTGAGATAGAGACAGTGAGAGAGAGCATGAGAGGGGAGAAGGTCAGAGGGAGAAGCAGACTCCCCGCGGAGCCGGGAGCCTGATGTGGGACTCGATCCCAGGACTCAGGGATCATGACCTCAGCCTAAGGCAGTCACTTAACTAACTGAGACACCCAGGCGCCCCATTATTCTTATTTTCAAAGGGCTAATAGCAGCAGGTATTATAAACAATTTAGAAGAAAAATTGAAGTTAAAAAAAACTCTTAGGAGACTATTGTGGGAAAGATGAGCTGTGGATAATAGCATTTCCTATTAGTTGGGTACATTGACAAGAGGGATATAGACCAAGGAATCTGAGATACAGTGATGGCTACTAGGAAGTTCTGGAAGTCAAAAGAGAGCGATGACTGGGATTAAGAGTTCATAGGACAGACATTAATTTATCTGAACAGTGACTTCATGAGTAGATTTGCTGTCTCATTGAGATTTGAGAGGTTTACACTATATCTAATAAAAATTATCTGTGAAAGTATAAGGTGCATGCATGTATAAAATTATCTATGTTTTCATCTATCCATTTGTCTTTATCAATCTGTCTAACTATACTTAGCACAGGTAAATACACATAGGGAGATACCCCATTAAATAGCCATACGGATCCTAATCCAAAGTTTGAAAATATCTCAGGATAATTTCTGAAAGAAATACATCTATTAACTGTTCTTCATTTTGCAGATTGCTGTCCCTGTAGAAATGAGTGATTCCTTTTCCCTGAAGATTTTTATTCTTTATTCATGTTATTTGTTTCTGTGGCATGCAGTATGCATGTCAGCCTCATTTACATATTTAATAAGTCATTAGTAGGAAATCATATTCTTTTTTATAGGCTCCAACTTTCTGATTTATTTTTGACACGATTGTATTTTTCAGGGTATTTCTTCAGAGAATCTAGGATTTTAATCCATAAATGTGTGGTAGAATCAAGTCTCTGCCTTTTTCCTCATTGCTATATTCTTTCCAAACAATGGAGTTTTAGGATATATAAACACTAATTTCTGGTTGACCACTTTTCCAAGGTCATATTATTTTGCTCCAATTAATATTATATTTGAATATTTGCATATCCCATAGTGTCTTTGGATTAAATAGAAAACATGTGATTAATTCCATTGGTAGCCACATCACTGCTCTGGATACCTTATTAACATATAAATGATTCAGTTGAAAATGGAATGTATTCCCACTACATTTAGTCAGAATGTGGTAAAAGCTGCTTCATTAGTATATTTCCCTTGTATCTCTCTCGTCCCTCCCCATCTAATGCCCCATCCTCTTTTTTTTCTGATACCCTTTCTTGCAAGATCCTCACTGATAAATGTTAGCTTCTGCCCTGTGTTCAAAATTCCATTTTTTTCATTAACTTTTACAATAAAATAGAAGCTTATATAAATATTAGCCTGACTTTTTTCTTTAAGGAAACCAAATCTAATCCTAAGTAAATTGTCATTAGTCAACCTTTCAGGAAAGGTCTCAATTTTGATTGGTTGTGTAGGCTATGAAATGAAGAAACTGCAGAGAGACAACATAATAATGCAGTCCCAAGGCTGGTTATGCTATGTACTCTGGCCTGGATTTGAGAGGAGTAGGGCCTCTGGAAGGTTTCTTGGAGAAGTAACATTTAATTTGACCTGAAGAGCCAAAGGTAGCCTAAGAGAGTATGTGGTAGGAGATTGGTAATAAAGGGAGGGAAAGACAGTAGAGAGATATCAAGTGATAATAAGTATGTCAGGGTGAGATAAAGGATTCTGGGCATGGGGATAGAGGTCAGCCCAGACAGGTATGGAGAAACCAGTTTCAAAGGACCTTTTAAATTAGCAGCTAGCCTTGGATTTTATGGCTTGAACCACTGAAGAGAAACAGTGTATCAACATACTTAAGTGTTGTTAAATCATTTAAACAGGGCTGCAAATAGACTGGGATGGCTCTAATGCCATGGTGGCCTAAATAAGCAAACCAAAATCTAGGTCTGTAAACGCCTCAAGGTTATAAAATCAAAACAACAAGGCCTACCACTCACACACAGCCAGCCAGGCTTTAAGCTATAGCCAATCCAATAATTTCCTTTCTTTGCCTCTACACTTTTCTCTGTATAAGTCTTTTCTCTGGAGCCTTTTGGCAGTGTTCCTAACCACTTCTTATTTAGTGCTGCCCAATTCTAACCAATTTTTGCTCAAACTCTGAAGATTTTTAATATGCCCGAGTTTATCTTTTATTTTATTTTTTTAAAGATTTATTTGAGAGAGAGAGTGAGAGAGCACGGGCAGAAGTGGGGGAGGGGCAAAAGGGCAAAGGAGAGGAAGAGGATTTCAAGCAGACTTCCCACCGAGCGTGGATCCTGACCTGGGAGCTCAATCCCATGGCCCTGAGATCATGACAGCCTAAGGTTATTTTTTAATAGTTGTTAAATAAGAATGCTATTTTAGTCTCAATAATGTGAATATAGTGCTGTATTTTAACAGCAAATGATTGTCTTTGACAACATTTTGGAAGTTCAGTCAATAAATTAATCAGCCAGTATCAGTCAATGGAATATAACATATTTATTTATTTGTTTGTTTCATTTTTATTTATTTTTCTTTTTTTCATGGAATATAACTTTTTTAAAGCAAAAATTGCTTCTAAGGAAATTTTCTTATTTTGGCATTTCTTAAAATCTCTAACAATGGCCCTGGATTGTTCCCCTGCTTTTAAACAGCATTGCATTTAGTTCTGAGGATGTGACTGATGTGTAATAAATTCCTGTTGATTTAAATGGTATTTCTGACCTATTCACACCAAAACGCCCCAAAAAGTCTTATAAGAATAACTGTTTCCTGATATAAGCAATATAATTAAGGGAAAGGAATTTTCTATAAGTATTTTTATATTTTGATATGAAACATAGATGTCAGGAAACATTTATTTAAAAAAAGCAAGAGGAAACTTAATTATCTAGGGGAAAAGTTGGGAAATACTTTAAGGCCCTTGGAGGAAAGCACACATTAACAGTATTATAAAAGGTAAGGAATTAGTCACTGTAGAAAGAACCCCTCTGATGTTTGGCATTCTCTGCTGTCTTAATCAAAACCCAGAAATAATTTGAAAATAAGACTCCTGAGCATAAACATCAACAAAAGTTGCCAATGCAAAATTATGAGAGAAAAAATAACCAGTATTCACATATATGGAGCTGGCATTCAAAATTGATTTTTATGAGACAAAGGGGAAGATGTGAGAACTTTTAAGAAATACAAAGGAAGGGGCGCCTGGGTGGTTCAGTGGGCTAAGCCTCTGCCTTTGGCTCGGGTCATGGTCTCAGGGTCCTGGGATTGAGCCCCGCATTGGGCTCTCTGCTTAGTGGGGAGCCTGCTTCCCCCTGTCTCTCTGCCTGCTTGTGATCTCTCTCTCTCTCTCTCTAAATAAAATCTTAAAAAAAAAAAAAGAAATACAAAGGAAAATAAGAAAGAAAACAATGTGGGTAGAAGGGAAGAAACTGATAGACAAGAAAAAATGACAGCAGAGATAAGAGGCCATGATAGCTACTGTGGAAAAGATGAAAGGCTGGGAAACGTGCCCGTGTCCAAAGAATCAACTGGAAAAATATCAAGCTCTGGGGACCTGTAGCTGAAGAGAAAACTTATACTTAATTTCAATAATTTTTTTCTTTTTTTAAAGATTTTATTTATTTATTTGACAGAGGAGAGAGAGAGGAATTTATTTGAGAGAGGAGGAAGCAGGCTCCCTGCTGAGCAGAGAGCCTGATGCGGGGCTTGATCCTAGGACCCTGAGATCATGACCTGAGCCAAAGGCAGAGACTTTAACCCACTGAGCCACCCAGGTGCCCCTAATTTCAATAATTTTAAGCGTGTGTTTTGGCCACTGTTAAATGCTACAGCTGTATTTGATCAGTCTAGAGACAAATTTAGAGATTCCCTTAATGTATGAAAATATTTTACAACCTTAAATTAGTTGTAACCCATTTAGGAAAGATCTGTACACTTGATTTCTTTTAATACAACAATAAAAGGAATAGTGTAATATATTTTAGAATTGTTTTCAGAAGCTGATTAAAGTGAAAGTTCCAGAACTTGAAGTATCAAATCTTCATTTGTCTGAAACCCAAATAACCCTTTTCTAAGCTCTATCCACTCCACTATGATATTTTTCTTAATATCAATAAATCAAAATTTATTTGAATTATCCAACTAATTTTGTTGGTGCATTTTACCTGGGTAGGAACAGCCTAATTTTGATTCTTATTACTAAAGTTCTTCTTTTTTGTATAGCTGGTTTAATAGAAGATCACTTAAAAATTGTTTTGGAAAAGGATATGATCGCTTTCTCAATTGTTAAAAATTAGAAATCAAAGTTTCAGTAATACATTATGTGTTCAACCGGAATCTAGAGCGTTCAGTGTCACAGAAAATTATAGTAGTAATCCCTTGTGTGTTAATATACGCCTGAAGAATAAAATGAAATAAAATGCAAATGTAGAGACTTCTTCTATAGTCAGAGGGTTTGGACATTTTCCATTTTTATCTGCTGCAACCACACTGCCAAAGGGCTGCCTGAATTTCCTTATCTTTAGTTTCATACCTGAATTGAATACGGTTAGTTGTTTTTTTTCCATTTAAATGTGTGATTCAATTTTGAGAATTTCTTAAAAATAGTCTAGGGATTGTAAAAGTCCTTGGAGTGGAGCCAGATCTTCCTGAATTAATATACACTCTTGTCTGCTGTCAGCTACACATGAGCACCATTGACATTTGTCATGCATCTTTCATCCCTAGTGCTCGTGTGCCACACGATGCCATTGTACTTCTACAAACATTTCTCCAAATTCACTTTCAGCAAGTCAGATTCCTTTTCATCAATATGTGATGATCTTAATAGGAATATGTGGTCGAAATCCAGTACAATAAACAGAAGATGTGCAAAATCAAAATTTAAAAGGTCAGCAGCTTCTTATTGCTGCCCACATCTTTGCATTGCTAGTGATTAAAATTGGCGTGCATAGTAGCAGGAATTTTCTGTCTCATTTTTAAATTCCCCTCTTGATTTGTAATCTAGAAGAACAGTTTTCTTTGGGGACTTACTTTTATCTCCAGTGCTCTCTGATACCCCAAACCATTGATTTTAGAAAATACTTGGAATAGTTGTTTATTATAATACACGAATTCTGAAAAGATATTAAAATATGGTAAAAAGATCATTTCCATTTGTTTTTTTTGTATATCAGTGTGGGCTGGTATATATAAGTGTTGCATGAATATTAATAAATGTCTGTTCATGGTAATGTTTTCATGGGCTGCAAACCTTTAAAATACTTCTATCCTAAGATACATGCCCAGCATATGATAATATATCATTTATTTAGTTTCCAGTGTCTGGGAGAGATTATGAAATCTCACACAGACCCTTTAAGGTCTTTAGCATGTTCTGTGGCCAACGATTTATTTATTTTAATGTATGGTGAAGCTAATGAGGAACAAATTTCAGATATAACACATAGGGTTTCCCCACACCAATAAAAGAGAAAGTAACCATGGTAAGTGGGAAGAGTAAATAGTCTAAAAAAATATTCTTAGTATTTACTGGGCTCTTGGTGTCCTTTTCAGTTATATCAATGTGTAGTTAGCATTAAATATCGAAACACAGCATTCTCCTTTTTGATTTGCTTGGAAGTTTCCTTTGGAAGAACTAGCACACCACTGCTACTGTATAACTGCACTAGAGCTCACTAAAGTCCTTGGGGTGCTTTTTTTTTTTTTTTTTT
>CM052799.1:159370049-159428862 GCA_028533885.1 Nasua narica | reverse complement strand
TTTATATCCTGAGACTTGACTGAATTCCTGTATGAGTTCTAGCAGTCTTGGAGTGGAGTCTTTTGGGTTTTCCACTTAAAGTATCATATCATCTGCAAAGAGTGAAAGTTTGACTTCTTCTTTGCCAATTTGGATGCCTTCCTTGGGGTGCTTTGCATAGTTAGTAGTTATATGTATTTCAGGTAATGGAAGGCACCCTGATAATGTTTGGTTAAGAAGCCAATTCCTTAGGGTGTGGAGCTACGAATTCACTGGAATAGAAGAGCAGTCAGGTATGAAATAAAAAAAAAATCTCTAGCTAACCTATCTTTTGAAAAGGTGATAGTGCTGATGTGTGTAATTGTAATGATGTTTATAGGAGAAGCTGGTGCTGTTTTATCCAGATTCTTCCCAGGTGTAAGCATGCATGGTTCAGAGACAGTAAGTGTTGTCTACGAGAGGCTCACCATTATTTCCTTTTACCTCCTGGGCTGCCATTAGTTGCTATCTGGAGATGGAGAGGGAGGTTATATTTCCCCCCATCACTGCCTTTCAACCGTTGGCAGAGTGTAACCGATTGCTAAGACAGAAATCCCAAAGTTTTGCCCCCTTGGCTTAATGGGACACAGCTCTGATAGGCCATTAATGCTCCCGAGAGCTCCTGATGGGATCAGGCTGAGGCTAGGACTCAACCAAAACCACACCTTTGTTAGCTTCTTTCTTGACCTGTTTCTTCCGCACTGCCACGGTGAATCCCTTGCGTAGAAAATAATTCCATGCTTTGCCTCGAGGCAGCTGGATCTAGGACAACATTGATTTCACTCCTTCATTTCTAGAATGCTTATTGCAGACATTGTGCATTCATGTACAAAATTGAGTAAGAAATAATTCCTGCTTTTAAGGCACTCAGGGTCTGGTGACACCAGAACCTTACAGAACACCTTATAGATCATTACAGAATGATGCATGCTTTGATAGAGGATAGAACAAGAAGTCTAGCATGTGGCTTGGTCAGGAAGCTTCAAAAAGGAGGTGGCAATTGAGTTACATATTTATCAGTAGGGATTTGCTAGACAGCTAGAAAAGAAAGACAGAAAAAATTCTTCTTTCTCTCTCTTTTTTTTTAAGATTTTATTTAATTGAGGGAGAGAGAGAATGAGAGAGAGAAAGGTCAGATGGAGAAGCAGACTCCCCAGTGAGGAGGGAGTCTGATGTGGGATTTGATTCCAGGACTCCAGGACCATGACCTGAGCCGAAGGCAGTTGCCTAACAGCTGAGCCACCCAGGCGCCCTTCTTTCTCTTTTTTTTGAAACACACAAAAGCATAATGTCTTTGGGAGACCACTGCAAGCTTAATGTGTTAAGAAGGGATATAGAGGATGGGCTTGATGTAGGTAAGGGGCAGGCTATGTAGGGCACCAATACAAAGAGATTAGATTTTATACTATAGGATGTGGATTTTTTTTTAAAGTTTTTATTTTTTCATTTAAGCAATCTTATACCCAAAGTGGGGCTTGTACTCATGACCCTGAGATCAAGAGTCACATGCTTTTCCAGATGAACCAGACAGTTGCCCGAGAATATGAATTTCTGAGAGACAGGATCGTATCTGAAATTTTAAAAATATTAAACTCTATAAAAGAAGGAGGTACATTGAGAAAAAGGAGGAGGGGCAGTGAGATACTGGCATAGGTAGTTGGCAGAATTCTTTGAGGGTATGGGATCTGAGAGATTCAAAAGATTTAGGAAAACTGATAGTTTATTAAATGTCAGGGATGAGGGAGGGGAAAGATTCTAGGATGAATTCTGGGGATCTGGCTTCAATAATAGGGTATCTCATGGTTCCAGGAGGAATGTAAGGGAAGATCTGTTGATTCTGTTACCAACATTTTTAACTTATATTGTCTTGCAAATTTCTAATGGTTCTTTAAGTAGATAAATTCACGGAGAGCTGGTATATACAGGAACTAAGTTACCCAGGTGCCCCATGATTTTTTTCTTTCAGAAATCTTTATTAATGTTTCTTTCTTTTTTTTTTCTTAATTTGACAGAGAGGAGAGAGATCACAAGTAGGCAGAGAGGCAGGCAGAGGGGGTGGGAAGCAGCCTCCCTTCAGGGAGCCTGATGCGGGGCTCGATCCCACGACCCCGAGACCATGACCTGAGCCGAAGGCAGAGGCCTTAACCCACTGAGCCAACCCAGGCACCCTGTAATGTTTCTCTTTCAGGTTGTTAATGCCTTCCTCATTGGCAATTTTTTTTTAAAGATTTTTTTTTTCTTTTAAGATTTTATTTATTTATTTGACAGAGAGAAAGAGATCACAAATAGGCAGAGAGGCAGGCAGAGGGAGAGGGGGAAGCAGACTCCTTGCTGAGCAGAGAGCCCAATGTGGGGCTCGATCCCAGGACCCTGAGATCATGACCTGAGGTGAAGGCAGAGGCTTAAACCACTGAGCCACCCATGTGCCCCTAAAGATTTTCTTTTAAAGATTTTATTTATTATTTGTCAGAGAGAGATAGAGGAAGAACACAAGTAGGGGGAGAGGCGGGCAGAGAGGGAAGCAGGCTCCCTGTTGAGCAAGGAGCTCTAAAGGGGACTTGATACCAGGACCCTGAGATCATGACCTGAGCTGAAGGCAGCCACTTAACCAACTGAGCCACCTGGGCGTCCCCTCATTGGCAAATTTATCTTGTTTTCTCCCCACTCTCTTTACCCACTCAAGCATTCCTGTCAACTAAAAAGTTTTATAGACCCTCCTATCCTCTAGAAAACCTTGTCCTCCCATTTATTTTTAAATGTATTAGATAGTTCTTAATAAGTACAAATTATGTTTCTATTTTCTTTGCTAGTAATACTCTGTTTAGAAATCTTTTTATAAAAATAATATTCTTTCATAACTTTCAACATACTATTAGTTTAAATGGTTTTTATTGAAGATGCTAAAGCAGTGGTTTTCACTAGAATTTTCTCAGGATTTCTTCCAGGGCATGTAATAGAAGATTCATGTGCATATTTCTGTGAAGTTTGTATGGTACTTATAATCTACAAGGGTAGCTAAAGCTGAAGTACCACAAAAATCTTAAGGGACTGGCCATAGCAGAGGCCTATGTTGAAATATGGTGGACACAGAAAGCAAACAGAGCCTTATGGAAATTTCAAGGACAGATGCAGTGATTTGTAGATAAGGATTTACAAATTTCATTTACAAATGAACTGCTTTTCTAATGGGCAACTCCAGTATAGCCAAGGTGATTTAACAACTGCACCTGAGATTCATTTATTTAATGATTAGCCCTAGGAATAAGAGTGAGACTTGTTAATCTTTAAATAAAATATGTAAGTAACTTGAAAATGAAATAGAATATGTGCGTGATCACTTTTGTCAAAGTGAGGAGGACTTCCGTTTCTGAATTATTATTTTTGAGTTGGGAAGTCTATTTTTAGACTACATTCAACAAAATCTTTGTTAACTATGAATTTCCATTATAATAAGAAAAAAACCAAAATGTTCAAGTGATTATAGGCCACAATTGTTTACTTATCTATTATTTTAATTTCTTTTTTAATTTTTAAAAATGCTTTAAAGATTTATTTATTTAGAGAGAAAAAGAGTTCACGTGCATGTGCGCGTGTATTTGGGGAGGGGCAAAGGGAGACAATCTTCAGACTTCCTGCTGAGCACACTGCCCCACGTGGGGGTTGATCTCACAACTCATGAGATCATGACCTGAGCCAAAACCAAGAGTCAGATGCTCAACCAACTGAACCACCCAGGTGCCCCTACAATGTTTTTATTTCTAATATATCCTGAACTTAAAACTGACCCATTTAACATGGACAATGAAATTTCTATTTCTGTTCATGTTTCTGAAATAGATATAAATATTCTTGAAAATAAATGATATATATGAAATGTATAAGTAATTATATCCTATGAGGTAAGATATAGTTCCCTATGATGTAATATAAAACTTTTTTTTAATATTGCTATTCTGGTACTTTAATTACTAAGCTTTCTATTTGTACAAGCTAGTGTATACTTTTATGCAACCTTAAATAGATTTTAATATTTTACTAATCAGTAGAACAAATATAGTCCATCTAGGGATAACTCCATTTAAATATTAGTTGTAAGAAAAATCATCTTCAGGTCCAAAATTCTTTTAGAATATATGATTTTCAAATTCTGAGACTATGCAATAAAGCAATGGTTATTGACTTGGTAATGAAATAGAATATGGAAAACAGTTAAGGTATTCAAATAATGTTTGATTTGGTGAATTTACTTACAATGTGCTATTGGTATTTAATAAGGAACTGGTATACCATAGGAAATTATTTTTAACTGAAACACAAAGTAAATGGACATTTTTACTTCTTTGTTATTTTACAAAGGGCATTTCTGTTTTACCACAATCAATCTTGCCAACCTGTTAGTGCCTTTGACCCTGATCTGAGAACCTTTTACTTGAACTTGGCCTTTCAAATAGGGTAAATATGATCATGATTGTGGTTTGTGGAGGGCAGAGACACAGCCAGCTTGGGCTTATCCAGCCAATACTAAGTGCAATATTATGGTGTAGAAGAGGAAACATGCCAACTCAAAGATGAAAGAATTTCCTGTGCTTCACTTTTCAAAGCATTCAGAATTATTGAGTTGGCCCCCGATGTAGAGAAAAATATTCTAAACTGGAAAGTAATTTGTTTGAAAGGATTTTCTCCCATGGTGAAAACCCATGAAAATAACATCTATATATTATAATATATAAGGTGAAAGTTGATATCCTATATCTCTAAGTAATATTTTCCTTACATGAGGGAAGTCTCTGGAGTCTTGATAATTAAAACTATCCAATAATACTGGCAAAGTGGATGTAGGTTGGGATTTTCCACCACATAAGTATTGGCTAAGTTTTACTGCCTGAAAAAAAAATGTGCTTTTTCATTAGTGAGTTTTTCTGTATTACTGTGTGCCAGTTGTAACATTTATTTTTGTTTTACACAAGTTTTGATTTTTCCTCATATAATTAAATTCAGATTTTTATTGGCTGGAGTTGGTTTCTTGGAAATTTTTGTCTTCAAAATGACTCTTGCAAGTAACCTCTAAGTCTTGTTTTTGCCTCAAAAAAAGGTACAATTTAGATGGAGAGGAAAGATGAGACGTGAATTCTGCTGACAAATGAGTATCACTTTCATCATTCTGTACCCATGAATAAGAACCTAACATGTCTAAGGGTACCTGGGTGGCTAAGTTGGTTAAGTGTCTGACTCTTGATTTTGGCTAAAGTCATGATCTTAAGATCATGGGATTGAGCTCTGCGTCAGGCTTAGTGCTAGGCCTGGAGCCTGCTTATGATCCTCTCTCTTTTTCTCTCTCTCCCCCTCTTCGTTTGCGCCCCCCCCCCCCCAGCTTATGTGCATGGTACACTTTCTCTCTCTCTCTCCCTCTCTCGTTCACTTGCTAAAAAACAAAAAAACAAAAAAATCCCCCCTGAGGTGTCTTAAAACTTCTCTCAAAAAATACTAACTCATCTATTTGACCTTGGAGTTCTATTGACCTTGGATCACTTTATTATCCTAATACTATTTTTCTCCTGCTGTCATTACTCTATTGTCCTAGCAATATTTATCCAATTTTATCTGTTTTCTTCTTCTGAAATTTTTAAAATGATTTTCCTCTTATTTAAAACAGCCTCTTCTGCTTTCTGCCCATTCAAATATAGCACATTCTTCAAGGCCTGCTGAAATAGACCTCCTGGATGAAGCTTTCATAGATAAACTGGCCTGCTGTATGTCTGTTACTTTAAATGCCTTTAATCATATATGTATGTGACCTGATTATCTATCTACTTACCTATCTTCTTCCTTCCTTCTATCTATCTATCTACCTATCTATCTATCTATCATCTATCATATTATCCCACTGTGATATAGCCATTGAACTAAACACTTGTGATATCAGTGTACCAAACAGATGAGTAAACTTGCCCTCATGGAGCTTACATTCTCTGGTTATACATGATGAACAGGAACATATTATAATGACTAAAAGCTTGAGTTCAGAAGTTGGACAGAATTGGGATCAAATTTCAGCTCTAACTTCACATAATTTCAGTTACTTTTTCCTCCCCATGTGTAAATTAGGGATAATAGTAATACCTTCACGTTAGGTTTATTGTGAGAAGTAATTTTTTTTAGTTTTTATTATTTTATTTTATTTTTAAGGATTTATTTATTTATTTGAAGAGGAAGGTGCAGAGGGAGAGAGAAACTTTAGCAGACCCCATGCTGAGCGGAGCATGGAGCCCAATGCAGGGCTTGATCTCACGGCTCTGAGATCAAGACCTGAGCCACAATCAAGAGTCCGAGGCTTAGCTGATTACACCACCCAGGAGCCCCTCTTGTGGGAATTAAATGAGATAATGCTTTTTTTGAAGAGACTAATTATGTGGAGCATCAAGAAGAACATAGAGGGCATTGTGAGAAGGAAGGGAAGGGTGAATGGGGGGAAATTGGAGGGGGCGATGAACCATGAGAGACTGTGGACTCTGAGCAACAAACGGAGGGTTTTGGAGGGGCGGGGGTGGGGGGTTGGGCGAGCCTGGTGGTGGGTATTGAGGAGGGCATGTATTACAAGGAGCACTGGGTGTGGTGCATGACCAATCAATCTTGTAACACTGAAAAAATAAACATATTTGGGAAAAAAAAAGAAAAAAAATAAAATATTAGGGAATTATTGATATCTCCTTCAAAGGTAGCATCTTATTAAAATGAGAATGAATAAGGAGGCTTCACTGAATGTACGAGCCACACAAGTTCATTTGGCTTTATTGATATTTTTACAAAAGATGATCTTTTTCTCTTATAAATCTGCAAAATTAGAAAAGCAGCTCTTTGCTGATTACCATAGTTGTGAAAGGCAGTTTTTACTCTCCAGAGGCTTAACTGCCTTCTGATTATAAGAGTCAAATTACCTGATTTTTCCACACATACAGGATATTATTTAGTAAATGAGTAGGTCATTGTACCAAAAGGTGTCTTTCTGGTCTCAAAAAAACTTTTCAAATGATTTAATATGTACCTAGAGGAGAGAGTTATTACTAATGATCCCACCAAAAACTGACTCTGTCACTTAACTCTTCTTATGATATTTTATTTCTACCTTCATATGAAGTGGTTCTTAAAGGATGACATTCATCTAAACAATTGTCTGAATTTATGGAAGTAAATGGACTTGGTTCATTTATTTATTCATTCATTTTTTTCTCATATGTTGTACTCCTTCATTCATTAGATTTCTTTCACGTTACTATATTAAAATCTATGAAAGAGGTAAATGATTGAATGAGAAGTTGACTTGGGGCATGTAAAGAATCAAACAACTAGAAAATAAGGCTACATATTGATGCAATGCAACAAGAGCAAATGACTTATGGTGGTCAGGGAAGTCTTCTTGGAGTCAAAGTTTGGAAAAAAATGAATGCCATGCATTGGCTAAGAAGCAGTCAAGTATTAAAGGTAGGGTACATAATTAATCTTTTATATTGGGATATTTTATAGTAAGACTTTATTTTTGAACAGTACACTCTTCAGTTAGATAATAGGATTTCAAATGCAAATGCTAAAATAAAACTTGCTCTATAAACAGTCTATCTAAAGTTTGAAGGTGGTGGAAAATTTTCTTTATACATTTAAATTGTAGTAAACCTTTTCTTTTCCTTAGCATTTTTTTTTTTTTATCCTTACTGATAGGAAAATATGTCAGGACTAAAACACATTCACATACACACAGAAAACCACTTAAGCAGGATGCACAATTTTTCCTCAACCCATGTGGCCTTGAAAATGAGTATGTGAAGGAAGAAACTGGTCTATATAAAAGTGTCTCTGATTCTTGGGTGGCTTATGGTTAGTGTTATTGTTTTTAAAAACCGCTCTTGGCTTCTGTGGTACATTGACCTGTGTGTGGAATCTCAAAGTAAATGTTTTCCACTCTGTGGGACACTGGGTCAAAGACGAAAAGTTTTGTTCCCTTTCCAGTAACAATTTTTTCCCTGCTCCATATTCACATGATGATTTAAAGCCGTTTTCTTTATTTGAGGCTAATCTTCTTTCTTAGAACAAGCATTTCATAATTTGGGAAGCCAGTTTCCAAGGCCTGAAGCTCATTGTAAAGCAGGGTGAGGCAATCCTTTATTTGGTCTAATTTTAAGGCTGTACAGGGCTTACTTTCCACTACAAGGAGCTGTTGTTCCCAGCATTAGCCCTGAACATTTTGGTTAGATCAGATTTCTCTAGAATACTGCTACAAATGCTTTCTCTGATTTAAGCTATTAAGAGCTTGAACACAGATTAGTTTATTTGATTATCTAGAAAAGCTATGAAGGGATGGACAGTGGATGCATACATTTTTATAGGGGAGAGAGAAAGGGTGCATGAGCAGTTGGATGCACTATCCAGTTGGATGATGGAAAATAGGGAGACAATCTTTACTGGAGGCAGCTGAATGGATGCCTTGTGAAGAGGGAGAAGACTGAAAGTAAGAAAAGAGAGATGCGAAAGAGGAGGTCTCCCAAAACAAACTACCTACATGACAACTTTGTGTTTTTCTCTGGCTAGAGTGAGACCCTGTCTGGGGTTGCCTAGAGTGAGCCATGTCTGACATGTCAAGACATTTGGCTTGTGAGAGAGCTACTTCAGGGATTCCAAGAGTTCAGATATGGCATGTGGCTATTTCATGCAAAGTTGGAGTAATCTGACTGATTCAAGATTCCCCTAAAACTGATTCAGTTCCCCCAAAAGAAAATCTGGAGCACCCTTTAGAATTTCATAGGACTGGATCTTTGAAGCATGAGTCCATTAGATACAGCCTGGCCTATGGTACACTAAGGTAAGTATCAGACTTTAGTCACATTATCTTCCTGATGGAGTATGCTAGTTCTGACCTTCTGGTTTCATATGCCCTTTGCCTTGTATGCCCAGCTTTTTCTCTCTCCAAGTACTTCCCATATGTGCCTCCACCAAGGTCACGCATCTCTCCTTACCTCTGCCCTCATTTCTTGTTCAACCTCATTCTGTTTCTGAGCAAACAGAATAGTATAAGTGGAGAAAAAAAAAAGTATTTCTCCCTCTACCCATCTTGGGTTCTCCAGCTGGGGCCTAATAAATTAGATAGGCCAAAGATAGATAACAAGAGAAAAACAAATATAAGTTTGTTAACCTCTGCATGTACTTGGGAGTATCTAGAGGTGAATAACTCAAAGGGGTGATTAGATTTAGTCTTATATACCATTTTAGGCTAAAAGAAAAAGGGGCTTGGGGCTTCTGGGATAGGAAGGCAACTTTTGAGAAGGTATCCAGGAAAAGTACAGTAAGCAAGGATTTTTTAATAAGGTTTGCTGTGTAGATATAAGTCGGTGCCTTCTTCATTGATCAGAGTTGTTAGAAGTCTGCCTCTTTCTGGTGCTGGAGAGAGAGACACCTTTACAAACACAAATTTCCTTTACCAAGGTAGAGCTTGTGCCCTATTTTTAGAGCTTTCCTAGCCTCTGCTGGTTCTCAGTGGCCTTTAGCTCAAAATAATCCATACCCCAAAGAGACATAGTATGTTATATTCTGGTACTCCACATTAGCTTCAGCTTTCTGCCTATGGAATTAGGATTAAGTGATATTCATGGATTGGCCAAGACTGCTTGATCTCTCACTCTGAAGGCTTTTTGGTGTCCCTTACTAGGACCTAGATTTTCCTTTCTTAGCAGGTAGTACCATGATTTACCCAATTGTTTATGCTACTTATGTATGATACTTCTTATAGCTCACCCCTGTTTCTAACCTGTTGGGGATTTCTGCTGACTGGACTTCTTGAATCCATTCTTTGTCTTCACAGCTGGCATGAGACAAGGACATTGACATCTTTTGCCTACATTGTAGAATACTCTGTATGCCTGCCAATGTCCACTCTTGTTTTTTCACAGTCTAGTCAAGGGTGACCTTCCTAAATGTGAATGGGATTCATATCATTCCTGAGATTAAAGATTTTTAATGTCTTCCTATGGAATTTAAAATAAAATCAGCTTCAAAAAAAATTAAGAAAAATCAGCTTCTTACTAAGGTCTACAAGGCTTGGTGCGACCTGACCCAGCCTCCATATCTAGAGCTTCATTTTAACATTCTCTCTCATACTCACTATTCACTATTTCCAGGCATAATGATCTTCTTTCAGTTCCTGGGTCACATGAGGCTCTTCTGCATCTTGGAACATCTGCCTGAAATGACCTTTACTGTATTTCTTCCATGACCAGATCTTTCTGTTTTTTCAAGCTTTTGACTTTAGTGCTATTCCAGCTCTCAATTTTGTTGTTGTTGTTGTTTGGTTATGGTACTTCTCACGGCTTGCAATTAACTTATTTTTCTGTTTATATATTTGTTCTGTCTTGTACCCATATGTTCTTTTTGAGATGGTAGTCTTTTTTTTTTTTTTTAAGATTTTATTTATTTATTTGATAGAGAGAGAGAGATCACAAGTTGGCAGAGAGGCAGGCAGAGAGAGAGGGGGAAGTAGGCTCCCCGCCGAGCAGAGAGCCCATGGGGGGCTTGATCCCAGGACCCTGAGATCATGACCTGAGCCAAAGGCAGAGGCTTTAACCCACTGAGCCACCCAGGCGCCCCTTGAGATGGTAGTCTTGCTATTCTTTTTTACTCTTCTGTGTTGAGATTGTAGTACAGTCCCTGACACATAGTTAGCTACTCAATAAATATTTGATATGCGAACAGCCAAGGGCAAGTCCTAGTCCCAGTACTTTGATAAAGATATATCAGTGTTGACTAAGGGTTGTTCCTCAAAACATGCCTTTGATTTTATAGGATTATCCTCTTATATTAAGTTTGCATCTGAATGAATTGGGGTTATACCTCTCAGAAATTACTAGATTTTTAGCTATTTCTCTCTAAATAAACCACTAAACAAAATTTTTGCCCTTACCTCAGGAATTATTATTGTCAGAAACTTAGTCTTCAGAATATACTAGTCAGCTAATCCAAAGCCATGAATACAGGTTTTATAGCGGTTTCCCCAAGCAAATCATGCATACTGTAAACCTTTTGAGATTTTACTTAAAAAAATTAGTTTCTTAAGCCATGCATATCTTTTTGTTTTCCTACCTCCTCGTGTCTCTTATCTATTTAGGAGAGCTAATTGCTAAAAGTTCACAGATGTAATTGCATTGAAACATCAGAATAAGCTGTTCTTTTGAAGTAAAACTGAATAACTATAGTTATTAGTTCTGAAGTGTATCTGACCCAGTGGCATTCAATAGCATATATCTCATCACTATATTGTATAAAAGGCTTGACTCCAGTTCAGGAGTTTAAACTTTGCTCATTGTACATTTACTTTTCAGTAATATTAATTAGCTAATTTGTGAGACACAAATAAGCTATAATTAGTATGGTGCTTTGATATTTTATTTCTAACAACGGGAAGATGATTACCTTCAAAAATAATAAAAGATTTAAATCTAAGTAAGGATCTAAATTACAGTCGTTGAGTTGTGAAGAAAAGTGAATTCAGTTAATCCCCATTTGCATGTGCCAATTAGTTAAGTATTAATCAATTTCCTATATAAATGGAAATGAGGAGACCAGGATTCTTTGGTAAGATAATGTTTCTCATTAACACAAACACAACCTCCTGACATTTCGTAAAATAAAAAATCTTTCCCTTTCCATTTTCCTTTTCAAAATATCTATTGATTTATTTTTCTATAGTTATAGAATCTGTTCATCCCAACACATTTGTAAGAATTTTTTTCAGAATTCCTCTTAGACTTTAATAATAAAGAATAGCTGTTGAGCAGAATTTAGAGTATACCTTAGTTATTATTTTAATTAAAGCATGATTGACACACAATGTTACATTAGTTTTAGGTGTATAACATAGTGATTTGACAAGTCTATACATTATTGTATGCTCACCACAAATGTAGCTACCATCTGTCCCATAGAACTCTGTTATAATACCTTTGACTTTGTTCCTTATGCTGTATTTTTTTTTATCCCCATGACTCATTCATTCTACAACTAGCAGCCTGTATCTCCCACCCTCCTCCACCCATTTTGCCCATTCCCCTACCCTAATCCCCTCTGGCAGCCGTCAGTTTCTTCTCTGTATTTATGGGTCTTTTTCTGTTTTTATTTGTTTATTTTTATTTATTTTAAATCCATGTATCAGTGAAATCATATGGTATTAGTCTTTCTCTAACTCATTTTACTCAATGTAATACCCTCTAGTCCGTCCATAGTGTTGCAGATGGCAAGATTTCATCCTTTTTTATGGCTAAATAATATTCCGTTGCATATATACAGCACGTGTACACACACACACATCACATCACATCTTCTTTATCTGTTCCCCTATTGATGAACACCTGGGTTCTTTCTATATCTTGGTTATTATAGACAGTGCTGCAATGAACATAGTGTAAAGAAAACATAATAGTAATTTGGAAAGATATAATTATTTTTATTAAAAAAATTTCAAATTTCAGAACTCAGTTTTATATCTGAAAACGTGGGAAAGTAAAGTAAGCCGAAAATAGGTGAGCTATCTCCAGTGAATTTATCTATTCTGCCCCTTCCTTTTTCCCTCCCTCCTCCTCCCTCAGGTATGGAATATGCCCGAGTATATGTGTTTAAAATATTTACATTTAAAGCAGATAATAGAGTTTGAAAAATCACTCAAATTTCTTGATATGGCACAAGCTATTTGGTATTTGGAAAATCAAAGGAACAGAAATTTTAGTGGAACTATTAAATGAATGATTTTTAACAAGTGCTTTTACAAGACTTTCAGAGCTCAATTTTACAAAATTCAGGCTGACATAGACATAACATTGACAGAAATAAGGCTATGTCAACATTCTCTTCCTTTCAGAGTTAGTCCTCTGGGGTATGTTTGCTCCATGGCAACCTGGCCTTTTATTATCATATTGATATACTCCTAAAATTCAATTAAAAAAATATTACTGGGGAAGTGAAAAATTATAATAAAATCAAGATGGTCCTTTGAAATGTGGTTTATTTGGGAAATACTGTAGTGAGTTGAATAGATGAATAGATGAATAGATGTTTTCCATCCTACTACAAATTTTAGTTTTAGGTGCTTCTCAGTATCAAGTAGCTTCTAGATTCCCAAATTATACTTTCTTGATTAACCATCAGATTATTTTTCCTCCATCATTTATAGAAGGCAATATTAATCAGTGTGATTATTTAGAAATTTTTTGACCAAACAACAAGCTTAGAAAGATAGTAGTGTAGACTAGAGGAATAGCTGATTATCCTAAAATATTTTTCTTTTTTAAAAAATTAAATTTAATGAAAAGCAAATAAAAATTACCCATAATCCTAAGACTTAAAACTAAATAAAGTAATTAGAGAATAGCTTCTTCTGCCCACTGTCCTTAAAGTCCCAATCCCTAGATTAACTGTAACTATGGTTAAAATTTTAGTGCCTGTTTCAAAAATTTTTCTTAATTTTATTAAAAAGTACCCCACACATACATAGAAATATTCATACACTTTTCAAAAGTGGAGTCATGTCAAAAAATAAAATACCGTAATTTATTCAACTATTTCCTTATTGATATATAACCAGAGGCTTTTGTTTGTTTTTTGTTTTTCCCATCACAGTTCTTCAGTGGGAATCCTGATACTGATGCTTCTGTGCTAGTGTGTTTCTTTTTTGGTTTTTGTTTGCTTATTTATTTATATCACTTCCAAAAATATTGGATTTCTTTCAGTGCTATAAAAAGTTTGTGAGAGGGGCCATTTTTTTATACCTTCACCATCCCTGATTATCATTCTTAATTTCTGTCAATCTTAACAATAATGTGATTTTTTTATTTCCTTAAGTACTAGTGAGCCAGAACACCTTTCAAATGTTTGCACATACTCCATCTGCATTTCTTTTTCCTTGAATTCCCTATTTCTCAAGGTGTCAAACAATTACAAGACTGAAAAGAACCAATCAATTATGAAGCCCCCAAAATTTAGAATGCAGTTTAAATCTAGATGGCTTTTCTAGTTGTATGATAAAATAACCAAATTCTGTTAATACTGTCTTTGTCTTCTTGTTCTGTTTGGCTAGGATATGGAACCAACTGACCAGTACTATGAACCTAAAAAATAGTATATTTGAAAAAAACCTTGCAACAGTTGATGACAGCAGGTATTTTGCAGTGGTACTGGTGGTTAAATACCTCTGTTAGAACTCATCCAGCTGATACCCTGAGTTAACAGTCCATTCAAAGCCCAGAAACTAGGACTACTTAATGGTTGCACAAGAAAGCAGTCACTCACATCTTAATTTACCTTGGGAAATGTTTTGATTTGGATTGCAGTTGTCTAGATGGGGACCAGTATATATGTGCGTGTGTGCGTGTGTATATGTATTGATATATGTGTATTTATCTCTGTATTTATAGATAGATTTTTTTTGCCAAAATGTGTGGTGATTTCAGGAGAGTATCTATTTTAGCAAGTTGACAGATTTCAAGGTCAATATACAAAAGTAAATTTTATTTTTATATACTGACAACAATTAGAAAATGAAATATAAATATACTATTTTCAAAACATCAAAAAAATAATTCTTGGGAATAAATCTGACAAGAAGTGTTTAAAACCTTTATACAGAAAACTATATTACTGAGAAAAATTAGAGAATACTTAAACATAAAATGAACACATCATGTTCATGAATTGAAAGACTATATAATAAAAATTTTGATTCTTAAACTGTTCTATACATTCAACACAATTTTTTTTAAATGTTTAATTTTTATTTCCCCAAATACTTTTATTTTATTTTTTCAGTGTTACAAGATTCATTGTTCATGTACCACACCCAGTGCTCCATGAAATACGTGCCTTCCTTAATACCCACCACCAGGCTCATCCACCTCCCCACCCCCACCCCTCCAAAACCTTCAGTTTGTTGCTTAGAGTCCACAGTCTCTCATGGTTCATTCAACACAATTTAAAAAAAAATAGAGGTGTGTGTGTGTGTGTGTGTGTTTGTGTAAATTGACATAATAATTCTAAAAGCTACATGGAAAGTTCAAAGGGCCAAGAATTACCAAAGGAATCTTGAATTATAAAAATAAAGGTGGGAGATGTACACTGCCAGGATTATATTATAAATTGTATATTATGTGTTAATATATAGAGCTACAGTAATTTAAAAAGTCTGATATTGCCAAAGACAGATAGGGTTGCTTGGCTGGCTCAGTCGGTTAAGCATCTGATGCTTGATTTTGGCTAAGGTCATGATCTTAGGGTCATGAAATTTAGCCCCTTGTATAGGCTCCATGGTCAGTGGGGAGTCTGCTTGAGATTCTCTCTCCACCTCTCCTTTGTTCTATCCCCCTTTGTGTGCACGCTCTCTTTCTCTAAATTAAATAAATCTTAAAAAAAAGGAGACAGACAAATGATGCAGAGAATAAAGTACATAATAAACACTTACCACATGGTCACTTGAATTTGGTGATGTTAATTCCAGTGATATGAGAAAAGGATGTTCTATTAAATAAATGGTGCTAGGTTATTTGAATATGTGAAAAATTGATTATGATTCTTAAATCATATCGCACAAAAATAAGTTTTGATTTTAAAATTAAATATGAAAGGTAAGGCAATGAATTTTCAAGAAAAAATATAACACTTTCTTGGCCTCAGGTAGGCAAATATTTCTTAAATAAGACATAAAAAATAATAACCATAAAAGAAATGACAGTAAATTGGATTACATTAAAATAAATAACTTGTTTATCAAAATATACAACAAATTAGAGATTAAAAAGGCAAGCCTTGGGCCACTCAATGAGAGAAAATTTTGCTTTATTTGTGTGTGTGTGTGTGTGTGTGTGCGTGCGTGTGCGTGCATGTGTTTGTAGAAAAATGTGCTAAGACTTGAGCAGGACCTTCATAAAAGAGACCATCTAAGTGGCCAATAAAAAGAAAAAAAGACGCCTTAATACAGGGATTCATAAATTTCTGCTGTAAAGGGCCAGATAGTAAATATTATGGGCTATGGTAACTGAAAAATACCCCTTAGAAAGATATTCATATCAAATTTCTGAAACTTGTGAATATTACCTGACACAGAAAAAGGGTGTTTTTCAGATGTAATTAAGGATCTTAAAATGAGATCACTCTGGATTATCCAGGTGAATCTAAATATAAGTATTGTAAAAGACACACAGAAGAGAACAGATTATACTAGAGAAGTAGGACACAGAGATTGAAATGTGGCCACAAACCAAGGAAGCTAGGGAATGCCAAAAATTCTCCCCTAGAGCCTCCAGAGGGAGTAGACCTCTGTCAACATTTTGATTTCAGATTTCTGGCTTCCAGAACTACAACAGAATAAATTTATGCTGTTTTAAGTGATCCAGTCTGTGGTAGTTTGTCATGGCAGCCACAAAATGGGCCATATGATCTCTGTTTTAACTATTTAAGATTGTATTTGTAGCATATAATCAGCCGTAGACAATAGTGAACTAATGTGTACACCTGTGTTTTAATAAAATTTTAGTTCTAAGAGTTTGGAGAGACTGTGAAGCAGAGAATTCTCATATACTACTGGTGGAAATATGAAATGGAATGAGAATTTTGAAAAATTATTTAGCATTTTCTATAATCCAGAAATTCTCCTAGATTTAAATAGAAATTTATAAATATGTGCACCCAAACACACATACAAAAATGTTCATAGTAGCACTATGTAATAATTCTAAACTGGTACAAAATTCAACAGTAGAATCAATCAATCAATTGTGGTATGTTATACAGGCACACACATATACACAGTCTTGTAATACTACAAGGCAATGAAAATGAATACTGCCCCTTGTAATAACATGGATGATTCTTGCAAGAAATATTGGGAAAAAATAGTTACAAAATAGTAAGAAATAGTACATACTGCATAATTACAATTATGTAAAGTTCAAAAGCAGACAAAGTACTGATGGTGGTAGGGGTCATTGTAGAGATTACTTTTGGAAGGCAATGATGAGGGTAGGGGGCTTGGGATGTTTGGAGTTTTGTTTTTTGATAGTATGGTGGTTACTCCGTTGTGCTTACTTTATAAAAATTCGTTGGGCTGTATGATTTGTATTGATTTCTGTACCTATGGTATACTTCAAACATTTGTATATTTTTGGAGTCCGTATGGCATGAATTTTAATGTAAATAGTAACAATAGTACTGTATCATGTGACAAATAAAAATCTTAAGTAAGGTTGAAATAGTGACACTTTCTGAATAACATTCTTCAAGATAGTATTTTGAAAATCAGTATTTTAAAAAATAATCATTCTGACTTGGGGATAACATAAACTTCTTAGTTAATATTGTTTTTATGTGATTAAAAAATTTCTAGTAGTTGATGTTTTTTCTCAAACATGATTAATGATGAGAAATTGGAAATCTGAGAATTTTTTTTTTTTAGTTCACTGGGAGTTTTTAATTATGAAAAAATATATTTTTAAATTGTAATTTACTAGGCAGAATTAATTATATAATAACTCCTTGGAAATAGTAAAAGTTAGTAAGGAAATATAGATTGCTGGCAATGGCTATCTGTTCTTGTAAGCACCATAGTTGAAAAGTGGCTCGAATTGTAATATGAGATTAATTTGCATAGTTTTCTTTACATCATATGCACATAGTCAATTCACTGCTCTAGTAATTTAGTTGAAACTTTCCCGAGGTATTGATATTTAGACTTTCTAAAGTCTTTCATTGCCACAAGCCACTTTATTTAATTCCCTCATCTCAGAAATGGGAATTCTACCACCTTCCTGACATCACAGTGACATGATGATTAATTAGTTAATGCTTGTAAAGTGCTTTGAGGATGTAAAGTGCTAAATAAGTGTTAAGCCCTATTAAGTATCACAATCAATCAATATACTGTTTTATTGTACAGAATCTCATGTGTTACTTCAAATGCAGTATACTAATTTAGTTAATGTGAGAGTTCTTATGAAATTACAACTATATCACAAAATCAGCAGAAATTTTATAAATTATGATTTATAAAATTTGTGATTTTCGCAGTGGAGATTTTGCAGTGATCAGAGAATTACATTGATTTATTTATTTAGAGTTTTAATTTGTATTCATTATTTTTCATTTTTAATCAAAATGGATTAATATTTCTCACCTCAACTTTCTATTTTAATTTTATATATTAAAAATACTCATAAAATAATAATGCTGGAGTCTTCTTAGCCATCTTCAATTCTGAATATAATATTTCATTTCCAAAAGTATTGTTGATCTCTTTTTAAGAATATCTGTGGGCTGGAGTTTTAATGAATTTATCCTTATTTCTTCATAAAATCTAATAAGTGGCTTCGCATTAATAAAAAATGGCAAGAATTTTGTAATAGGGCATTTAGGTAATATAAGACAACTTTTCTGTTTAATAGGGATAGGCTAAGAGTGGCTGAAAGAGGCTTGATGTTATCCAGATATATTGACTCTAAGCCTAGATATATGGAATAATGAAGGACGTATGAAACATAATTTTTTTTCATTTCCTTAAATCCCAGAGGACATTCATGTTCTTTGTACAGGAATTAAGAGTTAAATCCAGTGTATTTATCCACATTTAATATAGAAACGAGCAAATTATAACTTGAAAATAAGTCCTTATTATTCAAAATAGTTAATAAATTATTTTATAAAAAAATACCTGAAATAGATAATATAAGCACCTGAAACTATGTTGCAGTCTTTGTTGCAGCATGTAATTTCACTCTTTTGGGTGAAGATCTAAGGCAGATAGTGAACAAAAAGAGAGAGTAAAGACAGTTTATGTATTCTAGACAGCTTTCTCTTGCCTTTGTAGACCTAAGGAAATTCCTTCTCTGTGTTGACGTCAGTACTTGCTTGAGACTAATCTGAGACCAGCAAAAGATTTAATTAGGTAGCTGACTTTGCAAAAACAAACCACACTTTAAAAAACACACAGATCCCAGAATCTTCACTTCTGGGAAATTATTTTTCCTGGGTTCCTAAAGATCAGCTAGTGTAATTTTATGGATGAGAACACTGAGTTTAAACACATTCCCTGGATTTGCTTGGGGCACGGGACCATAGACTGGTGGGCTGCTCCCGCAGTGGCCCTCATCCTGGTCATCTCTCCACTGTCTTTGTGGTTAAGGGAATGGATACAGGGTTTGGAATTAGCAGAGTTGCCCTGGGGCCAACATCTGGCTTTTTCCGCTTTCCTGAGCACATCCCCTCTCTGAATACCAATTTCAATTCCTTACAGAATAGAGAAATGATGCTTTTCAGGGTTTCTGTGAAGATTACAGATGAGGTACCATAAGTTCCCCAAGAGGAGCCTGACATATAGTCAGAAGCTCAATAATTGAGGGTCAAATAATATAACTGGCTTACGGTCCCTTTACACATACTATCTCCCATTAGAAAATCTTGATTATTACAATAACTATATGAATATAGTGTTTCACACGCAGCAGCTTCCTACATTTATTCATTTAATTTTACAACTGATAGCTTTCACAACTGTTTTATTTCTATTTTACATATGAGAAAGCTAAGACTTAGAGTAATGGATATGTGTAACACAATCAAGACTCAATAGAAATTAAGTAATCAACCCAAGAAAGGCCACACAGCTTGTGCCCAGGGAGCTGGACCTCTGTCAAGTTGTCCCATCTGCCCTTCTGTACCTTCTGTTATTGCTGTCTACCTAGATGACTCATTAATTTTACCCTGTAGTTTTAGGATATTTATATATCCTAACTATAAGCAGGAGAAATGCCACCAGAGAAAAGAGAAGGGAAAAATGAAGGCAGAAAAGTGAGAAAGAAATAGATAAGAGTAGAAAAATTCAGAATGCAGCATGTAGGGTTCTTGAGTAACCAATGCCACTGATACGTTCTTTACATTAATTAAGCGATTTGAAAAACTCTAGTATATTGTTAATCTGGTGTAAAGTTAATTCCATAAGAATTTGAACTTTTTTTTCTCAGTCTTAACGTAGTATCAGTTAGATGAGGCCAGTTTACATAATATCCTGTCTTTGCCACCAGTTTTACTGACTAAAATAAATTCAACATAGTATCTGTTACTGACGTGGCTCCCATTTGTCACTGGTAAATGCATATTATGTCCCACACCATGACAGTGACTTTATCCACGGTTCCTTGGGGAACTAGAGTATATCACTTACAGTGCTTGGTGAGCTCATAAAGCTATTTATAATGTGTAACACAACCATTAATAGTTTGAATATTTATAACCATACTTAATATCTATATATCACTGGTACAACAACAAAACATACGTATGGAGGGAAAATGGTTTCTTTCTCAAAGGCAAAACTGATATCTTTGCCTTTAAATGGACTGGGAGAAATGTGTCCTAGGATTTTTGTAGTATATCCTTATAGCATTGTTACTTACCTGAGCACTTACCAGAACATTTTTTGCTTGCTTGTTTTACTTGTCTTGCCATACTGTGTCCAGTTGGTTCAGGCTGGCTTAATTTACCAAATAGACACTTCAGAGTTAACCCATACAAAACTGAAAACTTGACCCTCACAATCTCAGCCCCGCTTGAAGTTCCCAGATCACTTAAAATCATCCTTTCCTAGTTGATGACATATTCCTTTCTTTCTATTTCTTGGGCCACAGACCTTTGAGTCATACTTCAGTGTTGTCTTTCCTTCTGTCTCTGGATCCTCTAATGAGAAACACATTTATTAACGTAAAATATCATGTAATTTTGGGAGTTTCACAGATTCATTGAAGCCCAGACCCTTTATGGACCTGAGGTGAAGAGCCCCTATAAAATGTCCCTGCCAGGTTTATAATCACATTATGCTTTGTAGTGAAAGTTTTAATTATAAAATGATACAAAATAAAACATGATTTATTTTCCAACAAATAGATGTTACTTCAATATTGGCTACTTTAATCAATAGAAAATAATACCTTAATTTATACTTCTAATTTTTACTTCAAGTATTGATAGTAAGAAAACCTTAACATGGAAAATCTGTCATGAAGGAACTTAAGGATCAGATAAAGAACCTCATGTCTGCCGATGATTCTAGAGAACTTAGATATTCATAACATGACCAAAAACAGAATTTCTGTGGTTCATTATGCTTTAAACATTAACTTAAAATCACAATATGAAAAGAATTCCCCCTATCATGTATACAAGCAAGAGACCTTAGAAACTTGGATTTTTTTTTTTTTTTAAGGTTCACTGGGAACCTTGTTCTTTGGCAAGTTAATTAATAGTAATCAAGTAAATTTTCATTACACAATTAGAAATTGCATTGTTACCATAAAAAGTTTGTTGAATGTGCAAAATCCCTGCCTGAGACTCTTAAGAAGTTCTTGACCTCAGAGTTATGGCGAAGTCTATTTATTGTTCTATGAGTCTGCTTATCATTTTAGGCGTGAGCAACAATGAAGAGTGTGGTTTTTACTTGGCTATATAACTTTTTACTCTTCCTTTTGTAATATTATTTCTAATGAAATTCTGTTTTTATTTTAAGCCTTTAACCTTAAATCATTTATAAGTGAAAAATTCAACTTTTAAATTAATGCTCCCAAATTTAAAACAATAATTGAAACATTTCAGCTGAAATATTGATTATAAACCCTCTGAGACAGCAGGAGTAAAATTTACTTGCTATGACCAGAACAATTTGAATTTAGACTCTTCTAGGTACACTTACGTGTTTTTATAACAAAGTTGGGAAGTTCAAAAAATTTTTAGTAATAACATAATTTTGTAATATAGCTAACAGAATTCTAATTTTTAGAAGAGTTTATGGCTTAAGAAAATCAATTTTTAAAAGTTCTAGTGAATTAGGAAAATTTTTTAGAGGTTTTAGATTTTATTTATTTATTCGACAGAGAGAGAGTGCAGAGGGAGAGGGAGAAGCAGACTCCCCACTCAACAGGGAGCCTTATACAGGGATCTATCCCAGGGATCATGCTCAGCTCAGGGATTATGGCCTGAGCTGAAGGCATATACTTAACTAACTGAGCCACCCAGACACCCCCTGAGTTAAGAATTTTTAAGAAGCTAAACAACATTTATATGTTTATAAAATCATTTTGAGCAGCAAAGTCAGAATTTGTGTTTATAAAATAAATACAGTAATATCATTTCATTGTTAAAAAGTGAAAGAAATATTCCTACATATTTAAAATAACAGTCTAGACGGCTATTGTAGAGTCATAAACTTCTAGAGATAAAACAACTTGAGTTTATTCTATTGTAAGTTAAGTGCAATAAACAACTGTTGAGGAGGTCTCAATATTGAGATAGAAAAATCCAAATATAACTTTCATTATTAACTGTGCTAGGCACCATGTAATGTAGAAGAAATACGTGACACCATTTTATTATAATCACAACAAACAACATGATACATAAGTATTTTGCTGCTGCTCTCATCTCCCTCACTCCTGGCAGTCACTAACTGAAAACTGCATACATCTGCTGAACCCAGAGAGTGGCCTCAAAATACTTCACAACATATTCCTTAAATTGACACTTCTTATTTATCTAAGTGGGCTAATAGGTGAAACTTAACTTATCATTTTCTTCTTGCAGTACAACCCCCTCCAGATAGTTTATAATCTTGGCTAAGAGTTACATTGTTGTTTCTTTCTTTCTTTTTTTCATTCTTTGGAAAGATTTGGCAATGCATTTACTGCATAACTTTTCTTTGGGATTGCCCAGTGTGCTGGGGCCAAATACTACGGCTTTCTCCTTAAACTGGCCTATGTCTTTTGAATAAATCCAAGAATTTATTTGTTTATAGATGGTATAACATGTCTAATAATTTTCAGGAAGCCTAAAAATGATCAACAATCCTAAAATCCTGAATATAACTTACCTACTCCAGGAAATAAAACCAATTAACTTTATTTAAAGCTATTAAAATGAATGCACATTCAATAATAAATGAAGGCACATTTAGATATACCTTTAGTACCCAGTGTAGCAGCTGGTCCGTTAATAAAGTTGTATTTTTTCTTTATTATTACTGTTATAATTTAAACAAGAAGCCTTTAGCAAATCAATATGCTATTAAAAAAAAAGAATCCCAAGAATAAATAGCATGCATATCTTCATTGTAATAATCTTTGCTTTCCTTAACTTGAAGCATAAAAGCCTTTCAGTAACTGATGCTAAATTCTTAAAATAGACTACATTATCTTCAACCATATCATCTATTTCCATATGTCATAAAATGACCAAGTTTCTACCAGAATACCAGGAAACATACAAAAGGAGTCAGTAAGTGGTGTTTTTTTCCTAATGTCTTCAAGAGAGATGCCAAATTTGGTTCTGGTTTTTTAAATGTAACATGATAAAATAGGAGAAGAAAAGATATATTTTAGTTGTTAAAATCATAAAATTTTCTCAGATTTCAAATATCGTATAAATGTGAAATGGCAGATGTTCCATTTCCACTAAAACTCATTCATTTATTGAACAAATATTCTGAATGTCTTCTAGATGCTATTTGTTCCATGTTACAACAATGAAAACCAAACCAAAATACATGTCTGGACATTGGGGAGGGTATATGCTATGGCAAATGCTGTGAAATGTGTAAACCTCATGATTCACAGACATGTACCCTGGGGCAAATAATACATTATATGTTAATAAATAAATAAATTTAAAAAAATAAATAAAAATCAAATTGCACCCAGAAAACAAAACAAAACAAAACACACGTCTGGGTAAGCAGCCTCTAAATGGCCCCCAATGACCTCAGTCTCCTGGTATGCACCATCTTGTATAACTACCTTCCTTGAGTGTTTGCTTGACTTAATGATTCACTTGTAATGAACAGAATATGGCAAAAGTAATGGGTTGTCATCCCTGAGATTAGGTTATGAAAAGACTTATTTCTGTCTTACTCAAATTCTCTCCTGTTGTCTTTATCTTTCTCTCTAGGAGCCCTCACTCTGGGAAAAGCAGTCTTCCAGGTTGCAGGTTGCACTATAGAGAGGCCCATGTGGCAAAGAACTGATAATTCTGTCCAGTAGCTAGTGAGGACTTGGTGCATGCCAGCAGCCATCTGAGTAAACCTGGAAATGTATCTTTTGAGACTTCTCAAATAGTCTGAACTTGGATGTGGGTCCTTTTCCAGTTGAGCCTCTAGTTGACTATGGCCCCTGCTAATACCTTGACTTTAGCCTGTAGGACACCTTGAATCAAAGGTATCCAGCTAAGCTGTGCACAGATTCCTGACCTACAGAAATGGTAAGATAATAAATATTTATTGTTTTGTGTTGCTAAGCTTTAGGTGTAAATAGATAAACAGCAATAGATAACTAATACATTTTCATTATTTATATTCAAATGTATATATTTGACCTAAGAAGAAGACATTTTAGGGTATGATAGATGTGAAAGCTAATGTGAACAGTACCGAGTTTCTCAAAAAAATGAAGCATAGAATTACCATAAGACTCAACAATTCCACTTCTGGGTATAAGTCCAAAAGAATTGAAAACAGGGACTCCAACAGATACTTGTACACTCATGTTCATAGCAGTGCATTCACAATAGCAAAAAGGTAGATACAACCTATGTGTCCACTGACAGATAAATGGATAAATAAAATGTGTTACATACATACAAAGGAATATTATTCAGCCTTAAAAAGGGGGAAATTCTGATATATGCTAAAACACAGATAAAACTGAGACATTGGATTAAGTGAAATAATCATACAAATAACTGTATAACTCCACTTTTATGTAGTACCGAAAGTAGTTAAATTTATAGAGCCATAAAGTATAATGATGGCTGTCAGGGACTGGGAAGAGGGGATAGGAAATGACTGCTTAATAGGTATGAAATTTTAGTTGGGGAAGATGATAAAGAGCTTTGGAAATGGGTGATAGTGATGATTGTATGACAATATGAATGTATTTAATGTCACTGAATTGCACATTTAAAAATCACTAAAATTATAAATTTTGTTACGTATATTTTACCACAGTAAAACAGAACAAGAACAAATAAATGGTAAAGGAAAGAGCTATGTAAAGGAAAACCCTTGCTTTACTCCTATACGTTCCTTAAGCTCAGACAGTTGAGGGTGACTGAGTAAATTTCAAAGTGAGGTGCATTTTGAGTTCTCAGGGTGTGATGTGAAAGCTTTTGGTGGTGATGGAAGTCCCTGGCTGTGCTCCTCCACCTCCAGAGAACTGAGAAGGATGAGAGTTGCTTAATGGCCATGGAAATGATAAAGCCACATGCAGTAGAAAAAGACAGTGAAGACATAGAAAGTACAGATGACAGTCCAAGCTAGTGTGGACTTAATGGAGATCAGATGAGAGAAAGTGAGACAGAGCTAGAGTCTGGGAAATATATGACAAAGCCCTGATTGGTCATTAATGCGGTGAGGGTGTGGAAGCCTGGAGATTATTCAAACTTTTAAAATTCCCTTTGATCATGCTCCCAGAGGAGCTTTTGTGCATGGAGTTTTTAGGACTAGGCCTATCATGGCACTTTACATAAAGCGAATCTTTTCTGTCACATAGCCAATAAAGAGAAAGTAGAATGAGAGGTGGGAATTTGGGACCAGACTGAGAGAATTTATTCAGAGAACATGTGGATACATATATACCCGAGTACAATATAAAGCCCTTGGCTTTACACCTACAAGTAAGATTTAGAAGACAGAGATAATCAATTGGCTATCAGGCAACCAGATAGAAGCTCCTTGCTTGTCCTTCTCCTGCATGGAGAACCAGATTATGAATCTGCTCATCAGATTCTATACTGCACAAACTCAGGGATGGTATATTCTTCTCTAATTCTAGGGATGAAAATCACCAGATCCTCAGGCTACTTTCTCAGACTATAGGTTTTTTGGTTTCTTCAACATTGGAATACAACTGAAAAGTTGTATCATGGCTTATTTCTCAGGGTCTTTGGTGCCAAGTGTTTTTTTCTCTGGCGAATTTAGAGCAGTGCAAGAACAGTATAGGAAGAGCCTTCTTATAGAGTGCTAGCTGATAGCTCAGTGGGGGCTCAGGAACATTCCAAAACTGTTTGCCAGTGTTTGAGGGGTGACTGAGACATCAAAAAAGCAAAGTGGGAAATCACAGTGGTCAGGAGATTCAAGGGCAAGAGAAGTATTTTGCCCTCCCTGCCAATGACCTGCCTCCTATTTTAATTTGCACTTCACATTTGGATGCTATTTATATCATCAAATACTGACAGTTCAATTATTAATAATGTTTCATTTAGACCATATCACTATAATTGTGAAGTGAGGTGGATCATAAATTTGTTGTCTTCATCCCTTTATATTATGAGTTGTATACAGAATGTTGCAATTGATCACAAGGAAACACAGATGATTAAGAATAAACTTTCCTTCTGCAGCCTGAAATAAAATAGAAGGAAATAAACATTTGCCTTGTGACATGATCAGTAGGTTAATAAAGGTATGGAAAGGGTGCAGAGAAGGAGTGCTTGTGGGGGCAAGAGAAACTTTCTTAGGAAAGGTTTAATGTCTCTAACATTCATTAGAACAAAATTCACCTGTGTAAATTTTAAAGGTCCTGTTGACTTTTATTCAGCAATTCATGAATCAGGAAGTATCCAGTCTAGTAGACAGAACGGTGCTGCAAAGAGCTGTCCAAGGAGACAGATTTTTCCACAATGAAGTGAGCAGGCACAGGAAGTTCTACTTGGCTTTTGCTGATTGGTTAAAACAGGGTTACTTCCCTTATATGGAGCAAAGAACCATCTTGAAGCTGGACAGGTAACTTGTTCTCAGTGGGCAAGTGCTGATTGGTTGATCTAGGCCTTCCTTTTCTGGGAGAGCCTAACATAAAAATTTAGATAAGTTTTGGTTTGCAGATGTAAGGGCTAGAGCATGAGTGACTCCATTTTGGGTCTGGTCTGGCCACTTTAGCATGTTAAACAGTCTTGAGTAGCTTTTAGCTCAGAAAAATGCAGAGGAATGTGAGAAAGCATAAAGAAAGCAGGTAAATTGTTTTAATACTGCTATAGTAGGGGGTATGGATGGCAGAAGAGTCAGATATGTCAGGAGAGGCAGGTAGAAGCCAGACCCTGCTGTGCTCTGTGCTCCCTGCAGAGTATCCTAACAGACAATGGAGGCATTAGTGATACCCTTCCAGACAGTGGAGATACTAGTGATAGAAGTAAGATCACTAAAGTGTATTTTTTGGGGCACCTGGGTGGCTCAATGGGTTAAAGCCTCTGCCTTCGGCTCAGGTCATGATCTCAGGGTCCTGGGATCGAGCCCCTCATCGGGCTCTCTGCTCAGCGGGGAGCCTGCTTCCCCCTCTCTCTCTGCCTGCCTCTGCCAACTTGTGATCTGTCAAATAAATAAATAAAATCTTTAAAAAAAAAGTTGTATTTTTTGTAGATGAAAACCATCAAAAGGAATTGTTCAACCATAGTTTTGTTTTTTTTTTTAAAGATTTTATTTATTTATTTGACAGGAAGGAGAGAGATCACAAGTAAGCAGAGAGGCAGGCAAGGATAGAGGTGGAAGCAGGCTCCCTGCTGAGCAGAGAACCCGATGTGGGGCTCGATCCCAGGACCCTGAGATCATGACCTGAGCCGAAGGCAGAGGCTTTAACCCACTGAGCCACCCAGGCGCCCCTGTTCAACCACAGTTTTAAATGAATTCATGCATTGATTGCATGAATTATGTGGACCTTCCCCCTTCACTTCCTCTGTCTCTACCGCTATATATATATATTTTATTTATTTATTAGACAGAGAAAGAGCACGAGAAGGGAGAAGGGAGAAGGTCAGAGTGAGAAGCGGACTCCTCTTGAAGCTGGGAGCCCGATGTGGGACTCGATCCCGGGTTTCTGGGATAATGACCTGAGCCGAAGGCAGTCGCTCAACCAACTGAGCCACCCAGGCGCCCACTACTGCTATATTTTTTAAGGTCTTCTATGATTACTCAGATGTATATAATTCTCACACCATCTTACTCCCTGTCCACTTCACCCCTCACCTGTGAGACAATAGAGGATTGTGGTTAACTAGAGGTAGAAAAGCCAAACAGAGCAGTTATTTATTTGTAAAATAAATATTTAATATTACTATGTTATTTTTTTTAAGGATTTTTATTTATTTATTTGTCAGAGAGAAAGAGCAAGTGAGCACAAGCAGGGAGAACAACAGGCAGAGGGAGAAGCAGGCTCCCTGCTGAGCTGGGAGCCCGATGTGGGACTCGATCCCAGGACCCTTGGATCATGACCTGAGCTGAAGGCAGATGCTCAACCAACTGAGCCACCCAGACGTCCCTACTATGTTATTTTTTAAAATACATTTTTGGAGACCTTTTTATCTGGGAAGCAAAACTGATCGTTAGAGTTCCTTGGTTACCATATTTCTACACTAGAAGAAAGTGAAAATGCATTCTTTCTTTTTTTTCTAAAGAATTTTAACTTATTCCTCTTCTCATATTGTGTTTCTTCCTCCTGAATATTACATGTACTATTATTTTTATTTTCAGTGATGTTTGAAATATTATATAATTGATGGTGTATGGTAAAAGTTTATTTATGGAAAGGATAATGACAAAAGAAATATGAATGATGTTTCATAAATACTGGAAAAATTAATTTTTGTCTTACATTACTTTCTTAAGTTTATTTTTAGACAGGCTAGTTTGGTTCCATTAATTGCATAGTATCTACTGAATTATTACAAAAATAAGACACTTGTATTAGAGAATGGAACGTAAGATAAAACAGTATCCCTACCATGAAATTTCTATACTGTAAATGTAAAAGTAATATAATCGCAAAGGTAAAAATAGCTTGAAATCTTATAAATGAAGATTTGTTTTATGATGAGCCTGAGAGATTAGTTGCAGCTAAATATTTTGAAGTATTTGATAGAGTCTTCTGTTCTTACTTTGGAACTGAATCCCAAGAACTATGTGGATAGAAAATCACTTTGAAGAGAATATTAAAAAAAAAATCCTCCCAAAGCTCCAGTGAAGGAACTATATTGCAAAATCAAGTAGCAGTAGCAAAACAACAAAGACAACACAAAACTAAAATCCAAGGCATATCTGAATTTGTTTCAGACTGAGAACGTGTTTTCCTTGCTGGAAATTATAAGTTAGGAAGGACTGTTGTTTTTTTTTTTTCTATTCCTTTCTATTATTCATTCATTAGACAATGGATATTTAGGTGGATGCTGTATGCTAGTCAGTATTCATAGGTGCCTTTACAGCGATAATGGTTGAATGGACACAGTCCAGAAAATTACTAGTAAAGCAGAAATGAAATAAGAACTTCAGTTCTTATTGGATACAGCAGTGAGGAGAAAGCTTCACTGAGAGCTGCTTCAGTAAAGTGTTAGTCATTGTGTGGTTTGAGGAACAATAGATATTGGAGACTGACTATAGATAACTTCAGTCAAGTTGGCTCTGATGGTTGAAGAAGGATGGGTCCTGGTAGTTTATTTAGGGCTTATCAGTGGAGGGAAGCATTATGTATTCAAGATTGAAGAGAATGAATCTTGTTCAAATTCTAACCAGAGAGAATTAGATGACAGGTAGAGGTTGAGGATACTAGATAGTCAGAATACACAGTGACATTCAGATGTATGGAAATAAACAGTGAAACCCATGGGCTAGTAAGGGTAGGAATTATATATCATTTCTAAAGTAGGGAGTAGACTGAGCATCTTTTGGGATTCACTTTTCAGGTAAGATAGTTGAGGCAGATGGTAGGCCTTATCTACTACCCTCCTTGCTTCTTTACCCAGATTTCTGTAATGTGAAAGGTGGGAAGGTAAAAATAACTGAAAAAAGGACCTTTTTGGTCAAAGACTCTAAATCCCTCTCATTCCCTTATATAAAATATATCATGGCTAGCTCTAAATTAATTACTTAAAAGCAGTAAATCTGGGTAGGGCAATGGAGTTTTCAAAAGAACCTTCATATACTTCAGATTATTTCACTGAAAAAAAAGTGAAGTAATACCTCTATGGATTGATAAAATTTTGAAATGTTAATTTATATATTTTTCTCTTGTATTCTGGTTTTCTTCCTCTTTTGTCCTTTTAAGGAGGTATTATTTCTCTACCATGGTCATCAAACCAGGCTTGGGTAGAATGGAAAGGACGTTGCGAATCTGTCTGGGCTTCGTTTTCTAAAAACCCAAGTCTTTAGGAAAATTTGGAGGGATAATGGAGGGGTTAAAAGGAAGAGGTTCATGGGTATAATCATAATTTCTTGAACATATTGGAGAGTTATATTTCCTCTCTAGACTGGCAAGATTTCTCCATGCTTTAGAAGTTCAGAGAAGGAGCTAAGGAAGAAATCTCTGGGTCCTGAAATTAGTAACAACCATTCCTTATATCGAGTAGCACTGCTGGTGAGGCTGTGAGATCTGAGGGTAGAATGGCTTGTTGGAGTCTTGGCAGGAGGGATCATGGGCATGGACAGCTTCAACAAAGTTTCCTGTGGCCCCTAAACCTGGCTTGGAGGCAGAAGAACCTGGGCCATGGAGCAGGAGCCATGGGGAGCTCAGCAGAAATCTGTGGTGACTGATAACTGGACCAGATGCCCATGTAGTCTCAGATGCCTGGGTACTGATCTGTTTCAAAGTCACCAGAGGAATTCTGCGTGTTGTGATCTTACTGTTCCAGAAGGGGTATTTATTCTCACTTTGGTGAATTTTGAAGGACAAGAAGGGCAGCCCCCACAGAGAGACATAGAAGTACAGAATCCAAGATATATCATTGCTGCTCTTCGAAAGACTTTGTGTGTCTATAACCAATGTATTCATACTGAAATTTTTCACCTTGGGCTCACTTTAATATAGATTTATGATTCACTAGCATAGAAACTAACCCACACCATAGATATTTGGCCAAATTTCTGGGTTCCTGCTCCTGAACAAGTAAATCATACAGCTTCTTTATAAAGAATTTAAAAACTTAGAATGCCCATATATAGTAAACTTCAATGAAAAAAAGGATCGGTAGTAAATTACGTTTCATTTCAGTTTTAAGGTTAAATAAATGTTGTACATTCACTTTCTCATTATTCTCATAGCAAGCATATGATGAAAATATTTGAAAGGTAAGAAATTTTTGAAGGTATGGCAATTGAGTTGCAGAGTTGCTTTTTAAATGCAGATTTCTCTCTTTTCTCTCTTTCTGTATCCTTCTCTTTCTACCTTCTTTCCACAGTAGGGGGTATTGATTTTTGGCAAATTATACATATATACAGATTTAAGCCTGTGTCTTTTGTTTCTAAAGTAGTAGCTTCGCGCAGATATTCTAATAGCATTACTTTTTACAAAACAAATTGGAACACCTCTTGGCATTTGCCTTCAAAGTGAGCCATGTGAGAAAAAGAGTTTTATTTTATGTGTTGTCACATCATACGTGTCTAAAATTGACACTGGTTTGGTCACTGACAATTATCATGAGGTTTGGTACTGGATAACTATGGATAATTTTAAAAATTCTTAATGTATAAAAGGTATGACATCTACGTTGACTTTAGAAAAAATGTCATAAGCTCTTGAGGCCATTAAAAAAGGGCTTATAGTGTGAGATCATAGCATTTTAGAGCTGAAACAGATCTTTGTCCAACTTCCTTACTCAGCTCAAAGTTACTTTTAAGTGGTTTAAGTGTGGTTTAAAGATAACATACAGATTATCACATTAGAAACACAAAGTTATTCAAGAAAATGTTCACCACAAAGATTCATTTTCCGTCTTTACACATTTTTAAGACATTTAATTCCAAGAAGGAGATTTAATGTCCACCACTAGAGTTAATGGAACGGTGAAGACAGATTTCTGCTTAATCCCCTTGAACCAAGGAAAGCTAATTTATAAGGCTTCATATAACAATGAAGATTAAGAATTTCATGAAATCCAGATGAGCAAACAGTTTCTATATTATGTCTTTTTCATATCTTCTCTTAAGTGTGTTTTACTTTCACTTTAAAATATAAGTGAGGACTTAAATACTCTGGATTTTAATCATTATTCATTACTATTATTTTTGTGATGCAGAAAGATTGTATGTTTTATGCTTTCTGATAGCTGAGTTAAATATGTTTGTGTTATAAAAAAACATGTTTGTGTTGTTGAAAATCTTTATAGTGGGCAATCACTTCTAAAATTTCGGAAGTTGTTTGTAATGCAAAAAATGGAATTTCAGTTTTCTTATGACTAAGAACTTTTTGCTGAATTTATATTAGGAAAAAAACTCCCAGTACTATACAGTTGTCCCATTTTATTAATGAGGAAGGAAGTAGCAAATACTTTTATTTAGACATGCCAACTAAGTAATAATCTTTAAATGTTACAGTATTTTTTATATCTATAGCATCTTATGTAGTATTTATAATTGCACAAGAGATTACTGATGGTCTGAAGTGCTTAAGAAGTGCTTTGAAACATGTTCAGTTTCCTTTTTTAAAAAAAATTTTTTAAAGATTTTATTTATTTACTTTCCAGAGACAGAGAAAATGCACAAGCAGGGAACTGAGAGGCAGAACGAGAAGCAGGTTCCCTGCAAAGCAAGGAGCCTGACTCTGGGATCCTGACCTGATGTGCAGGTAGATGCTTAACTGATTGAGCCACCCAGGCATCCCTTCAATTTCTTTTTCTGGGGTCTAAAATGACCAGATAAAAAATAAATAAATAAATAAAATGACCAGATACTTTTTTACCACAGGTAGGAATGCATGTTATTGTGGATGGAACGTTATTAATTTGCTAGGCAGAATACATTATAATCTAAAATTGCTCATGCTTTCCAAAATGTACAGAAATGTAAAAATTCTCTGGGGCCTGGGTGGCTCAACTGGTTAAGTGTCTGCCTTCAGCTCAAGTAATGATCTCAGGGTCCTGGGATCTAGCCCCACATTGGGCTCTCTGCTCAGTGGGGACTCTGCTTCTGCTCTCCGTCTGCCTCTTCCCTGCTCATGCTCTCTCTCTCTCACACTCTCTCTCTCAAATATAAAAATTCTCATAAAAATATGGATTAAGTCAAATGTTTAGACCATAAAAATCTCTCTTAAAATTTGAAACGAGATAAAATATTTTTAAATATCTACATAATATTTAATATTGCCTGGAATTCAATATATATTTTAAAAGTTAATTTAAAAAATATCTTGTTAAATAGTGTATCTAATTTATCTAATGAAGGGGTATTCTTTAGTAAGCCCTTTATATAGCCCTTGAAATGACATGTTGATTTTTTAGCTTTTAATTGCTTTTTCACCAAGAGTTGGTGAAAGGCTTTTTTACTGCAGACTTTCTGAGGCAATGTTCTTTTAAAAATATATTGATCATACTGTTAGTTGAGTAGACTGTAGCTTTCTGAAGTCAAAAAATGTGTCTTCTTTATCCTAATGTCCTTAGCAAGGCACAATTCATAGGATTTGGCCTATTTATTCAGTCTATTAAGTATAGATGAATGGTAAGTTTTTCTTTATGAAACATCTTTAGGATATCTGTATCTTCCTTAATATGTTGTATTTTTATTGTTCCAATGGAAGAATATCTTTTGAGTTTCCTGATGAAGCTCCACTCATTTAAAAATGCATTAACAAATAACAAATCAAGAAGTTATTTATTGCCTACCTGTATGAAAATGGAATGCAAGTTACAATATCTAAAAATTTGTCTATTTGGAGAAATACTGAATAATGGCATTGCTTAGTAAAGATAAATTTGGTTGAAGATAATGAAGCTCTTGAAATTGAGAGGCATGAAATTTAGACAAATCATTGAGGTAGGCAATCAAATACATTTTAGGTCTTAATCAAGGGTTTAAGTATGATAAACTCAGGAGTTAGAATAAATGAGCCTCACTGTGTAATAAGAAACCCAATTGAATGATAAGGTTGAAGATAGGGAGATCAACCACGAGACTATAATTCTTGTGTGAACTGTATGGTGAAAATGTGAATAGAGAGAGGGATGTGATAGAATATATATTCTATCTCGCAGGAAATACTGATAAGAAAGAATATAGGCCAAGGTGCCTAGGTGTGTCAGTAGGTTAAGTATCTAACTTTGACTTGGGTCATGATCCCAGGGTCCTTGCTCAGTAGGGAGTCTGCTTGTCCCTCCGTCCCTCCCCCCCTCCTCATTCTCTCTCTTAAATGAATAAATCAATAGAATTTTTTTTTTTTAAGAAGGAGTATAGGCCAAGGAGAAGGTGAATTAGAAATTTCAAGCTGGTCTCACTAACAAAAATACCTTTAACGACTAAGGCATGAAAGAGAGGGGACCGGAAAATTTGATGACTGATTTTAGGCTTATTAAATTTGAAATGACTATAGGACATCAAAGCATCCACAAGGAAATACATATATAACAGCAGTGCATTTAGGAATGTGAATGACAATACAGAGCAAAAGATATATTTCTGAGCATAATCAGCAATGAAGGAGTAGTTGAAGTTATGGTAACAAGAGCATGATATAGGATTATGAGGAGATGGAAGGACAGAGTCACATTGAACACTATAAATGGGAAATGAGAGTAGGAGAAGGAGCTACCTGAAAATAAATAGAGTCAGAGAGAAGAAAGAAGAGAAGCAGATTGAAGTAGGAGATGCAAAGTGTAGAGAGAATTTCAAGGAAGGAGATAGAGCTATGGCATGCAGAAGCCTATTCCTATCAGCTCAGGAAAATAGATTGTTAAATTTGGGAGAATTTTATGGGTCAGTTTTTAAACTTAGCCATTCAAAAAAATTAAATTACATAACTTCAGTTAAACGAAATTTATTAAAAGCAAAGTTAATAAGTACAGCTTCTCACTTTCTAATTATTTTACTGTCTTTCACTGTTATCCATACTCTTTAGGTTACCTATATGGTAGAAACACTATATAATTGCGTTCTATTCTATTTCCATCTCTTTCCAACTCGTCATGAAGTGATATCACATTGGTAACTTGAAATCAGCAATGAGGGAGTATGTGAACCATTGAAATGGCAAGTGGTTAAATTTAGGCCCAATTTATAGTTTTGTTGATTATGTAGGCAAAGGAGTGGCAAACTACATCCCTTGGGCCATATTCAGCCCATTGCTTATTTTTGTACATAGCTAGACTATTTATACATAGACTAGTGTGCATAGTCTAAGTTTTATTGGAAAACAAGCATCCCCTTTTGTTTACATGCTATCTGTGGCTGCTTTTGTGTTAAAATAGCAAATAGGAATAATTATCACAGAGTATAAGGCCTATATAGTCTAAAATATTTAGTATCTGACCCTTACAGAGAAAGTTTTCTATTGCTGGTCTACATATAAGAAAGTGATGAAGAACATATGTATAATGCAGATTAAATTTAAAAGTGTATTGTGTGTACAGGTGTTACAGTGTGAAGACCACAAGAATCTGAGAAAATATTCTAGTATTTGTAAATATTTTCTGAGTCAGTAAAGAAGTTGCTAACACAATTGACAAATATGTGAAGTTCTGATGAATGTCTCTATTTTGTCATTTTTGTACTCAAAAACATTAACAAAAATGTCAACTAACACCCACTTTGGAATTACACTCATTTGTCAGCAAATATATATTGGCTATGGATACGAGAGTTTGGCAAAAATCAACAAAATCTCTCTGTGAGAATCAATTGGCTAGATGGAATTTTCAATGAAGAATATTATATGTTTTATTATTTGTAAATTGTATTCTATATATTTTTTATGTCAGTAAAATTTAAAATAAAGTTATGTATATATACACATGCATTATTTTTTGTGTAGAGAGCACATTTTTGAGCATTGCCCAGAACAGCCCTGTACAGCAGATTCAGAAGCAGTAGAGTATTGGATTAAGATAGAAACAGAGAACGTCATTACATTTAATAAGTACTTAATGACATAGAGTATATTTGTCATTCAGAAAACTGTGAATCACTTAAAAAATCCTCAGAGTAATTAGCTGAAAATTTTATTGCTTTTTTCTTTTATTCACTTAGCAAATATTTAATTGGTCATCTGCTCTGTATTAAACATTATGCTAAGTGATTGATACACTTTGAGGAATTAAGTAAAGACACAGCTTGTTTTGTGGAGTTTGTAATCTAATGTAGAATGCAGGTGAAAAAGGAGTAAATATATAAATAAGCATATAATTACAAACTGAATAAACAGACTGTGGAGTTAGTGAATAATAGAAATGATATGACATTGCCCTTCTTAAGCAGGACGTCCAGGAAGGTCTCTGAGGAAATGCTGTTTCGGCTGAGGCAGAGACCAGGCTGCAAAGATTATGCCTGGCAAGGGGAAGAGACTACAAATATCCTGAGGACTTAACTTTAAAAAAAATTTTTACTCCCCTGTAATAAAAAGGTAATCACTTTCAATTGCTTTATTAATTATAAAAGAAACTAAATTTTAAATAATATTACTTGGGATATAGGCTGTTACTTTCCTCTCAAAACCTCAAAGTTAATCATGTGTGGAAGTTAATTTCCCAAGTTTCCTTTTAAAACTAGTGTGGAATTCTCTGTATGTTTACATATGACCTTCATTAAGGCTAAGAATTTCTTCATTTAGATTTTGGCTTTATTTGATGCTAATATGTTACGTCAGGTTGTTTCTCATTACTTAATGTTAAAGAAGGATAATTCTTTTTCTTTCTCCATTTATGTATTCCCGAATCTCTAAACCATACTTAGGCTCAGACAGCAAAGCATTCACACTCTTATCCAATTTGATTTTTTTCTTAATTCATCAGGCCTCAGAGCTAGTATATGGTCTTTGGTTTCATGAAAACCCCGGGTAAGTTCAGCATTACAGTGGAAATCTATGTTTTGAGAAAAGATTAATTGCATTTTCTCATCTTCCTTTATCCTTTTTTGCTACATAGTTATTTTTTAACAAAAGGCTAAGTCAGGTATAATAAATTCTTCAAGTGATAAAGATTAGAACTAATATTTGTGAATATTTTGAGGTGTTGACTGAAATATCCTTCCTACCAACACTTATTTCCTTCTCTGCTTGACTCATTCCCCTACACTTAAACTTCTTTAATTTTCTTTTCTTGGGCCTTGGGACCCTTCATTCCAGTGTAGGTATCCAGAAATTGGTCATTGAATGTTATTGTTGTAGGATTGGAAGAAAAAAAAGGCAGCAAATCCTTGGCTTTTAAACTTAAAAGCTTCACTTCCTATACAAGAAGGAAGTATTTAGGAAGAATATTTGTTATCCAGTTTAGAAGTCCCTGTACTCCTGCCAGAGCTTCTCTGGACTGTAGAAGGGAATAGAGCAGAGGAGAAAGCGAGATAGTAAGCTGGGGCTGACAACTCATTTTATAGAATTTGTCTTTTATTTTGAGTTAAACAGGATGCTGTAAAAATGTTGAGTAATGCAGTCCTTTGCTTTTTCAAAGGATCATTCTGCCAGCTATGGTAAATACAAACTGAGGGTGGCAAGGATAATCACAATGAGAGCAGTTAGGAGGCTATTGCTATAATCCAGGCAAGGAATGATAGTTGAATACAAGTGATTAGATTCTGAATGTATTTTTAAGGTGGAGCCAACAGGATTTCCTACTGGACTAGATGAAGGGTATGAGAGAAAGGAAGGAGTCAAGAGAACTACAAAATTGGCAGAAAACAATGTCTATCTTGAGGTACTGGAAGGGTGAAGTTGCAACCTGCTCAGATGAGGTTGGAGGAAAGATCAGAAGATCAATCTTTGATATATGATATATTAAATTTGAAGTGTTTATCAGACAGCCAGTTGGAATTTGAGCATATAGTTAGCTATGTGAGTCTGGAAGGATCTTGAGTAGAGATATTAATAAAGGAGCTTTCAACATAGAGATAATATTTAAAGTCATGAGGCTGAATTGAAGGCTGGTTCCCCAAAAATGTATTTGAGTAATCTTCTAACAGATCTCATCTTGAAAATAACAACTATAAATTCTAAATAAAATACCAAAAACAACTACTACAAAGGCTCTGAGGAGTTAACAAACGAGGCAGGTTATGAAGGAAAATTGAAACTTGTAAGAAGTGACGGTACTGGGTGAGTTTCCTCATTTTTATAGCTTTTAGCTTGAGTACTGTCTCAGTAGTTTCTGAAAGGCCTGTTTTAAACTGCAGTAGAAAACCTTGTTTTTCTGTCCTGAAGAATCAGAAGACAGAGTTTGGGGCAACCACAGAGAGTAAAGAGTGAATGAGGAAACAGACCCAGAAAAGGGGAGCCCTACTCCCTATGTACAAACTCCATGAAACCTCTGGCTGATCCTTGAACCATACATGTTTGAAAAAGATTTCAGCTAAAGACAAAAGAAGTGAACTGACATTTGAGCTACCTCGGTGAGATAGTTTGTAGTTTGAATCCAATTAAATTAACTCTCTGTTGAAAAAATGTTTCTACTCTTTGGAGGAATAAAATATATAGTTTCCACAAAATAGCATTTACAGTACCCTAAATGCGATCTGAAATTATTTAACATAGGAAGAATCAGGAAAATGTGACTATTTTAAAGAGAAATAGCAATCAGTTGAGGCCAACTCAGATGATGAAGTGCTGGAATTAACAAGCAAGTATTTTAAGGTAGCTATTTTAACTGTACTCAGTGAGGTAAAGATGCTTATAGTAAGTGAAAATATAGGAAATTTTAGTAGAAAAACAAAAAACATGAAGAAAGAATCCAGTGAAAATTCTAGAACTGAAAAACAGTGTTTCTGAATTAAAGAATTCCCTGGATGAGCTTAACAGCAGAACGGAGATGACAAAGGAAAGAGTCCATGAACTTGAAGAAAGATCAGTAGAAATTATTCATTCTGAAAAAGCAATATAATAAAGATCAGAAAAATTTTAACAGAGATTTAAGCATCTGTGGGCAATAGTAAAAAATCTAACACAGTTGTAATTGGAGCCCAGAAGAGAGGAAAGAGAATGGGCCAGAAAATGTATTTGAAGAAAATATGGCTAAAACTTTCTCCAATTTGGTGAAATATACAATACTGGAGATTCAAAAAACTAACCAGATGAAGGTAAATATAAATCAAACTATGGTCAGCACTGTCAAACACCTGAAAACCAAAGGTAAAGAGATAATATTGAAAACAGCAGTAGAAAAATGACTCATTACCTACAGGGTAGTAATGATTCATAAAACCAGAAACTTCTAATCAGGAACTATAGACACCATGAAGTGATGGAACAATGTCCTTAAAGTACTAACATAAAGTCCTGGAACTACATAGGATCACTAAGGAAGTAGACAGAGAAGAGGAAACAAGAAATTAGGTGAAGTGGTAAGAAAGAGGGAAAACTGAGTGGGAAGTATCCTGGAAAATGTTTTGAGAAAGAGGCTGTGGTCAACTGTGTCAAATGCTCAATTTTGTTAAGGGCTGAGAAAGACTGTTGGATTGAACAACAAGGATGTCAGTGATAATTTTGACAGGAACAGTTTTGGTAGAATAGTGAGTGGGCTTAAGGCTTGATTTGGAGTGGGTTTAAGAGAATGAGAGGAAAGAAATTGAAAATATAAGAAAAGGCAGCTTTCAAAGAGTTCATCATAAAGAAGAAATGGAGTAGTAGTTAATGCAGAGACTGGGATCAAGAGAACGTTTTGTTTTGTTTGGTTAGATGCTGATTAATGAAAAAAGCAAAGCAAAAGTGGTAATTTCGATAAAAAGGGAAAGAATTGTGCAGTGTTACCACAACTGTAGAAGAAAAAAAAAATAGCCAGTTGAGTTAGAATAAAAATGACGCACATAAATATAAGACTTTATTCTCTTATCCCCTCTATCTTGGGCAAAGCTTATTTCTCTCCAGGCTTTACTATTTACAATTTAATCATTTGTCGGTGCCAATATTTGGAAAAATATGTCCACTAAAAATTATGTAAAATTCTGTGATTTTATAAAATAATAACTTTGATTTCTTTGTGTTTTAAATTATGAATATTCTCCAAAATATTAGTATATATTTTAAAAATTATTTTTAAGTGATTTTAAAACTCTTAATATATTTTTCTAATAACATTGATGTTATATGAGGTAGTTTATCCTGACCAGTCTACAAAATCCTGTAAAGTAGCTGAATTGTAATACTCATTATCTGGGAAGTCTCAGCTATTCAGATTTTTATTTCTATGGGAAAACTTATTCTAGTTTTCAACCCAAGATTCTGGAACACATCTTCCATTGTGAAGTGGGCTTAAAGGTGGCAGTGGAAACACAGCCTCCTAGTCACACTCCCCACCCTCATCTTCCAGCAGTGAGGGTAAGCCATCAAAGTTCTCATGGCACCAAGGATTCAAGCAATGGGGTAATGGAGATCCTGGACATTTATTTTCTCACCAGTGAAAATTAATGAAGACCCAGGAGTTACTACAGCAATAGTGATGAGAAGTTTTAGCAGCTAGAGTGTGTTGGTGAGTTCTTGGTTACATCGCTGTTTATACCATATATATAAGGGTGTGTTAAAGTTTTTCTGTGTGTGTGTGTGTGTGTGTTCACGCACACATGTGTATGCTATTATTCTGTGTATACTGAAGTCCTGTTGACCTGAAAAGCCAACATGTAAAAAATGCCAATGAATAAACTTTTCTTCCCATCTTTGCTTTTATGATTAAGAGAGAAATGTCCATTAAGTAAACTAAAAGCAGATTTATTCCCACACATATTTGAAGTGTATATAGGAAAACTCCATTTCCTATGCATTCTGCACCTATAAGATTATGCATTGATGATGATGTATGTTTTAATGATGATGCTCAGGGGAGGAAAAAATATCCTGAAGGGAATTCTGAATCACCCATGTTAACTTACTTTCAGCATAGATTCAGTACTCTTATAAATCTTAGAACATTGATAAACCATATAATTCTTGGGTAAAATGATTATTAACTAGAACAGCTCCCAGCTACAGGGGTGAAAACTTAAGGTTGTGTCCTTAAGTGGAGAGACACTTTATTTAGACCTACTGAAGTAATTTTTTTTTTTAACTTTTCTTCTTGATCTTCTGGGTCATCATTATAACTGGCTCCATTAACTATTTTCTGCCTGTCTTGAAATGTAAAGCTGATATTTGGTTTTTTTTTTTTAAGATTTTTATTTATTTATTAGAGAGAGAGAAAAAGCACAAGTACACAGAGCAGCAGGCAGAGGGAGAGGGAGAGGGAGAAGCAGGCTCTCCACTGACCAGGGAGCCCAATGCAGGGCTCAAACCCAGCACCCTGGGATCATGACCAGAGCTGAAGGCAGCTGCTTAAATGACTGAGCCACTCAAGCGCCCCTAAAGCTGATAGTTTTAGATATACTTTGGACTTGAAGAATTGGAGGTGTATTTGCCTATTTGTGAGGACACTGAATGGCTTGAAATTTGCTGGTTGGGATACACCCCCCCCCCCCCCAATCTCAGATGCACTAGAGGAGCACTTGAGTTCAAAAGGTTTAGAGTCATTGTAATTACGATTCACTGAGAGTAAGAATTATAGCTAAGTAATTTTCTTTTCTTGTTTCAAAAGAAATGGGTACACAGATGTATATTCTGAATACTTCCAGAGTCTTAATTGCCTGCCACGGGGTAGTATTTAGGAGCATGATTAAATGGGTTAAGACATCTGCAGAAAAGAAACCTCTAAGTAAGAGGCAATGTACTACTGGTTAACGCTGCTTCTGAGATTGAATTTAAGATTTATAGCATTCCCCATTTTTGAAAAAAGTTGTATATGGTTTGTGTACACATTGTTAGAAACTGAATTGTTCACAAATTGTTTATGCTAATTCATTGGCATTGTTTCTAAAATAACAGTTGCTCTTTCAAATCTTCTTTTCAGAAACTGCACATTCTTAAATACCAAGATCTCTTCCTTATAATCTTGTTCTTCTAAGATATCATTGGTGCTGTGATCAGGAGCTATTTGTTCAATTATGACCTGTGGGGCTTTCATAACCTCTTATAAACTTTAGTGCCAATCACCAGGCTGGATGTAATTACATTTTGGTGATTTCTTTGAGCTTTGAAGGCTAATGGATAGCCTCAAGTATTTAAATAACTGCTTGAACTTTCTTAATTGATACAAACTGTCTGTAATAATTCCACTTTGTTTAGTATGCCACCTGAACAGCTTTATCTTAAGTTTATATACTTAATTGATAGTGTTCAGTGGTACATGATATTTATGTGAGCCTTTGGTGTATATTATCTCATAACATAACCTCTAAGTCATATTTTAAAGCTGTGTACCAACTTCAAAAATTAAAACTCTGGAATCAGTGTTTGTATGCTAGATCAACAAATTTAATATTTCATATCAAATTTTGTTAGTCTTTTGTAAACATACTAAAACTTACACAAATGATTTTACCTATTTTTTTCACATTGCAAATTTATCTGGACACATATTTATGTTTCAATTAAAATAAAATAACCATGTTAAACTTATGAAAACCATACCAAATGACCTAATATCTAATTATAATAAACAATTATTTGAAGACTTTTAAGTTTCATTGAAGGGTTTTATTGATTTTCTACATTAAAAATAATCAAGATGTATTAGGAGGAATAATTGAGTTCCTAGCTTATTTTCCTTAAAAAAATCACATCATAAAGTTTACGGTATATATTGATCAGAATCAGGATATAATATAAATTGTTACAACTGAAATTGTGGAAGTAAAAAGCATTATAAGTAAGAAAACATTTTTTTAAAATTTCTCATTAAGAATTAACTTTAGCAAAAAAAAAAAAAAGAAACAAAACAAAAAAAAGAATTAACTTTAGCATCCTGGATTTTCAGGTAGATACGTCTGAGTCTGAATCCTTGTTCTGCAGTGTGACTGCCATGTGACATTTGGCAAGTTATGACACTTCTATGGATAACTGTTTGCTTATCTGTAATATGGGAAAAAATTATGAGGAATACAGTAATTATCTCAGATACTCAACCCCTCTTGATATTTCATGGACAGTCAATAAATGCTACCTTATTATCATTAACATAACTTAGTGTGATTATTGTAAGAAATGCCTTATTTTTAGTTTCATCTTGATTATAACCATAAATTATGATCCAGATTTGGCTTAAGATGATCTTGAATTATTTCCAAAAATAAGGTAAGTCTCTGAAGTGTTCAGATATAATACCATTAATGTTATTTACATTAATAAACACAAGAATATTTTAAATATTAAAATATTTTAAATAATTTAAATATTATAATATCATAATATATTATGTTATAATATAATATAAATAATTTAAATAAATTTAAATTAAAAATTTTAAAAATATAAAATACAAGAATATTTTAGAAAATCTGAAGACAATTCATTTTTCTGAAAAGTAATTACATATTTTTATTCATTGTATTCTGCCTCTTAAGTAGATGATGTAAAATTATATGTCATTAAATAGGTATTATTAAATCTGAGTCACCAAACTTAGATCAGTCTCAGATTGCCTGCTTATATTACTAGCCAAGCAAGTTTTGGTGTTAGTATTGTTTGATAGTTTTTATTTGAAAAGATGTGGGGGGTGTGTGTGTATATTTATATGTGTGTCTTTTTTTTTTTTTTTGAGCATTAGCAACTAATATACCCTAGTAAAAAATCTTTGAAATAAATCTTTGTTACAGTGTTATATAGATACATGATCTGAGGGTTCTGCATGACTACTAAGAAATCCTTTAGGATTGGGAAGCATATGTTATACTCAGTTTTTTTTTATTAAAAAATACTCTTTTTTATTAAAAAGGAAATAGAGTCATTTGCATGTGTCTTTCCCCAGTGTTAGAAAATAAAAAGAGTAAGAGTCATGGTTTTCAAAAAACAAACTGTATGTAAATGACTACTACATCCAGTAGTTCTTGGATACAGGTTGATTAATTTTGCAAGTTGATAATTTTGGTGTGTATCATTCCCAGTTCCAGGAATTGATGGATATAGTATCGCCATTTATGTGAAATTTTCTTTTCCACTGCTAACCACTAGTCACATGGAACTATGAACATTTGAAGTTTGGCTTGTGTGACTGAGAAATAGAATTATAAATTTTATTTACTATTTATTTATATTTACATTTAAACAGCCACATGTGACTAGAGGATGCCTTATCAAACAGCACAGTTCCAGATTTATGAGCAATTTTCATATATGGTTACATTTATGCCATGGCTTGCTGTTGACAATGCCCAGGGTACAAAATGTTTCTGGATGACATGTCCCTAAACCTATCTCCTCATCTTGCAGACATGGCCCATGTGGAAGATTATAAAGCAGCATAAAGGCAGAGATGAGACGCAGATCTCCAGATATTGTGTCCCAGTCTTAGAATCCCCAACAGAACTTAATTTCTGATTTCCTTATGACAAGTGATAAACTTGGTAGATGGCGATAATGATCTTCAACAAGCACAATAATTAAACTCTATGTGCCATTCTGTGGCATGCTGATAAGAAATGAGAAAAAGGAGACAGAATAAAGGGAACATTTTTATAACTAGACTCTGCTTCTTATCTTTCCAGTGAGTCTGTTGACAGAAATGGCCATTTTCTTAATAAGCATTATCCCTGGGCTTGGTTACAAATCATTAGCTGAGTTCATTATGTGAAAGTCACTAATTTGAGTAATACAATCCTGTTTGATAAAGAATGACATTGATGTATAAATCAAAGTGGGAACTTTTCAGGATTTTCTGATAATAAAATATAGACTATTTTAATAATAGTAAATTCATGTTATAATGAAGTACACAGGGTCAGTAATTTGGGGATCAAAGGGCCATTGCACATAAATTACTAAACAAATGCCAAAAGCCATCTAGACACAGACAAGAATCTTTATGTCCTCTTTTCAGTTATATACTAGCTGCTTTATATTTTGTTCTTTTGCTAGAACAGCATGTCAAGCAGCTAGCATCTAAGAAGCAAATAAGGGCAGTGTGAACTTCAGAGTTACCTTAACTATGATGGAACACAGAAGAAATTACTACATAGTTGTTTTCATTTTCCCAGTTTTGATTTTGCAATAGATCTCCCAGGTCAATCAGTCATTCTCTATTATTAAGATTTATTTATGGGAGGGTGCATAATAAGAAATTCTGATCCTTGGCATTTCAATAAGAATAATTTTGGCGATGTTTTGCAGGATTAAATTTTTAAGATTTCATGACTCCTAGTCCCAAATGCTAAAGACTTTTTGGTAGAATTTTAGAGAATACTAATAATATTTCTGCTAGAAATTGGAACTAAGCTCAAGTTCTGTTGAAAAGGTATTCTTGAAATTAATAGTCGTAAACTGTTAACTATCTGTAGGGGTGGGCCCATCTTATGTTAAAAATGGTTTATTAAAAAAAGTTTATAATATCCTGGTGATATATATGAAATAATTCCTGTCACCAATAATGTTTTGTTTGTGGAAAGGGAAAATGCTCTGAGCTTTAAATGTTTATATATTTGAACTTGCCATGAAGGCATGTGCTTTTTATTTCCTTGAGACATTGTTTTAAAATCTTCTGTTTAAAAATGTTCTCTGAGCTTTAGTAATAATTATAGGTTCATATAGAGCAGCTCATCAAATCTTGGGCAGAAAAGAACAGAAATAATAGCAAGAGAGTTTCTGAGTTTGGGAGAACTGAGCCCAAAACCGAGTTTAAAGTTAAATAAATGTCCAATTTGGATATCTACATGGATTTGATATAATTCCTTTCTTGATATGCAACTTCTTTTTTATCTTTGTAGGTAACCTATGAATATAAAACTGACTGACACTCACTTAAATTTGCTGTCTCCTATTCTATTGGAAAGACCTCTGTTTAGAACTACAGGATATAAGGGCAAGCATACACATTACTCCTAATAAATTAATAATGAAGAGAGAGCTATCATTACTACATTGTAAATTATATAGTAAGTTTTAGGTGATTTATTTAGTAGCTTAAACACCTAGGAAATTTCACTAGTGGGCAGCAATTGGAAATGCGTATTAATTGCATGGTCCATCCCACATCTGAAATAAAAGAATGTCAGGAATAGATTAATTCTGGTTTCCTTCTGAATATCATATTTTAATTTCTTTTATGTTTCTTTAATCTTTTTAGCAGTGCTTAAGGATTTGGAAGATGTTGATTAAAGCGTTTCCTCTGATTAATTATATTTTGGCTTTCAACGGTTTTATTTTATTTTAAAATGAAGTGCACACACATTGTCTGGATTATATGAGCATCTGCTCTTCCCAGTCTCTGCAAATATTTATATAAATCTTACTGCCACCCTGTTCCCTCCAAGTTCTCACTGCTTAGCTAATCCTGATTGCATCTCCTCATTAAGCCATCTTCAGGATATGGAAACATAAATAAAACAGACTAACAGCCTACATTTCAGGGATATTTGTGTGGATGGCTTACCATTTAACTCATGTTATTAAATTCTCAGAATTCATTCTGAAATTGCAGGGTTTCCTTTACCTCTGCTTTCTCTTGTTTATACATCTGATTATTATTAACCAAAGAACTATTTTGGTCATGATGACTAGGACTTTATAAAAAAGATATACTATTTTTTAAGTAAGGTTTATGAGATTGATAGGACTGGAAATTTAGGAGTTAGTAGGCGGCTTAAAGATGATGCATAAATGTTGAATATCTCCTATTTTTTTATCCTTTTAACTCTCCTTCCTGTTTGTGTCTTCCTTTGTTATTTATCTATGGATTCAGAGAATAAATGAGATTGTACCTCTCCACAGGAATTGAACGCTAGTACTTACTATAAAGATTGTCCTTCACCTGGTTTCCTTAACTAATTGTGGCTTTCATTTGGGGACAGTACTTTAATCTGGGGTCTTAGCTTTATTTCATGCTTTGATATAGAGTGAGAGACATCTATTTGCTTCATTTTACAAATTGTCCTTTGACCATGTACTTTCTGTAGACAGAATGATTTTTTCTTTGATAGTAAATTTCTAAGACTGAGAATTTCTGTTCTTGCAGCTTTATGTAATTATGTTCAAAGGGGTTTGAATTAAAATGGAACAGATGTGTCCATCTTTAATTATGGTGTAACAAATTGTGTTACTCTAAGGCTTTATTAAGTGAAACGCTCATCTTTATGTAATAATGGGTCAGACAGTTTCAAAATGATATCGGTGAACACAGTGTATTGCCTATTTTACTTAGACTTCAAAAGGACAGTTAAAATTCAGAGGCTGCGCATATATAGAACCAGAAGAAACTATAGAAAATAGGCATAATTTGTTATTTCAAGTTAAGTGAAAACAATTGTTAGAAACATAAGAATTTTAATGTCATCTAAATAAGACCAAAAAGGTAACATTTGACATGACATATATCTAAACGGTAATGGGAATATGCAACTCTGTGTTGGAAAATGTAATTTTTAGGTTTCCTGAAGGCTCTTTTGTATTCTTTTGTGTAGATATTCTCATATGAATGAGTAGCCAGGATTTTTTTTTTTTCTTTTTTTTTGAGGGGGGACCACTTCTAAGTCAGTACAATGAGGTCCTTTTTAAAACTAGCTGGCAGCTACTTAGAGAACCAAAAATTAGCAAGAAGAATATGGGTAAGCACAAATCCTGTGATGCAAGTCCCATCCCAATGTTTCCATTTCTGTCATTAGTACCACAATCCTTTTATGTCCTTGAAAAGGACATTTTCAACTCCTTAACTTTTTCCATTCCCCTAACCCAGTCTTTCACCAATTGTTAATTTTATTTTTGACTTTTTTTTTCTTTACATACTCTGTCTGCTCCATGTATCATCACCACTGGAATCCGGGCTCCATTGCCTCGTACTCAGATTATTGCAATTGTTTTCTAATACATTTTCTTGGCTTTTCTCTCCCTTTTCCATTATCTCCCTAAATTCATTGCCAAGCTTTAATATTATAACACATTATTTCCTAAAATATTGTGATATAAATTATCTGTTATACAAATCCATATTTTTAGGTCTGGTCTTCGGGATCACCCATAATCTCTAAGCACCTTCTTCTCACTACTCCTCAATAAAGCTAGTGATATGATCTTGCTTTCATAATGTCTTTCAGTAACTAAACCCAGCCTCCACTTGGCAGGATTATTCATTTCATGCCAAAATAGACACCTTTATCGTCACCTATATGCTCTTTCTTCAGCCTAGGATGCTCTGGTGGTTTTTTCACTAAACACTTTACCTTTCTTGAAAGGCCAGCTTCATCATGATGTGGTTGTTTTATCTTTTTCTTTTCTTTTCTCATTTTTCCCTGTCTGTGTTGACAATTCAGTTTTGATTAATACCCTATTTTCTAAAGTAGTTTTGAGTTTTCATAAAGATCTTAATCTTGTGAAATAAGGTCTGATTCAGAGTGACTCAATGAAAAGTATACATTGGTTGATCAGTTGACATGCCTTCTTTGAGGGAATCATTGCTAAGACTGTATTTATTGGGATGGATAGGGGGGCAAAAAGAGATGGGTAAAAGAAAAAATTTGGGAAATGAATATTTTATTTTATTGCAGTGTCTATAAAATTGTTGGTCTTAAGGAAGCAAATGCACTAAATTCAAAGAGAAAAAAAATGAGTAAACTTCACAGAACTGTAGTAAATATCAGATATTGAAAGAAGATCTTAACAGACTCGCCATCTTCATCTTTCATCTCTTAGAGACAAATCACAACAAAAAGCCAAGATAAACATTAAGGAACCGTAGAAGACATTAAGTCAGAATGCAGAGCTATAGATTTCAAAACAGAAGACATACCCCGGGAGCCATTGTTAAGGTGTCCCTTCTCAACTCAAGGCTGCTACTGCATGTCCTGCTCCCATAAGAACTTCTGGTTTCTGTCTTTTACTTACCCCTCCTTCCCTCAGTAGACATTCCCACTCACGTTTTCAGGATCCAAGGAAGGAAACAAAGTCTGATGTTTGGCTCAATCAGGGCATCAGGATAGCTGATGCAGTTTGATACTTTCTCCTGTAAACCTCAACACAAAACTCCGGATTCTCATTTAAGGACTAACAACACCTTTATCTCTGATGAATTAAAAATAAGGTAAGAGCTACAACTGAGTTACTTATCTAATATTAGAAAACAAATGTTGGTCATTGGGTTCCCTTGGTTCACTAAGCATGTCTTTATGACCCGAACATATACAGTACAGGGTTTTTCTTATCCTTTAATAACCAATTGGAAGCAACATAAATATAATTTGTATTAAAAAGTATGGAGTAAATTAAAAGCAGTATATGGAAGTGAGATGCTACAAATGAATAACATCTTACGATTTCAAATAAATGAGTGCAAAGTAGACACGGCTTCAGAGATGTTGACTTTTTTTTTTCTAATATCAAAGTTATTACAATGTTTATTAGAAAAAATTTGGACAGGGAGAAAAACACAAAATAAGAAATTTACCCTTACTCTTATTCTACCACCAAGTGATAACCCTAGTCAGTATATTGGTGATAATCTTACCAAGAGGTAGCTTTGTATAGATAGATATTTTTTATTACAAAATAATATCACATTTATGCTGTTTAGTAAAAGTTTTTACTTTACAATATATAGTCGTTTTTCATGTCAGATTAGTACTGTAGTAGAGCTTCAGTGCCCAGTTTAAAGCAACACTGAATGTAAGGTAGTTCCCATTTGCCCTATTAGAAGGCCAATTTATTTTGTTACAAAGACTCTTAAAATCACATATTTTAGCAAATACTAAATTCATTTTAAAATGCCAATTTTTAAAAATCTTGTATTTTGTAAAATGCCACTAATTTTTCATCATTGGAGACATTCTTTGGAGTCACCAGCTTTTTAGAGCTTGTCATCTATACTTTGTATCTGTTTATGATGCAGTTACTAGAAATTTTATCCTGTGATATAAGTATTAATTTACATAACATTAAGATTTATAGTATTTTGGTAATCTCCAGAATATAATCATTTGTCTTATTGCTTTTAAAAGTGATCTTTTTTACCACAATATCAACATGTGGAATTGTGTGGTTGGACTCTGGGAATAACTATTCTCTATAATTTCATTTTTTGGTTTAGTCATGTTAACTCCCTGTCATATCTGTCTTTCTATATCTATCCATTCATCCATCCTCATCATCTATTTAAATATATGCATAAACTAACTTTGATGAAGGCAATTTTGGGCTAATGTCTTCTCCCAATTTCTGCAATGCTAATCAAGACAAATTTAGAAAGCATTATTTGGAAATACTGGTTTTAAGCTAACTCATTTTTGGGGTGGGGCAGAAGGAGAGGGAGAGAATCTTAGGCAGGCTGCATGCCCAGTGGCAGAGCCTGACACAGGGCTCGATCTCATGACCCTGAGATCATGACCTGAGCCGAAATCAAGAGTTGGATGCTTAACCGACTGAGCCACCCAGGTGCCCCTCATTTTTTTTCAGGAATAATTTTGAGGGAAAGAAGTTTACCTTACATTTGAGCATGTAGGTTGTAGGAAAGCGGATATAGGGGAGTATAGGAAATATATGTTTGAGGGTTTTTTTTGAAACTTTATAAAACTATACAAGTAGGCAACCACAACTTTATTTTTTTTTTAAGAACACTGACTATGAAGTTGATTTTATAGATATTTGACATAGTCCTTCTATTTTGTAAGTAAATAGTGGGATTAAGAGGATACATGGCCTGCCCGAGTTCCATAGACTTACGGGAGCCTTTAGATTAGGCAGGTTTCCAGACAGTTTACTGCTCTTACTCAATACCATATTGAAATGCAGACTTTTGTATAAAACTCAGGAAAAGGTAGCTCCTATTATTATTATTTTCTAAATCTGCATTTGGTATAGAATGGGTGACACTGCTCCAATGATGCTAAATGTAGAAGTAGTGTAGTATAGACTATAAGAAATTTGTCTGTGAATGATAGGGGGAAAGTGGGCATACAGAGTGAAGAAAGGTTTTTTTTTTTTCTTTCTTTTAAATAGAAGAGACTTGAACAAATGTTTGCTGTGGAGTATCCTTCTTAAACCCAGGCAAATGGAGCTCTGGCCCAGGGTCTTCACTTTTAAAAGACACCTCTGCCCTGTTGGGCAACATCTTTACCCAGGGCAAGGAGTCTGCAGTCTGAAGGGACACACTCTACTGAGGAGAATTCTGGGCTCAAATGTTTCTTATTATGCTTCTAGAAACCACATAGACCTCTTCCCTGAATTTGTCCTCCTGGAATTCTAAGCTGCTAGGTCTGAGGTTGAGGGTGACTATGGAATAGGTGCGGGGAAGTGGAGAGGTGGGTGGGTGGGAACTCTAAAGAGTTTAGGAATTCTCAATTCAATCCTGGCCTTCCAGGTCATTATAGAGCTGTGGTTGTCAAGAAAATATATCCTAATGGTTTGTTAGCTGGATTGATTTGTATTTTAACAGGTTTGAGGTATGGTTAACATAAAATAATCTGCACATACTCAAATTGTACAGTTTGATGTTTTGATATATTTGAATACCCATGAAACATTACCATAATTGAGATAACGAGCATATCCATTATCTCCAAAAGTTTTCCTGTGTCCCTTATAATGTCCAGGCCGACCTGCCTGCCATGCCTCCGGATAAGTACGTATTTGTTTCCTGTCACTGTGGATTAGTTTGCATTTTCTAGGGTCTTATATACCACACATTCCTTTTTGTTTGTTTGCTTTGGGTTTAGCTAGTTTTACTCAGAATAATTATTCTAAGATTCATTCATGTTGTTGATTTTTTTTATGGTTTACCTTTTTTATTGCTGAGTAGTATTTTATTATAAGGATATACTACAGTTTGTTTAGCTATTAAACAAACTTGTTCTCAGATAGGCACTTGTTCTCAGTATTTGCCTGTAAAAAATAAAGCTGCTCTGAACATCTCGTACAAGGTTTTGTCTGGATGTATGCTTTCCTTTTCTTAAGTAAATACTAGCAAGGAAAAGGTTGGATTATTTTTTAAGAAGCTACTGAACTGTTTTCCAAAGTGGAAATTTGATATTCTGTCCAGCAGTACATGAGAAATCCAATTTCTCCACATGCTCAACAACATTTGGTATAATTAGTCATTAATTTTAGGCATTATAATAGGTGTGTAGCAGTATCTCACTATAGTTTTAATTTGCATTTCCTTAATGCCTAATAATGTGGGCATTTCTTTTTTCTTTTTTTTTTTTTTTTTTCTGTTCCCCTAAGCATCTTCTGATTATTGGAGGCTATAAGTAAATCTTCATTCTTAAAATTCAAGGAGCATTTATTTCTTGTCCTACCAGATTAAGATACTCACTTATAAATGTTTTGTATGGTTTGCAAATGTTTTCCTATACATTGCTTGTCTCCTTACTTAGATTTTAAGTGCTTAGGGGATTGGGATCATGTTTATGATTGGGATCCCAATCATTGGGATTGGGATCACTTTAGTGTTTAGGGGAATTCTGAGACATACCTTATGCTTCATCAACTGCTGCTGAGTAGTAATATAGTATGTGTGAGAATGCTTTTTTTCTCTTCTAGGCTGTAAGCTCTTGAAGGAAATACCTTGTTATAATTTTTTTTCTTTTTTCATGCACTATTTGGCATACATATACCTTCTTTGGTAGTGCCTATTCAAATATTTTATTTATAATTTAATTGGGTGGTTTGTTTTCTAATTGAGTTTTGAGAGTTCTTTTATATATTGTGGCTGAAAGTCTTTTATTAGATATGTGCTATGCAAATGTTTTCTCTCCCAGTCTGGCATGTCTTTTCATCTTAATAGTCCTTTTTTTTTTTTTTTTTTAAAGAAATGGTGCTTTTGATGCCTATCTACAAAATGTTGGCCTAACCCAATGTCACAAATGGGTTTTCTCCTGGAAATTTTATGGTTTTAGGCTTTCCATTTTAGGTTTATGACCCATTTTGAGGTTTGTTTTGTTTTTATTTTTTTTGATACATGGTACAAAGAATGGTTCAAATTTTTGGTCCCATTTGTTGAAAAGAGAATCCTTTTCCACTGAATTGCTATTACACTTTCCTCAAAAAGTTTTTTTTTAATATGTGTAGAGATCTTTTCTGTTTCATTGTTCTCTGTCTTGAAGCCAGTACCATACTATCTTGACTATAGCTTTCTAAGTCTTGAGATCAGTTAGTGTTAGCTTTCCGAATTTATTTCCGCATTTCATAATTGTTTTGCATATTATAGGTCCTTTGTATCTCTATATAAATTTTAGAATTGACTTTTCAATTTCTATTTAAATGCCTGATGGAATTTTGATTGTGATTGCATTGAATCTATAGATCAGTTTGGGGAGAATTGATATCTTAACAATATTGAGTGTTCTGATCCAAGAACAGTTTTATGTCTCCATTAGGTTAGATCTTTTAATAATTTACCCAGCACCATTTTGCTTCCTCGTTTTACATTTCACATCTTTTGTCAGATTTATCAATTTCATTTGATAATGTAAATAGTTTTTTAATTAGTTTTTTTTGTTTATTACTAGTATTTAGGGAAACAGTTGATTTTTATATATTGTTCTTGTATCTGGCAGTTTGGTAAGTAATTTATCATGACTAGCTGCTTTTTAGTAAATTCCATCAGCCTCTCTTCCAGACAGTAATATCAACTGCAAATAGACGGTTTATTTCTTTCTTTACATAAAGATGCTTTTCTCAGGTGAATAATTATAGTAGCTAGAAACTCCAGTACAATATTGAATAGATGTGGTAAGAGTGGACATGCTTGTTTTGTTACTGAACTTGAAAAGTATTTAGTTTTTGTGCGGGATTTATGGTAGCTGTACTTTTTATTTTTATTTATTTATTTATTTATTTATTTATTTATTTATTTTAGCTGTACTTTTTAAAAATCGGTAATGAATATTAGATTTTGTCAAAAGTTTTTATTACTACTACTGAGATAATATGTTTCTTAAAATTTTGGTAATATGACGAGTTACATTGATTTTCAAATGTTATAACAACCTGCCTTTTTAGGATTGATCCCTATTTAGTCATGACACAATCTTTATATCCTATATTCTGTTTTTTAATACTTTGTTTATACCTTTTGCACCCATTTTTTTGTGTTTTTTTGCTTTTTCTAGTTTCTTAAGATGGAAACTGAGGTCATTGATTTAACTTCTTTTTTTTTGTTATTTTATTTTACATTATTTACTTGAGAGAGAGAGAGAGAGAATGAGAGAGAGAGAGCATGAGACGGGAGAAGTCAGAGGGAGAGGGCCAAGCAGGGAGCCCCATGTGGGACTCCATCTCAGGACTCTAGGATCATGACCTGAGCCGAAAGCAGTTGCTTAACCATCTGAGCCACCCAGGTGCCCCTGTTTTGGCTTCTAATATAAGCATTTAGTGCTATAAATTTTCCCATTAGTACTGCTTTCTGATTTTTTTTTTGATAAATTTACTTAGTTTAAAATATTTTCTAATTTTTCTTTAAGTTTCTTCTTCGATCCATGGGTTCTATAGAGTTATATTATTATTTTTTAAATATTTGATGATTTCCAGAGATTGTTCTTTATTGATTACTAATTTAATTCAGTTATGCTCAGGGAAGATTTTTATGGCTAGAATGCTTTTGAGTTTATAGAGACTTGTTTTATGGCCTAAATAATAATTTTTCTTTGCAAATAATCTTGCTATTGAAAAGAATGTGTGTTCTGAGGTTGAATGGAGTGTTTCATATCTTCTAAGTTTGTATATTAGGTTGCTTAAAGTGGTTCCACAGTAAATTGGTTTTTATTTTTATTTATTTATTTTGATTTTTATTTTTTTAATGTTGTGTTTTCCTCTCCCTTTTATTTTTAATGGTTCTGTTATGTTCTCAATTTTACTAGTCTTTATGTTTCTAAAAAATTATATTTGCCTTTGTTCAAAGTTTCCATGGTAGTATTTTCATATTAATTGTGAAAAATTATACTAATTTTGACATTATAAACACCTTTTCAAGCATTCAAAAATGTGTGCTAATTAACTGATACGGTATTGTCCCTAATTTTTTTTTTTAAGATTTTATTTACTTATTTGACAGAGAGAGACAGATCACAAGTAGGCAGAGAGGCAGGCAGAGAGAGAGAGGTGGGAATCAGGCTCCCTGCTGAGCAGAGAGCCTGATGTGGGGCTCGATCCCAGGATCCTGAGGATCATGACCTGAGCCAAAGGCAGAGGCTTTAACCCACTGAGCCACCCAGGCGCCCCTAGTTTTTTTTTTTTTTTTATTAACATATAATGTATTATTTGCCCCAGGGTACATATCTCTGAATCATCAAGCTTATACATTTCACAGCACTTACCATAGCACATACCCTCCCCAATGTCCATAACCCAGCCACCCTCTCCCTACCCCCTCTACCCCCCAGTAACCCTGTTTGTTTCGTGGATTTAGGAGTCTCTTAGGGTTTGTCTCCTTCCTGATTCCATCTTGTTTCATTTCTCCCCCCACCCCCCATAGACACCCCTACCCTGCCTCTCAGATTCTTATGAGAGAGATCATATGTTAATTATCTTTCTCTGATTGACTTATTTCATTACTAGTCTTTTCTTTTACATTGCTTATTCTGCCTTTATTTCTATTTTGTGTATTTTTCATCTCAGTCATTTTAGTATTTATCTCTAGAAAGTAGATCTGGATCTTTTTTATATCTTTCATGTTTCTACTGAATTTTATAATGTATTGAATACAGTTATTAAAGCCGTTTTGTCCTCTAACACACCTGTGTTAGTTCTGGGTCAGTTTCATTTTATTGATTCTCCTCCTCCTCTTTTTTTTTCCCTTTTTTTTTTTCCCTCCTCCTCTTTACTTGTCATGCATTTTTGCTTATTTACAAGCCTGGTAATCTTTGACATGCATTGTGAATTTTACCTCTTTGAGTGTTAGATATCTTTTGTATTCCTATAAATATTCTTGAGCTTTATTACAGCATACAGTTAAATTACTTTGAAATAGTTTGATCCTCTCTGGTTTTCCTTTTTATAGTTGTTTGCTGTGGTTAAGTTAAGGTTAATTTTTTCTTTACCATTGAGGCAAGACCTTCCTGGATGGTCCACCTCATTACCTGTAAATGATGAGATTTCTTAGTCTGAATGATGTGAAAAGGCCTTTTTCTGACCCTGTGTTAGTTCCGGGCATTGTTCCTGATGTTTTTTCTCCCTAGTTTTGGGTAGTTTCCTCATGTGCATGCACTGATATTTCTCTGCTGAATACTTGAGGGCACCCTCAACAGACATCCAAGGTTTTGTCTCTGTGAGATTCTCTCTTCTCTTAAGACTCTGTCCAGTGAACTGGAGCAGCCTTATACTTCCTGTCTTATTCTTGCTGTTTCCTCAATTCAGGGGGTCCACTGGGGTCCTCCCGGCTTCTCCCTCCCCATATCATGACCTGAGAACTCTCTTAAGACAGTAAATTAAAAAAACTATAGAGCTCACCTCATTTGTTTCCCATCTCATAGTGATCAGTCATTTGTTGACTGATGTCCAAAGTCTTAAAAAACTGCTTTATTTATTTAAAATTTGTTTTACATGTTTTGTCTGTTTGTTGTTGTAGTTGTAGTTAAGAGGGAAGATTGTTTTAGGTGGGATAGTAAGTCTAGTTGCTGCTATTCCACCTGGGGTAGAATTAGAAGGCTCTGTTAGCTTGATTCATAGCTTTGAAATATTTTTAAAATTTATTTTATTTTTTTATTTTTTAAATTTTTTATTAACATATAATGTATTATTTGCCCCAGGGTACATGTCTATGAATCATCAGGCTTACACATTTCACAGCACTTACCATAGCACATACCCTCCCCAATGTCCATAACTCAGCCACCCTATCCCTACATAGCTTTGAAATATTTAAAAATATTGTATGTGGGCCTCTAATTGTACCATTACCCTGGACTCAGCAAATATAATGGTGTATATGGGAAAAAGAATTAAAGTAGATGGGAAAAAGAGGAATAATTGATGTAATAACAAAGTCTCAAAAGGGAAGGAAGTATTATTCCTAAGATTTTTATCGAAAATAGATAATATGGGATATTTGAAGAATGTGATTTATAGAATGTGCTGTCAACATTTAGAGATGTTGCTGTTTGTTGACATATAGAAGGCTTACCGAACCATAGCCATAGCACAGTTGCTTTTGGAGGTCTTACAGTTTTGATACCTAAAACCCTGTTATATTTTCCATCAGTTTTTAGCAGTCTTGGTATGGAGCAGCTAGTTGGCTAAATTTGGCTGTATCTTATTTGGAGAAAATAAATAACAAAGTATAGATTTTAGGCCAGATATAAAAAAAAAAGTGAAAAATAACAAACTTAGGAATGAATGTGTAAAAAAGAGCTAATATTTATTTATCACTTACTATGTTCCTTACCTACATTATGCTAAACGTTCCACATTATCTCATTTTATCTTCATAAAAACTGTATTAGGTGGGCATGAGTATCTGCTAGATTAAACATTATTCCAAATTCCAGTTTCTTTAGATGAGGAAATTGAGGCCAGTCTAAGTGTACACAGCTAGGAAGCAACTGATCCAGGATGTGGATCTAAGTAGAGTCCAAGTAGACTGATTTAAGAGCCCACACACTTAACCACTGACTATATTGCCAACGAGGTTAAAATGGAAATGAACTAAATACACAAGAGAGCTGGAAGGATTGAAGGTTGTGGTCAGAAAGCAGGATATTAATGTTTAAGATGTCAGAGACAGAGCTGCTTTGGGTGATGTTGGATCTAAGGTGGGTGGGTGGAGTAGAGTTGAAGTTAATGTAATTAGAATTAAGGTAATTTAAGAATATTTAGGCAGGGTACTGCATGTTCATGGATATTAAAATCATCCATGATACTGGCTGAATTTAGGTAGAAAGTAAGACTAATGAAATTTTATATTTCTATTCTGTCATACTGACTGGCTTTCTCTAAACCTTTAGGAAAATTCAAGAAGCTGAGGAACCCTAACATCAGACACCTTATTTGATCAATCAGGGAAAGAATCCCAGGTCCTCAACCTGCCAGCAGACAATATAACAAATTGGTATACTTGCTTTTCTGGTTTCCACTACTTGATATAACTCCTGAGGTTATGTGGGCCTCAGTCAAGGAAAGGTCTTTTTTTTTTTTTAATTTTTCATTAACATATAATGTATTATTTGCCCCAGGGTACATGTCTGTGAATCATCAGGCTTACACATTTCACAGCATTTGCCTTAGCACATACCCTCCGCAATGTCCACAACCCTACCCCCCCCACCTCCCAGCCAACCTTAGTTTGTTTTGTGAGTTTAGGATTCTCTTATGGTTTGTCTCCCTCCTCATCCCATCTTGTTTCCTTTCTCTTCCCCACCCCCCTATGACCCCCTGCCCTGCCTCTCAAATTCTCCATATCAGAGCGATCATGTGATAATTGTCTTTCTCTGACTGACTTATTTCGCTTAGCATAATACCCTCTAGTTCCATCCACGTCGTTGCAAATGGCAAGATTTCGTTTCTCCTGATGGCTGCATAGTATTCCATTGTATATATATACCACCTCTTCTTGATCCATTCATCTGTTGATGGACATCTAGGTTCTTTCCATAGTTTGGCTATTGTGGACATTGCTGCTATAAACATCCGGGTGCACGTGACCCTTCGGATCACTACATTTGTATCTTAAGGGTAAATACCCAGTAGTGCGATTGCTGGGTCGTAGGGTAGCTCTATTTTCAACATTTTGAGGAACCTCCATACTGTTTTTCAGAGTGGCTGTACCAGCTTGCATTCCCACCAACAGTGTAGGAGGGTTCCCCTTTCTCTGC
>CM052799.1:159351913-159369549 GCA_028533885.1 Nasua narica | reverse complement strand
CAACTGATTTCTGTGCATTAATTTTATATCCTGACACTTAATTGAATTCCTGTATGAGTCCTAGCAGTCTTGGAGTGTAGTCTTTTGGGTTTTCCACATAAAGTATCATATCATCTGCAAAGAGTGAGAGTTTGACTTCTTCTTTGCCAGTTGAATGCTTAAGGGAAAGGTCTTAATGTCATTCTTTGGGACTTAATCTCTATGTCCCTTTTGGCTTCCTTGTTCAGGTACTTCATCAGTGCCAGAGAGGAATTTCAGCACATACTACGAGTAGGGTCATCTGAAGTTTCTTGGTTCAGATAGGGAAATTCACCAGAATAAGTATATATTGAAGGACCAAAGCTTATAGAATCCCTGTTTATTGGCTGCTTATTTAATATTTTAGGTAATCTCATGGAGCGTCCAATGTCCTCTTAACTCCTAGTATTATTTTAATATAACATTATTATTGTTGTTAATATTTTTAAACAAACTTTTACCAGGCTTATTTTTTTATGTACATTCTCCTTGAAGAGAAGGAAAAGATGGTGCCAGCTTCAGCCTAAGAAAAGAGACTATTCTGAATTCTCTACTATACTTGATGAGATTATAATATGAAAATTAGCCCCACAGTAACTGCATTTTGGCAATACTCTCTTTCCCTGATTTTGTTTAGCTCGGGTTTCCTGCTCTGCAGGAATTTGGTCCTCAGTGGATTTTAAGCTCTAGCACTTTGAGGTCCCACAGAGCCACAGACTGGTGCCAGGTCATGGGTTTCCATTTGTGGCCAGTTCTATGATTAAAATGCTTCAGAGCATATCAGTGACAAGGCAGTGTTGGCATTCCAGTGCTGTCAGTTTGTGTAATGGTTAAGCCACAGATGTATGTCGGTATCATGTTGTCATCATGTTCTAGAGTGAGTTGACCAAAAACCAAATGGGGCAGGGAAGGCATAAAATCAACCTAAAAGGCAAATTAGGAAAGAGAAATTTGTTTTTCTAAAAGAGATTTGAAGTTTTCATGTCAGCGAGTCTTAAAGTTTGGTTTCTAAATGAATCTTAAGGTTGAAAACAAAATATTTTATTTCCTCAAGTAATGATTCCATGTCCCCCATCATGTTTATATTTTATTAGAGAATGGGTATGTATGGGATAATTTAAACAAAGTGTTAAAGTGATCACTATTTTCTAGGATTAAAAAAGAGAAATAGTAGTAGCTATATTGAAGCGGGAGAAAGAGGGGCTAGGTAAAGGTGAAATGTGTAATTGGAGCCAACGCAGGGGACAAGGGAATATTTCTTAAATATAATTAATATTGTAAGTTAAAGTGTTCTTTAAAAAAAAAAACAAAAAAAGCTTATGTCTCAGCCTGATCTCTTACTATTCTCTAGAGGAGCTTTCTAATTCACAGGAAGGAACAGAAAAGGAAACCAAAGTGAAATGAGTCAAATAGTTGCTGAGTACACTGAGGCTTCATTTACGAAAATTGTGCTTAGAGCGAGTCTTAATCAGTGAGGGGACACTAGATGTTTAAAGTTGAGGTAGAGAAAGTGTCAAGTAGAGACAGAGCCAGTAAAGAAAAGCTGCATGGAAGATAGTACTTGAGCACAGTGGCTTAGCACATGCCGAGGTTTTTATTTCATGCATTGTTACCCTGTAGTGTTTATAATTAAGATAAAAAAAGAATTCAAAGATTTTAGAGATTAAAAACAAAAAGTTTTAAGGGAACTCCTATTTTATACTTACATTTCCTTATCAGTTAGAAATCTGTGTTTTCAAAACTGCACTTTGACTTTGTTGCAGACAGAGCTTTGGAAAACAGATTCCTATGTTTGACATGGTCAATGTAAACCCTTCAGACCAACAAAATGCACACTTTCCTTTCCAACACTCCAGAATAGTTCTGATGCTGTTGAATATTAAAGTGCTGAAGAATTTTGGTGGTATCTAAATTTCTTGCTTTGTTCTCTGGGCATATGAACTAATGCAAATTTGCAAAGGCTGGTTGAAAAAAACCTCACTTGGGTAGGATTTAATAAAAAATGCAAGTCTTTTGACTAATGTTAAGATTATAGTATTTGGTTCTTCTCCCAAGTAAACAGATTAGTTTCCAGGAATTTGAGTGATTGAAAAATGACCTTTAAACCTATTTTTCAAGTGGGAGAGACTGTTCTGTTGTGAAAATTCATATACAAATATTTTGGAGAATACAAATCTCCAAGGAATTATGGGGAGCAAAAAATTATGAGATAAACCATATGGACTTAAGCTGATATTACTGACATTTTTCTCTTATGAGTAAACCAGTTTTATAATGTAAATTTGAAAGGTTTCTATTCTCATGAGTGAGTTTCATTGTTAGCTGTTTCCAGCTAAATTGACTAATTTCTGCTAGTTTTCAGCCGATAACCATTTGTTGAGGGTCTATTAGCTGCCAAATCCTCTTCTAGGCACCGAAAATACTGTAGTGAACAAGATAATGTTTGCTTTCCTAGATTGATATACTTTCTGGGAAAAATAGATAATAAAAAGAAAAATATAACAGTATATCAAATAGTGATATTTTGAAAAGACAAGTTAAAATAGGGATTTTGGTTAGGTAGTGATTGAGTGGCTACTTTAGTTAGGCTGTTGGGGAAAAACTATCTGAAAAGTTTGTGCTCGAATTCAGATCTGAATGATGAAAAAGGATGCAGTTAAAGTCTGAGAAGAGGCCTAAAAAAGAATAATAATTAAAATAGCATGAACACAGGAACACATTTTGCATTTTGTGGAATGGAAAGAAGACCAGTATGCTTTCTTTCGCAAAAAGAAAAAAAAATTGCAGTAGTTAAAAATGAGTAGGACACTTTTTTGTCTGTTATAGCCAGGAGTGAAAAGGTCAGGTAGTTTCCAGGATTGTTTGATCTTGTCAACCATGTGGCACCTGTTGCCTATTTTATCAGGAGTAGAAGATCAAACATTTCTGTGCCTGCTCTTGGTATGGAGTCATCAGGGAAAACACAATGCATTCAAGCACTGGACTGGCTATAGCAGGGACATAGTGCGTGACAGTTTCTCTGGTGGCATTGGTTCTCATTGGTCCCTTTTGGTAGCTGATAGAGAGGGACTTACCTGCATATGCCATTCTTGTGCTGCAGCCTGCAGGAGGCAGATACAGCAGTGGGATTGTCAGGTGCTATATGATGCACATGCTTAAGCAGAAATAGGGAAATATATTCTCATACAAGGTGATAAGCCCAGCAGAGACTGTGAGGACTCTTGATCTCTTGGTGAAGAAATATTCCAGGCCTTTAGGCAGAGGGTAGATTATACAGAGTTTGATATTGAGTTTGCATTCTACTCCAGTTGAAGGGAAGAGCAATTCCTGGATTTTTAGACAGGGGTGTGTGTGTGTGTGTGTGCGTATGTGTGTTTGTGTGAGGTATGATCTGATATATGTGTTAGACTGATCATTGATAATAGGGTGGTTTGACAAATTCAGGCAGTTCTTCCCACAGAAAATAATTATAGTAACTGGAAAATAATCAAAACAGAAATTTGAAGATACTGGAAAATGACTAAAGGCAGGTAGAAACTTGAGCAGAGTTTACTACTAAAAGACTGCTACCACGTCAGGTGGAAAGTACAATGTTGTGGCTTTTTTAGAAAACTTCAGCCTAAATTACTCAATTTCAGGGAAAATTCTAGAAGCAGGAACACCACAAAGGTCTGAAATCCAAAAGCCGGAGTATAATATTTTTGCAAATTCCTGGATGAGCAATAAAATATGACCCTAGGCAGGCTGGTGAAAAAGCAGGGAGAAAATAGAGATGGGTTTGCTCTTGAATGAAAGAATTGCTTCTGGGGAAATATTGTAGTTTGTTATGCTTTTTATTGAGTGCATTCCTTAGTCCACAGAGAGCTTGGACGGCAGAGAATAGAAATCTTACTAGACTGATTTGTCAGAAGACAGAATTCTGGGATGGAAAAGCAATTGGAAATTTACTAGGGGTTCTGGTGGCAAGAAACCACCAAAAGAGCGAGCCCCCAAATCTGAGCATCGACTCAGCTAAATTTCTTGGCAGACATCTAAACTAAATGGGCACAGAGGAGACCAACATGGAGGCTAGATTTAAAAGCAGCAGCTGGAAACCAAGAAAACTTGGCCAGAGTTGTCTTCTCCAGACCACGGGGAAGACAAATTTTAGTTTGGATCCAGGCAAGTTAGTGACTTACTGGAACCAAAAACCAATAATCCTAAGAAGAAAAGAGATTTTAGAGTCCCTACAACATATTCTCTTATGGACTGAATCTATCTCCCCCAAACTCATATGTAAGGCCTAACCTCCCACTGTAGCTATATTTGGAGATGAGGTCTCTGAGGAAGTTATTGAGGTTAAATGAGGTTATAAGGATGGGGAACTGATCCAAAAGGCTTGGTGTTCTTATAAGAGAGACTGGAAAACTATCTCTCTCCTCACCCTGCCACATACACACTGAGGAAAGGCCATATGGTGACATGGTGAGAAGATAGCTGCTACAAGTCAGGAAGAGAATCTTCATCAACTGAACCTTGAGCTTGGACTTCTAGCCTCCAGACTGCGAGAACTGAAAAGTAAATTTCTGTTGTCTAAGCCACCTGATTAAGGTATTTTGTTATGGCAGTCTGAGCTACTGAGCTAACTAACACATTATCTATCATGACAAGTTTGGAACAAAAAATTACTAGCCATGGAAATAAATTGGAAAGCATAACTCATATGCAGAAAAAAAAATACATCAATACCAACTGATTGTAAGTGGGTTAAGAAATTAGCACAAATGTCAAAGTAGCTGTTACATTCAGTGAATTAAAAATATATTCAAAGATTGAAAAAAGTGTTACTGCACATTGGATTACTGATTTTTTAACAGACAAATAGAAACTAAAATATAAGCCAATGGAAAGTCTAAAGCTAAAAATTATAATAACTGAAAATAAAAATTCCCTGGGTGAGCTCAAAAACAGACTGAAAATAGCATAAGACTCAGTTAACTTTAATATAGTTAACAGAAACTATACATTCAAGAGGGCAGAAATAAAAATTGATCAAAGAAAAATGAACAAAACTTTAGAGAACACTAGAGAGTATCATGGGGTCCAACATATGTGAAATTGGAGTCAAGAGTCAAAAAGAAAGAGAAAGGGACACAAAATATATTTCCAGAAATGAACAGAATGCTTCTGAAATTTGAGGACAAATATTAACTTACAGATAAAAGAGGCTCAATGACCCTAAACTGGAAAAAAAGAAAAGCTGTACCTACACCCCTCATGTTTAAGATGTTTGGAAACAAAGATAAAAGAGAAAATCTTGAAGACCACAAGAGAGGAAATGACTCATTACTTACAAATATGATACAATTATAAGCTGACTTCTTATTAGAAATAGTGGAGAAGAGGAGGCATTAGAATGTAACATTCAAAGTGCTGAAAGAACAGTCACCACCACCAAAAAGTCAGCCAAGATTTCTATTTTCAGCCAAGTTGTCCCTCGAAAGTGAGATTTTCCATTAGACAAATTGAGAGAATTTGTCACACCACTAAAGGAAGACCTTCAAGTTGAAAGGTAATCAGCTATATAAAAGGAATAAGGAGGACTAGAAATTATAAATAATTGTAAGTAAAAATATTTATTTATAGTTTTATTTCCTAATTTCTCTAAAACACCTGTGACTATATAAAGGAAATTTTTAACACTAATATTTGACTGGTAACATAGATGATGTTTTATGCATAACAGTGATAGCACAAAGGATGGAGGGGTGTTAAATGAAAACTACAGTGTTGGAAGTTTCCCATATATCATCAAAGAATGTCAATATTTAAGTAGATTGAAATAAAGTTTAATGTTTTAGTTCCTAAAACAGCCATTTAAAAATGTGAAGAATTATAGCTAATGAGGTAAAAGAAAATGTAAATTAAGAAAAGAAAGAAAAAATGGGAAAGATGAACATAGGAAATGAGGCAAACAAAAGAAGAATAGCAAAATATCAGAAAGAGATCCAGTCACACTGATAATTACATGCAATGTAAGTGGACTTCAATCAATAAAGATTACTGCACCAAATAAAAAAGTACCCTCATGTTTTTATGTAAGTATGTTTAAAAATAGTAGAAAAAGTATAACATGCAAAGATAAACATATGAAAGCTAAAGTAGCTATATTAATATAAGATTAGGTAGATTTAACACAAGGATTATTACTAGAGACAAAGCTAGAAATTTCATGATGATAAAAGGGTCAATACACTAGGAAGATATACAAGTTATAAATGTGAATGCATCTAATAACAGAATTCCAAAACTTAAAGAAAATCTTAACTGCAAGGAATAATGGGCAAATTAACAATTACAGTTGGAGATTATATTACCACTCAGTAATTGATACACTAACTTGATAGGAATTCAGTAAAAATATGTAAGAATTAAACAATACCCTTAGCTAATTTGACCTAATTGATATTTATAAAATACTCTACCCAACAATAGAAGAATATTTCTTTTCAAAATTTTATGAAATATTTAGCAATGTAGATCATATTTTGGGTAATAAAACAGTATCAATACATTTAAAAGGACATTTAAAAGTCATTAAAAGTCATTCTCTGACTATAATATAACTAAATTAAAAATCAGTATTAAAGGTATCTGGAAAGTCCCCATATAGTTGGAAATTAAATAATATGCTTTCAATAACCTGTGGGTTAAAAAAGAAAAGGAAATGAGAAAATGTCTTGAACTGAATAAAATTTAAGACACAACATATCAAAATTTGTGGGGTGCCACTAATGGTGTGGATGCCACTAATGGAAGGGAAATGTAACAGTATATGTTTTTCTTACAAAAGAAGACAGGATAAGAGTTAATTATTTAAGTTTCCACCTTAAGCTCAAAAAACAGAAGGAAATGAACTCTAATGTAAGTCAAAAGAAGGAAATAGTAATCATATGAAGGGAAATTACTGAAATAAAAACAGGAAAAAAAAGGAAATAGAGAAACTTAATGAATGTAAAAGTCAATTTTTGAAAGAAAAAATTTGATACTAATTCAGCTAATTGAGCAAAAATTAGAAAACAGATTACTGATATCAAGAATAAAAAAACGAGATGATAATGAACAACTTAATGCCAATAAATTTAACAAATTTAATAAAGTAGACAAAATTCTTGAAAAATGAAAATTTCAAGATGAAATAGAAAACCTGAATGGCTTCATATCAGTGAATATAGATCACTGAAATTTGTAACTTAGAATCTTTCCATTAAGGAATTCTGGGCCCATATAGCTTCTCTAGCAAATTCTATCAAGTATTTAAGAAATACATACTACCAATTTATACAGATTCTTTTAAGAAATGATTACCTTATAGGCTGCCTGCTGGAGAGTGGACTATAAAGGACTAAGAGTTGAAACAGGAAGACTGGTAGGAGTTTGTTTATAAAGTACACATTAAATTGATGATGAATCAAATTTGAGTTGTGGCAGTGGACTTGGAAAAAGTGGCTTAAGTGGGAATATTTTTTTTTAAGATTTTATTTATTTATTTGACAGGAGAGAGATCTCAAGAAGGCAGAGAAAGAAGGGGAAGCAGGCTTCCCAACGAGCAGAGAGCCTGGTGTGGGGTTGGATCCCAGGACCCTGGGATCATGACCCGTCGAAGGCAGAGGCTTTAACCCACTGAGCTACCCAGGTGCCCCTTAAGTGGGAATATATTTAAGAAAAGGTAGGACTTACCGAGTTTTGACAGATGTGGGATATGAGAGATCACTATGCCTCCTTAATCTTTGTCCCAAGCAATGAAATCCATGAGAGAGCTATTAACTACAATACAGGAGATTTGAAAAAAGTGTATTTGAGGGTGAGGGGGTAACAAAGAATTTTAGTTTGTATGTGTTTTGTTAAAGATGCTTCTGAGATTTCCAAGGGAACAGTTGATGGGAATGGTCTTGTGTTTAGTGGAGAGATTGTGAATGAAGACATGGATTTGGGAATCATCAGCATTTAGAAAATTTTGCTAAGGAACTGGATGAGATCGTCTAGGCAATGAATGTAGATGGAGGTGAGCAGATTGCTAAGGTCTATAGTCTTTTAGAGGCACGTGTGAGCAAGAGAAGATGGCAAATAGTGTGTGACTCTTCTATAGTCTTCGTTTCTTTATGTCTTTTCCCAAATTCTATTTCACATTCAAAACTTATTTCTGACAGCCATATTCACTCAAGACATGGTGATTTTTTCTTCACTTTGACTATGCCAGGGCAACCCTTTGCTTTTCCTATCTCTCCAGGCTAAAATCATTCCCATTTTGGGTCTTTATATTTGCTATTTTTCTTTTTCTGGAGCATTCCTTCCACTGTTCTCTCCATACAGTAGCTTTGATCACAGTCAGAATTCAGTTCACATTATTCCAAACTCAAGAGGCCTCCCTGCTTCCCTTCCCCCAAAAGCTACTCTGTCACTCTCTATCATATTGTCTGATTTAATTTGCTCCAAACCATTTCGCTCTTTAAAAATTTTTGATTAATTGGCATTTTATTTCTTTTTTCTTGTTTTCCCTTATTTCTAAATATTTGTGTTCACCAGGATCTGACTTCAACCTTCTTTTATTTTACATTGCATTTCTTCTTACTTTAGAATGTATTAACTCTTTAGTTTACTTCCTGTATTGTTCATTTCTGTATCAGCCCCTTCTAGAATAGTGTCTATCTGACACATCATAGGTGCTCAGCAAATGTGTTTTGAATACTTGAATGAATATAAGGACTTTTGATCTTAGTTACCTAAAATGACTAATTTCAGTTTGACTTACCATACATTTTCACCTACCTTCATCTATCTTTTCTTCCCCAAGGAGGAATTTCTTCACCCTTTCCAAGACTGAGCTCTTTTGATGTTTTCTTGATCCACTATTTCACTACCTTCAGGTGCTAGCTCTTTGAATTATAATCTGTTTTAGTTTTCTGTCATTCACTACTTTTTTCAGCCTTCTGATAGATTCAAAACAGTAACAGTCAAGGACTTTCCTTTGTTCTTGCCATTTCCTCAAGCTAACATATTTTCCCTCATTACTTTTGTGGCTAAACTGATTGAAAGAGTATCACCATTGGACCTTAAAGTCAAGCTCAAGTACTGATTCTGACCTATACCAAAGTTTTTATTCCGTTTACCAATAATTCCTAGTTCCTAAGCTCAGAGATCTCTCTCAGTGTCCCCACCTCAGACACTCAGCAGCACTTAATACTCTTGCTTATCCTTTCTTTTTTGCAACTCTTTTGTCCTTTGGTTCTCATTCCCATCTCTGAATTATCATCCCAATCTCAGTCATTGTCTAAGTTTCCTTATTTTACCTGCAAAGAGAAGATGTCCTTTAAGGATCCTCTCCTCCACCATCTTTCCACCGGCAACTTCATTTTGTGTCATGGTTTTGATAATTAACAATGTGCCAATAGCTGTAAACCTTCAGTTTGAGGTTTTTTTGCAGAGATCCAGATCCTTATTTCCACTGTTTCTTGGGGGTACTTTGACCTGAAGTTCTTGCCATAACTTCAAAGTCAGTATTTCTCAAATGAAACCTATCATCATTCTTCCCAAACATCTGCTTTTTACTATGTATTGGTGTCCCTCTACCTAGACTTTGGAACCGTGGTATTTCCTTTGATTTCTCTCTTTCTTCATCTTCCTATTAAACTATTTATCAAGTCCTGTTTATTCTAGCTCTGTTAGGTCTATTGTCCCTTCTCTACATTTTCATTGGTGCTACTCTGTTCATCACTTCCTTTGATCTTTGAATGATTGATTGTATTCTGTTATTTCCAGATGCATTGCCTTCTTCTCTCATCCATGTTGCAGTTGGCAGATGGGTTAACTTTACTAAAACACAAATTAATAATGTTGCAAATTTGACCATTAATAGTAATAATAGCAATAACAATTATTAAGGGCTTACTACTTGCTAGGCCACTTCTTTAAATGTGTTTCAATTATCTCTTTTACAAATATTGCAACACAGATAACCTTAATGTCCCCATTCTTAATATCTTTTTCAAAAGAAACTGAAACACAGGAAAAAGTAATATGCCCATAGTGACACAGTGTTAAGGCTGGTATTTGATGATTTTAGCCAGCACACTATGTACTGCCTTAGCAATAAAACCTGAAGACTCTTTGTCTACACAGGACTGTCTGTGAATTTGATTCAATTCACTCTGTTTTAATTGAAAAGAATTCACTCTTGTCTTAAGCAATACTGTCAGTGATATAACGGATTTTATGTGCTAATAAATTTTTCACATACTCATAAAATACATATAAAGCCATTAAAATAAAAAATTACATCAGTGTATCACTTAAAATCATACCGCATATCGTACTTTAGGACATACCTAGCTGCAAAACAAAGTTAAAATCATTATGCTGTTACACAAATGTTTTCACCACTCATTTTTTAATGATAAGTGCAACTTAAATATATAATATTATTTCCCACTTCTACCCTTTATTCTCCCACAGGTATAAATAAATAAATAAATAAATAAATAAATAAATAAATAAATGCATTTCTTTCTCTCTATGTATATCTCACTACTTCTGGTTTCTTGACTTTTGTTCATGCCATTTTCTTATCTTTAATACTCTATTAACTGAACTTTTGAATGTACTGTTAAGTTTATTTTATTTTTTAGTAATTTCTACATCCAATGTGGGGCTCAAACTCAAGATCCCAAGATCAAGAGTTGCATGTTCTTCTGACTAGTCAATCAGGTGCCCCTGAATGTCAAAATTATTTTCATTCCTTTCACTTAATGATTCAACTAAGTGGTTTTAATAGATTCCTTAACTGGTTAGGATATTTCTATATTCTAAACCAGTGCTTTCCAATGAGCCTCTTCACAATGATGGAAATAGACTTCCAGTTCAGTAACTATTAAACACATTTGGCTGTTGAGCACTTGAAAATGGCTAGTGAGACTGAGGAATTAAATTTTTGGTTTTATTTAACTTTAATTCATTATAATTTAAATTTAAAAAGCCACAGGTGTCTAATGGCTCCTGTAGTTGATAATACAGCTGAATGACCAATATATTTAAAAAATTTGTTACTGTAGCATATATTATTTTATTGCTTATAGTTTCCTGGAAGGAAGAATCTTCATTTTATTTTTGAGTGTATTCTAATGCATCTAGCACATTTCTTTGTCAGAGAACACAATAGGTATTTGTTATGTGACTAAATGAATGGATGACTATCTGTTAACTTTCCTTAATTGTGTTAGTATCAGTGATATCAAAAGTTGTTCCATAATTTAATTTTTTCATGATAACAGGTAAAATAAATGCTTATAAAAGATACAACTGGCTTTCATCTTTGCAATTGCTTATATGATTCGATTCTTTAATAAAAAGTGCTTTCATTTCATCAGTTCATCCTTATTTTTTCCTGACATTGCTAGAAATGAAAACATCTGTTTTGTTAACAAGCTCAATTTCAAGGTCAGCCAGAATGCAAAGCCCCAGATTTACTATAGCTCAGTCAACAAACCCTGGAGTATGTCCGCCTAGATCCACCATTGCTCTAATCAGCCTTTTGCACATAGAAAGCTCCCCAGGTAGCTTAGACCCCTGTGACACTCATCTCTTATCTAATGCAAGTGCCTGCTTCTCCCTTTGCTGGTTTCAGAATGAATGCCTTGTCAAAAAAAAGAATTAGATCTTGACAGCTTTTTTTCTATGGTTAATTGAGGTGATAGATATACTTGACATTTATCTAAGTATAGAATAGAAGATTAAGACATTTTCAACATACATTCTGTGTTTTAGGGGAGGTCACTTTCTGGGGTCCTTTTAATATGCCTGTGCAATTAATAGTAGTGATAATTCTGCTTCATAGCACAGCGTCTTTAAAGTTCTTTCAAATTGACAGATAAACTTTTCTTTGTAGGGTTTGAATTGTTTGGATCATCTTCAAGTTCATCTTCTAGGTCTTCCCCCCTTCAGTCCTGTAAATTAATAGTTGTTGAAAAATACAAAAGATGGTATGCAATCTCATTCAGTTCAAAGAGAATAGGGAAAGAGGGTTGGATTTGAGATTGCCTTAATTATTGTCCCTAAATTTGTGAGGGCATTCCATGGCATTGTTAGGCAGACCTTAAGAAAATTTGAAAGTGTGTGTGTCTGTGTGTGTGCGTGCATGTGTGTGTGTGTTCGTATTCAAAAGTTCCTGAACATCTAGTTGTGTTTGTTGTTACTGATAGAAGTGCAGACTATGACTTTTTTATTTTCCAGGGAAAATATTTTTAATATTTATATTTTATATATAATATTTAATATTTTTTATTTTTTTATGTTAGCATGCTAAGGTTATCTCATGTAGATATCTAACATCTTCACTACTGATTCTCATCATCCAATTTAATGTTAGGTATTCATTTATTATAGCGACTATTTAAACATTTTATATTTGTAGTATTTCATTTTAGTCCATAAACATTTCAATGAACGTAAAATGTATTAGTACATTTTTAGGATATCAGTTTGTGCAAAGGATTTTGAAAACATATATGCTTTGGAAACTCAATGAAATTATTATTATAAATATTATAGTGTTGCTAATATTTATTGAGAGAAGACTATACAAGAAATGGGAGATTAGAAAAATGTGTTTAAAAAGGAAAGCAAAAGTAATTTTCAACTTAAAAAATGTAAACAATTCTATTTAGATTAAACTCTGAATACAGTAGGCTAAGGCAACTAAATTAGTAATGCTAAAAAGCAAATGTTTGCAATATTGTAAGAGACAAAAGAATTAGTCAAAAAGAAAATTCTATTATTTCAGTAAATAGTAGTAGCTTACAAAAAGAATCTGGTAGCAAAGGCATCAGGCTACATGTTAAGTCTTTAAGTATTACATTTATATCACTTGCTAAGATCATTAGGGATAGTAGCACTATTTAGAAAGCTAAATATCACTAGTAAAAACTATAAAATCCACTTTAGAAAAATAGTAACTTTTCTAAATAGCATTGCTTAAAAAAGGCTATCAAGTTATATTTTTGTTGACTGACAATGCTCATGTAAAAGGGAATGAAGAGGTTAATATTCCTTTTTTTAAAAAAAATTTTATAAAGATTTTTTTTTTTAAGACTTATTTGTTTGACAGAGAGAGACACAGTGAGAGAAGGAACACAACCAAGGAGTAGTGGGAGAGGTAGAAACAGGCTTCCCACTGAGCAGGGAACCTGATTCGGGACTTGATCCCAGGAGCCTGATTTGGGACTTGATCTCAGGACCCTGTGATCATGACCTGAGCCAAAGGCAGATGCTTAACCACCTGAGCCACCCAGGTGCCCTGAGGTTAATATTTCTAAAATAGATTCAGAATTAAGGCAAGAAAGGAACATAATAACTATAAGAAATAGAAGAAAAATAAATAAGAGCTTTATGCTAGGAAAAGAAAATGAATAGAGTATAGACTCACTATAGTTTTAGTGAGTATAGACTCACTAAAGTTTTTAGAAAGTAACATATTCACGGATTTATTTTTATTCCTTTCACATGTTGAACCATTAAGAATTAATGTCTTCTTGTTAGTGTTTAATTTATTCCTGCCAAGGAGCTTAAATATTAGAAAGTTTGGGTTTAAAGTATCTCCTTCATAGATGTGTAAACAGGGTGTCAGTCAAAGTAGAGATTAGTTTCCCCATGGAAGAGGATACTTAAAATGACAGGCTCTTGCTTGTTCAGGTGGAGACAAAAAGCCTCAAATTCAGGGGAAAGACACCTCAGTGGTGCTGCAGGTGTGTCAAGGTAGGGCTAGGGTCCAACCACCAACAATTTAGGGTGTGGCAGAAACTTGAGGCTACCAAGATCAAATGTCCGTGGTCAGGAAGTGTGTTCCTTGAGGGAAAGGTATATCCGTTTTTAAATGAAGACCTGAGGCCTTCTGAAAGGGAAGACGCCAATAAGTATTCTAAATAATTCTCCTATACTAGGAACTCCTAGTATAGGAGACCAAGTTGAATGGATCTGAATGGCCCTGACCAAGACCTGGCGGTAGGAGGAAGACAGTGAGACCCCTGGAGTAAAATTTCCTATAGGACAGGAGTAGTATGGGCTGGTACTTTAGATGGTATACAGTGACCTAACATTTGTGTTGCTGTTGTGGGAGGGGTGAGGTTTTACTCGTTAGGATACAACATGGAGCTAGTACCCACTCATAAGCCCAGCCTTAGTGCTATTGTGTGGGGAACAATTGCTAGAATATGTGAGTCATTCCTAAGAGAAGTATTCTTCAGACTCCAGCACGGAGACCCTCTGTGGCTATGTTGGCAGAGAGAATAAACATCCATAATTGGGCAAAAGTAAACTTCAGCAGGAGCACAATTTAAAAAATGAGGAACAGGGGCACCTGGGTGGCTCAGTGGGTTAAAGCCTGTGCCTCCGACTCAGGTCATGATCTCAGGGTCCTGGGATCGAGCCCCGCATCGGGTTCTCTGCTCAGCAGGGAGCCTGCTTCCCCCTCTCTCTCTGCTGCCTCTCTGCCTGCTTGTGATCTCTCTCTCTCTGTGTCAAATAAATAAATAAACAAACAAAATCTTAAAAAAAAAAGAGGAACAATGGCGGTAATGGAAGGATTAAATGGAGACTCCTGTAAGCCTGATTTCAGAAGAGGGTTGACTTTCATTCTTTGGGTTTGGCCCTTAGGATTTCTGCACAAAAGTGGGTCATAGTTGGAAGAAATTGACTTCTTCTGATAAGGTATATAGGGGTTCAAACAATGAATTAGAAAAATAAAGAGAGATCTATTTATACATGGTACTTCATAACAGTTGAGGTATAATGATAGAAATAACTATCAATCAATTAGAACTAAAAAGATAACACGTACTACCCAAGGATCAACTGTAAATGCTTTCTGTTCATTCTGAGAAAAGCAGTCACAGTTCCTTTACTCTGGTCCTCTTTGTTTCTCTTTCCACCTGCTTCTTTGCTCAATTTTGCTGCCAAATGAGGACTTGCTCTGTATCCCTTTTCATTCAAGCACTTTGTGAGAGAGGATCTAACTTGTTTAGTCACTATTCAATATAGCACATTTCTATTGGATGTGGTTCTTGTGCTAAGCAATATCAAAATTAGCTTCTTCCATGAAGGATGGCTGCCATTGAAATAGGAACTGATCCTTGGTACAATCTTCTATAGTCAGGATATCAGTATTGAAAAACTGAAGGGTAACCTTTTCCCCATAAATTGGCAATTGAGAGATACAGAAGGATGATGCTTCTATAGCTCTACCAGACTGGGGATAGCTAGGCAGAAGCTCCCAATAGATTGGACTTCATTAAGACTTCCAGAGCTCCTAAGCACTGAGAATATTATGGTACTTCTTTTTTTTTTTTAATTAAGATTATTTATTTATTTGACAGAGAGAGAGAGCACAAGCAGTGGGAGAGGGAGAAGCAGGATCCCAGCTGAGCAGGGAGCCCAATGTGGGTCTCGATCCCAGGACCCTGGGATCACGACCTAAGCTGAAGGCAGGTACTTAACAGACTGAGCCACCCAGGTGTCCCCATTATGGTATTTCTGAATGTGTAATCAAAATATATTAATATACAGAATACATATAAAAAAGTCTAAAACAGTTCTTATTTTTCCTATTAAGCTTCTTTGTTTCTTAATTTTTTTTTATTTTTTTATTTTTATTTTTTATCGTTGTAGCTTCTACCTTACAGGTACCTTTGGTAGCTTCTTAGTCTGTCCATTGACAAAATAATCCTGAATGAGTCTGAACCCATTGTTGGGTAGGAGGATGGGGGTACTGGGCTCAGCTGTGAAGACTTGAAGATGAAAGATTCAGGAGAAATAAGTCATGGACTCATCATTACTCTGAGCCTTTTTGTCCCTATTGTTAAAGCAGTTCTGGACTTTGAAGATTCATATCTAAGGGGTCTGATATCAATCATTTATTTATTTATTTTAACTAATAGATATGTTGCTGATTTGGTTCACTTGTGCCCAATGCAAACCTAATCTTTCAGTTTTTATTATTTAGCTATATATTTCTAGTTTATATTATTGAGTTATTGAGTTATTTGGATGAGAGTACTAGATTAGATCTAGAAGCTGGTTTCTACTCTCACACTTCCCCATTAGCTAACTTCATGATACTGCAATGACAGCTTACCTTTGTGGACCAAAAATTAATCTCAAGTGTTTTTCTCCCCCTTCTTTCTCCTCTCAGGAAATTTTTTTTGGAGGTACTTTAAGACATTAAAAATAGGGGTCCTGTAAGTCTCTTTTTGGCCTATAACTTAATTCTTAGATTCAGAGGACACTAACTTTGAAACTAATGAAATAGAAAACAAAAGAGGTTATGTGATATTGTAGAAACAATATAGATTTTGGAGCTGGGCAGACATAATTTCTAATCTAAGATCCATAATTCACTATTTATGAAATCTTAGGCAATTCAGTAAAATGGTGATGACAATGTGCATGTCAGAGTGTTGTACTAAAGGAGGGTAATACAGACAAAATACTCAGCACAATGTTTGGTGCACAGTTAATTCTCCATTATCATTTGCTGCCTTTCCAGATGGACACTCAGGGAGCCACTTTACTGTTTACTCATCAGCATATGGCCTACGTGGTATTTCTTGTGCTTGCTTGGTCATAAGCCTTATCCTGGGAGTTATTCATTATATTGATAGCCCGTGGAAACCTGTTTCTTCTCATGCTATGACTTTGCTTTTGACTGTGTAGATATTGGTTCAAAAATAGAAAATAACAACTTTCTCAAATAAACTTTATGTGATAAGCTCAGATTCATTCATTATTTCGTTTTGTTCAGAAATATTTACTAAAGTGGCTATTTTCTGCTCTTTCCAGACTGGGAATACTATGATGAACAAGATAGATATAGATAAAGTCCCTGCCCTTATAAAAATTACATTCTAGTAGCCCGAGATGGACAACAAAATAGGAGACAAATACATAGAATAAGTAAGTACAGATTGTGAAAAGTAATAAAAAGGATATAGTATATTCAATTAAAGTAACTGGAAACAGAAAAGGTCCATTTTTGATTGGATGGTGAAGGAATTTTTTTTTCCTTTTCCCCTCCCTCCCTCTTCCCTTTCCTCTTGCTTGCTTGCTTTCTCTCTCTCCCTCCCTTCTTCCCTCTCTCCCTCCTTTTTACCTCCCTCCTTCCCTTTCTCTCTCTTTTACTGAGACTTGAAATTTTTTGAGAAGGGCACTTATTGCATGGAGCACTGGGTGTGGTGCATGAACAGTTAATCTTGTAACACTGAAAAAATAAAATAAACATATTTGGGGGGAAAAAAAAGAAAAATAAAAGCTAGCAAAGTCAAGAGCCAGGGGAAGAGAATTGCAAGCCTTGGGATTAGTAACTGGAAGGCTCAGAGGCTGGAAAGAACTTGGCAGGAATGAGAAGAGTAAAGAAAGCCTGTGTGGCTATAGCATAGTGAGATGGGATAGAGGGTATATAACTCTATCCAGTTATATACTATGAGATAAAAATAATGTGACAGGAGTAATTTTTCCCCCTTCAAAGAGCAATAGGAACTCCTGGAACATTTCATACAAGGAAATGACATGATTCAATTTATAATATTTTTTAAAGA
>CM052799.1:159266161-159351413 GCA_028533885.1 Nasua narica | reverse complement strand
CTGCTGCCAATCTAACATTCCTGCCTCTGTATGTTACCGATTTCTTGTCTCGAGCTGCTTTCAGGATTTTTTCTTTGTCAGTAAGACTTGTAAGTTTTACTATTAGATGATGGGGTGTAGTCCTATTTTTATTGATTTTGAGGGGGGTTCTCTGTGCCTCCTGGATTTTGATGCTTGTTCCCCTCAGCAGATTAGGGAAATTCTCTACAATAATTTGTTCCAATATACCTTCCACCCCTTTCTCTCTTTCTTCTTCTGGAATCCCAATTATTCTAATATTGTTGCGTCTTATGGTATCACTTATCTCTCGAAGTCTTCCCTCGTGGTCCAATAGTTGTTTGTCTCTCTTTTTCTAAGCTTCTTTATTCTTTTTCATTTGGTCTTCTGTGTTGCTAATTCTTCTGTCTCATTTATTTCAGCATTAAGATCCTCCATTTTTGTTTGAACTTCATTAATAGCTTTTTTGATTTCATCTTGGTTAGATTTTATTTCTTTTATTTCTCCAGAAAGGGATGTTATTTCTTCCAAAAGGGATTCTTTGATCTCTTCCATGCTTTTTTCGAGCCTGGCTAACACCTTGATAACTGTCATTTTGAACTCTATTTCTGACATATTACTGATGTCTGTACTAAGTAGGTCTCTAGCCGTCAGTACTGTCTCTTGTTCGTTTTTTGGGGTGAGTTTTTCCGCCTTGTCATTTTATCGAGCTAAGAATAGATGAGTGAGAGAGAAAAGTACTCTCGAGTTCTACAGTTCTCACTGATTGATGAACTTGGGCTTGGCTGGATATTCTCACTGATTTTCTGTGAAGGGGCCTTTACAACTTGGTTCTCAGATGTCTTTGCCTGAGGCGGAATTGCCCCACCCTTGCCCAGGGAGGGGCCAAGCCATTCGCTCAGGTTCGCTCTTGGGAGTCTTTGTTCCCTTAGCGCTTTCTGTATCACCCTGGAGGCCGGGAATGCAAATGGCGGCTCCCAGTCTCCGGCTGGAGGAGCTGAGCTCCGGAGTCCCCGCTCCTCAGCGTGCCCTCAGAGTAAAGCAGTCAATCACTCCCGTCTCCCGGTCTGCACAAGCTCGGAGCTCAGCCACCGGCGAGCCTCTATCTCTGGTGCACGGCCCCGTCTGGAGTCTCCAAACCCAGCAGATTTCTGCTGTGCGCTGCCGCGCCGCTCCTCCCCGAGGAGGAAGGAGGGGGTCTCTCCGGAATGCCTTATGTGGTCCCCGCTCGAAGGACCGCGGCCACGGTCTAGGGTAAGCCCCAGCTGAAAACGCACTGCGCAGCTCTTTCTCTGCCGCGGCCTTCTCCACTCCGATATCTGGGAGCTCTGCTGCACTCAGACACCCCCGGTCTCTTTATGATCTCGCGGGTCCTGAAACCACTCTGTTCCTGTGAGGGCCAGACGTCGGGCCTAGCCTCTGGTGCAATGTCCCTCAGCGGAGCCGACTCTAAAAGTTCCGATTTTGTGCTCCGGAGCTCTGCGGCTGCAGGGAGCTGGCCCCTCCACCCGCGGTCTCTCTTCCCGTTGCTTTGGAATCACTTTTCCAAACGTCCTACCTTTCTGAAACTGGTCGATTTTCTGCTCCTAGATTTGCTCTTCTTACTCTCTTCTCTCTCCTGTTGAGTATGCTGGCTTTTAGAATGATTTAATAACTATCTAGATGAACTTCTGGGATCCGACTCTATCTCAACCTCCTACTTCTCCGCCATCTTGCTCCTCCTCCCCTGTCTTTTCATTTTTTTCTTTTTTTTTTAAGATTTTATTTATTTATTTATTTGACAGAGAGAAATCACAAGTAGGCAGAGAGGCGGGGGGGGCGGGGAAGCAGGCCCCCTGCCAAGCAGAGAGCCCGATGCGGGGCTCGATCCCAGGACCCTGGGATCATTACCTGAGCCGAAGGCAGAGGCTTTAACCCACTGAGCCATCCAGGCGCCCCCTGTCTTTTCATTGTCTTAATGATGTCTTCTAAGGAGTAGATTTTAAATTTCTGTGAAATTCAGTTTGTCAATTTTTTATGGTTTGTCCTTTTTGTTTCATATCTGAGACATCTTTGCTTATCCTAAGATAATGAAATTTTCTTCTGTTTTTGTTTCAAAAGTTTATAATGTTAGCATTTCTATTTAAGTCTATGATCCATCTCAAGTTAATTTCTGAGAAGTAAAATACTAAAGTTTTTTTTGCCCTCCATAATGTATTTCTAGTTGTTTAACAGCACTTGTTGAAAATGCTATCTTCCCTCAATACTTTGTCATCCTTGTAAAAATCAATTGACTTTATGTGTTTGGTTATTTAAGGGTTCTCTTCTCTCTTGCATTGGTCTAGATATACTTACAGGTAATGTAAATCTTCCAACTTTTTCTTTTTCAAAATTGTTTTGCTATTCTAAATCCTTTGCATTTCTATATTAATGTTAAAGCCAGCTTGTCAATTTCTTTAAAAAAAAGAACATGTTGGAATTTTGATTGGGATTGAGTTGAATCTACAAATATATTTGAGAATTAACACCTTAAACAATATTGAGTCTTCAATCCACTGAAATGGCCTATCTCCATTTCTTTCTTTCCTTTTATTTTTGTCTCAGAAATTTTTTCTAGTTTTTAATGTACAGGTTTATTACTTATTTTTCTAAATATACCTGTAAATGTTTCATATTTTTGTTGTTTAAATAATATTGTTTTTAAAATTTACTTTGTTGTTTATTCCAGTTAATTACTTTTAATTGGTAGTCATATTAAACTGATATTTTTTGAGCATATACTATATCATTCTCTTGTTTTGTCTTAGAATTATCATGATGAGTAAACTAATAGACCCTCTTTGTCCTTTTCAAGTTTACAGCATAGTAAAGGAGACAGACATTGGTAAAACAGTGACACAGTAAGTGTAATAAAAGAGGAGTGCCTAGTTCTTTAGGACACAAAATGAGGCAGTTTGACCTTACAAGGAGAATAATTTGACCTGTGAAAGTACAAGGAAATTGAGGTCTGAAGAATGAACAAGAGCTGACAAAATAAACAGTCTAACCAGAAGAAAGAACATGGGCAAACACTGTATGGTGGGAGGAAGCACAGTGAGGATGTGGTACTGAGGGACGATAATGGTAGTTAGAAGAGAGTAAGGGGAAACATGACATTAGATTTGACTTGAGAGATATCTTAGTGGTAGATCATAATCTGGAAGTCATATTTGTCTTTCTCCTGAATGGTTTTAGGCAAGAACATATAACATTATCATGATTACATTTTAGAAGGTCAGTGTGGCTGCCATGTGAATAATGGATTAGAGGGGAGCAACAGTGGAATTAGTACAATTGTCTGAGATGGTGGTTTGGAATAGGTGGTGAATTATAAATGGAGATAATTCAGAGAAAACAAGTAATAAGTTAGTAATGGATTGGATATGGCCGGTAAGGGAGATGGAAAGGTTGAGGATGATATTAGTGTATCAAATGACATTTTTAAGACAAGCAAAAGGAGATATGAGTAGATCATTGATAAGTGTGTTTGGAGCTCAGAGAAGATGTCTAGGTAGTAGGGAAACATTTGTTGCCCAAAGGAATATAACTATCAGTTGAAATCTTGTGTGAAGATAAAACTATCTAGGTAAGGATTATAGAATGAAAAGGGAAGAGGGACACTGTTCCTGTTCTTGCTAATTCAAATACATTTTAGTTGTGTGTCAAGATGATCTTGTTCATATTGTTCTTTTTTCCACCAAAATTTGCAATTCTGTCAGTTTTCCTCCTTTGATTTCTTATATTTTATCTTACATTTGTAATAGTTTACTTATGACATTACACTTGTACCGTTATTAATCTTTTGTTAATTTTATCAAGTTCTCTAGAATAATAGTAATAAAAGAAGATAATTTGTCAAAGTGCTAATTCCTCATGTGATACCTCAAAATTGCCATATAAATGGGGATTTGTTAAACAAACCCAAGTGGGCATATTTTCTTTGTAGGTGATCACCAGAAAGATAAAGTGTGAGTAGTCTGGCGAAGAAAAATTGAGAATGAAGTAGAAGAGTTGTGTTATAGTACCTATATTCATAAAATATTAAATTGTAAGTGGATATGAGTACAGATGGTGCCTTACTTATGACAGTGTTTGACTTATGATTTTTTTGAATTCCCAATGGTGTGAAAGCAGTACACATTCAGTAGATACCACACTTTGAATTTTGAATTTGTACCTTTTCCTGCACTAGTGATAATGAGGTATGACACTCTGGCGATGCTGTAGTGGGGGGCAGTGAGCTACAGTTTTCTCAGCCATATGATCATGTGGGTAAACAACTAATACACTTACAACCATTCTGTACATATGTAACCATTTTGTTTTTCAAGACTTCGAGCACAGTATTCAGTCAGTTCGATGAGATGTTCAACACTTTATGATAAAATAGGTTTTGTTTTAGGTAACCTTTGGCCGACAGTAGGCTAATGTAAATGTTCTGAGCACGTTTAAGGTAGTCAGGCTAAACCATGATGTTTGGTAGGGTAGTGTATTAAATGCATTTTCAACTTTTCATATTTTCGCTTATGATGGGTTTATTGGGACATAACCTCATCATAAGTCGAGGAAGATCTATATTTTGCAAAATTAGCTTCTTAATTATTATTATTATTTTTTAAAGAATTTATTTATTTATTTGACACAGAGAGAGAGAGAGAGATCACAAGTAGGCAGAGAGGCAGGCAGAGAGAGGGGGAAGCGGGCTCCCTGCTGAGCAGAGAGCCCGATGGGGGGTTCGATCCCAGGACCCTGGGATCATGACCTGAGCCGAAGGCAGAGGCTTTAACCCACTGAGCCACCCAGGCGCCCCTAGCTTCTTAATTATTTATGGTGATGATGATGATAATACCTAGGTTTGAGGTTTTTTTTCCCCTCCCTTCCTTCTTTCCTTCCTCCTTCTGTTTATTTTCTTTCTTTCTTTCTTTCTTTCTTTCTTTCTTTCTTTCTTTCTTTCTCTTTCTTTCTTTTGTTCTTTTCTCTCTTTCTTTCTCTTTCTTTTTTGAAAAATATCACCACAATTTGAGGCATTTCAATTCTAAATAATAACTATTTCATTGCTAAATGTAAAAAAGTAAGAAGTAGGTTGATAATATATAAATTGTCCATTCCCCTTTTAGATGCCATTTATTATTTATTCATAAAGCAATCCTTAATCTGGGAGCTGAGCCAGTAAATTGATTTCATTTTCATGACTTATAACAGTTTTTGGATAAGAACCATTGTTATAACTTTGTAAAATTGGGTAACTGTTTCCTGACAACCTATAGGAAAAAATATGATTTCCTATAATAAAACACTGAACTTCATCCAATTCAGAGAAATATGCTGAATTCATAAACAGAAAATTAAATCCTCTAATGTAGAATGAATATAGATATTATGGCCACTGGAATTGTTCTTAAACTTGAGCTGCTATTACTTATGCAAAATGTCCAAGGAAGATGAATGGCTCATTGTTGAACCCATTGAACAAAAAGCTTTGATTTCCAACAGTGATTTTAATCAGGACTCATTATATGATTTAGAATAAGATACTCAAGATAAGTCCATACTCCTGTTTCATCCTCAGTGATCTAGAATGAAAAATTCAGTTTTTTTTTTCTGTTTTAGAACCCTTAAAGTTCTAAAGAATAATACTGCTAGTGTACTCTACTAATGTAAATGCAAAAATATAATAATTTAAAAAATTATTTAAGTCTAAGCATCAGTTAGATAAATTAATTCTAAAATAAACTAGGGGTATAGAGGATTAAACATTTTTAAATGCTGTATGTGCCAAAATATATGTTTCATTTTTCCCAATGCAACAGTTGCCATGTAGGTACTGACTGTTAAGAATAGAGGAAGGTGCATTTTGAATATGAAGTGAAACCATAGCTATTAGATCCAAGAGCTAGGAGGCATTATTTAATGATTATAAGTTGAAAGCGAATCTGACCACAAAATCTTGAGATACTAGGAAGGACATCTTGATTTATCTGTAACTAAGAGTCTAACGTATGGAGACAGGTAATTTTTTATTTGGAGTTGTTAATCTTACTCCATTATGGCATGGAATATGTGTAGTTTTCATAATCCTTTGCACGTATTAATGTTTGATATCTGAAGAAGGTATGATATGAAGTGAGATATATACTCGTTTATTTGTTTACATTTTTTAAAAAGAAATTGAAACTGTCCTAGGTTCTAAGGATACAAAGATTCATTAAACACACCAAAGAGTTTGAGATTTGTCAGAGAAGAAAAACAGAAAAATATATACTAAAGTACTAACTTGATTGGACATTACTGTTGATATATGTGGTGTTTTTGAATGAGGTCATTTTAGAGAGATGCATTTTCTAAAAATAGAATGAAGACTAAAAGCATTTTTGAAATACTTTTGGAAAAATTCTGTTACAGAAGATTTTATTACTTCATTTTTGGGCCAAAATGGTTGTCTTGGGCTTTTTCTTAACATTTTTTGAAGATGATTTATTGACTTTTGATATTTGAAAAAATCATATCTATATACTAAAAAATATATTACCCCTAATGCAAGGGATTTACAGGAATAAGTATCCATAGTGGGTTGAGTAGAGCCAAATTTACCTACCCGTCCCTCCCCTGCATGCAAAGCTCAGACATATTAACACAGAATCTAATTTTTATGTCAATCTTTCACCCCTCTTTTCGTCTATTCATTTGATAAATGTTTATTAAGTACGTACTATATGCAGGGAATGCGATGGACATTGGACTGGTAGTGATGAATGAAATTTATTCTTCCTGGTGGGAAAAAATAATACAACTGACAGATAAGCCTGAGACTGATGTAGGGCTTTATACTTCTTCATAAATTCAAGACAACTAGGCCCAGGGTGCTAATCCAACCAGAGTTTCCACACCTAGTAAGGTCAGAAATGCTGGAAAAGTAGGGAAGGAATGGAAAATCTGCCCTGGTGCTTTCCGCATGCCCTAGAGCGTCTTCTGGCAAGGAGAATTACAAAAGTGAGTTGAGAAGGAAAATAAACCAAGGAGCAGTAGATCTTGCCTTTAGGTACAGAACTGACCTAGGCTAGTAAAATGGCATATAAAATATGGAGAATGCACTTCTTTGGGGGCACCTGGGTGACTCAGTGGGTTAAAGCCTCTGCCTTTGGCTCAGGTCATGATCTCAGGGTCCTGGAATCGAGGCCTGCATTGGGCTTTCTGCTCAGCGGGGAGCCTGCTTCCCCTTCTCTCTCAGCCTGCCTCCCCTTCTCTCTCTGTCTGTCTCTCTGCCTACTGTTGATCTTTCTCTCTCTGTCAAATAAATAAACAAAATCTCTAAAAAAATATGGAGAATGCACAATGGAATGATTGGAAAATGAAATAAAGGGAAAAGTATAAAACATGATCAAATAATAGAAATATAAAATGTGAAGCATAATAAATACATATCTGAGTAGAAAAGTAATATTTGTCCTTGCATAAAATAAATGATAGATTCCATTAAGGTCAGATAATACATGCTACAGAAACTTTGCGTGAGAAATTCATTTAAGCTGACATAATTAAGTGATGCTTCAAAAAATGTTATTATCTCAGCTGGACCTAGAAAGGTAAGTTACTTCATATAGTGCTTAACATATACTTGCCAAAAATCTGTCATTTGGCAGCAATGAGACTCTTGGACTTCCTTGTAAAATGGGAAGTTGGATTGAATGAACTTTCTCAGTATGAACCACCCACTGCATGCTCTAATTTTATGGGTAAAGATAAAATTAGAAAAATTAGGTGGCTGGAATAGAGGAAAAATGTGAGAGGCAGAAAAATGGTTCCAAAGATTTCTGTGTACTAATCTCTGGAACCCATGAATGTGTCATCATACATAGCAAAGGGACTTTGCAGCTGTGATTAAGCTAAGGATCTTGAGATGAAGGAATTATTCTGAATTATTCAGGTGAACTCAATCTGATTACATGGGTACTTAAAATTGGAGACACTACCTACTATGGTAAGAAAGGGAGAGATATGACTGTGGAAGAATGGTCAGAAAAATGTTGCTGACTTTGAACATCACAGGAGGCCACAAACGAAGGAATATGGATGACCTCTAAAAACTTGAAAAATAACACAGCCCAGTGACATCTTGATTTTAGCCCAGTGAGACCAGTGTTGGACTTCTAAACTATGGAACTGGAAGATAAGAAATTCGTATTGTTCCAAGTGCTAAATTTGTGTTAATTTTTGTATCGGCAGTAGGAAACTAATGTAAAAGTGTTTATGTAAAGGTTACAGTAGGTCCATGATGCAGAGGGAAAAAATTATCAAATGTTTTTGATGAACAAAGATGAGAAGTTGGTAAGAAATTTGAGGTGTAGAGTGTATAGAGGAATAAGATGAATTAGTACAAATGAGTTACGTTATTGAGGGCCTTGAAACTTAGGCAAAATAGTTTTATTTATTTGATTATTTTTCATATGGTAAAATTATAATAGAAAGTTATCAAAAATTCGTGAGACGTATAGAAGTTGAAAGGAGAAAGTATAGAATGTAAATACTTTGCATTTTAACAAATCATTAAAAAATAAATCATAAAAGTCAAAACATTCTTATAAAATTAATATAGTCTGCAAATTGAAAGAACTATATTCTGAGTATTTCACAAGAGATTAATTTCTTTTTTATAATTTTAAAAAGAAGATTGACTCCAGCAAACTGTCATTATTTAAATAAAAACATTACCATATGCATACATAACCTACATGATTACTTGGATATCAATAATAACAATGAAATAGTGACCCCTTTGTTAATAGTCCTTAGTTTGTAGTTCTTGCAGGCCTATGGCATCTTGCAGAAAGTTTCATTTAATTAAAAAAAATGAATATCTTCTAGGGACTAACTTTAGGAACAAAGATACTATTTGCAGAAAATTTTATTGAGAACAGATTTTTAACATTACTATAATGGCAGCATAAACTACTGGATAAAGTTAACCTTACAGAAGAAAGATGAGTTTATTCGAATTGTCAAACTCCTAATGAAGAGTTAATGAAATCCTCAAATCCTGCTGACTATTTATGAAAAGACTCAAATGCAAAATCTCTGTGGGAATTTGTAATCTTTGCCACTTTTAAGAGGTGGCTAACCAGCCTAACTTTATAACTGAGTGTATTTATTTATTTTTTATTATTTTGTAAGATTTTATTTATTTATTTGACAGAGAGAGATCACAGGAAGGCAGAGAGGTGGGGGGAGGGTTGAGGAGCAGAGAGCAGGCTCCCTGCTGAGCAGAGAGCCCTATGTGGGGCTGATCCCAGGACCCTGGGATCATGACCTGAGCTGAAGGCAGAGGCTTTAACCCACTGAGCCACCCCGGCGCCCCTATTACTGAGTGTATTTAAATAGGCTTTTCTTAAGGAAAAAAAAAAGTCAAATAGGAGGAAAAGGAAAAGGTGAGGGACAAGGAGGAGAGGAAGGAGAAGAAAACAGAATCTCTAAGAATGTTACTATTTACAAAAATATAAATTAACTTTAAAAGACCTGATTTATAGTTAAGTGAGCTCTTTTTTAAAAGTCTAGGTAATTTGGGGCCTGAGGAAAATGAGGCCCAAATGAGGCCCTTTCTTTGCTTTGGAAAGAAAGGGGATCTACTGTTTGATTTCTTCTTTGGGCAGCTCATTGTAACATCACACATTGTAACAGTCTACATAGGTACGAAATAGGTTAAATGGAAATTTAGTAAGATACTTCAAATCCATAAACCAGGAATTGACTGCTTAAAAAACATTCACTTTAAAATTCGTTTTAATTTTGGCTTTTAAATAAAATCTTACCAATGTTACTTGATTTCACATTCACTGGAACAATAAATATTTAAGAAATTTTGGCAGTATCATGTGCTGGTGAGGTTATGGAATAAAGGGAACCCTTATACATTGGTAATGGCTGTATAAATTGATACAGCAAGTTTTGAGAATGATTTGGCAATATCTGGTTAAGTTGATCAGGATCCAGCATTCCACTTCTAAGTGCTATATTTACTTCAGAAAAACTGTTGCATATGTGCACAAGAAAATATGCACAAGGGTATTCAATGTGACATTGTTGATAGGAAAAAAAAAACTAGAAAAACCCTAAATATCCATTATTAGAAGTGGATAATTTTATATTCAGCAGTCACAATAGATGAAGAAAATAGAGAAATGTTGAGAGAAAAAGGCAAACTCTTTTAAGAACTCATACAATAGGATGCCTGTTATTTAAAAATTTGAAACACATAAGAATAATACATACTGTATATAGATACAACATATCATATATTTATATGTAAAAAGTATAAAAACTTGGATGGAAAGGATCCATTACAGTTTGTCTAGGATTCAGTGAGGATGGCATGGAATAGATTTAATTCGGCTACAAAAAAAGAACTTTGATTAAGCCTTTACTGTTTTATGTTTTTCCACAGTTACTCAAAGAAAATGTGAAAGCATGTTTGTTTAATCTGATAGTGGGTACAAGGTATTTGTTGGATTACTTTTTTGTGCTTTTCTGCATTTTCAAATATAAGCCAATTAAAAAATAAAGGATCATATTTTATTTCACCATGTATACTCATCATCTCATCAATAATCCAGTAGTGGTTTTAATTTGGGTTGTTTTGTGTAGTTCTGTTAGTTCTATTTCAGTCTCAGATCGTATTTTTCATTTCAGGCAGCTGGCTTGTATTCTTCCTTAGATTGTGTTGTCATAGCACAAGGTCTCTCTAGTACTAACATGCATTTGATGATCCATTTACAAAGCTCTTTCTCAAAGATTTTCAGAATATATCTAGAACTGTACCCAGCAATATTTCTACTAGTTTTTTTCAATATTAAATTGAGTGCCCCAAATATGATTCATTAAACACTAGCTCTGGAAAAATAAGGTCACCATGAAAAAAACGATAACTTTTATTCTGGACTGACTAATCTGATGGATGGAGATAAATATGTGCCATTTCTGAGAAAAAAAGATTAGCTTGTCATTAGAGAAGATCTTAATCATTGATACCAAGGGATTCTAATGGGGGCAGCATTGTTCTTTCCTCTTCATTCTTGGGAGAGCATTCGACCCCTTAGCTTGCTTCATTACCATTCTTCACAATAAATCATTGGTCCATCATGGACAACCATTTAGAGAGCAATAATAATAATAGTTAACACTTAAAGAGCTTTTATTATTTGCATTGCTGTAATCAGCACTTTACATGGATTATCTCATATCATTTTAACAATTTACGAGGAAGAAGCTATTATTATTTACCTTTATAGATGCAGGAACTAAGGCTTACTGGAGCCCATGAAATCTCAAAAGAAAATAAAAACTTTAGGTCACTGACAACATAATCCTAAATTAAGTTGTAAGCAGAGAGTATTTCATTCTACATTTGGTAAATGTCTCAGGAAAGAAAGTCTGTCCTTTGATTGGAAAAGAAATCTGGAAAAAAGTGGGAAATGGTGGGAAATGTGGGAAATGATGTTTGTCGGTGAAAGGAAAAGAAGCAGTATGGATATGTGGTAGGGTCCAAGAAACGCACGGAAACCTTCAGCAAAGGGAAGCAAGTTCTTTTCTTTCTCGATAGTATTGGGAGAAAGGTCCCACATAGTTGGTGTATTTTTCTTGTTTTCTATATAGCCTGAGGGTTCCTGTGGAAGAAATCAAGTCCTAAATAATGAGAAGCAAGACAGCAATATCAGAAGGAAAATGGTGGACCAGGGAGAGGTTTAGTACATGCATGGCATCTGTAAAAGGTAGTCTGGGGCAATGCACATGGTTGACTATTCAGGAAGGGTGTGGGGCTGGTAGTGCATGGATGCAGCACAGGCATACAGGGGAGCACTCAGAAAGTTAAATAAGTTGCGGCGCCTGGGTGCCTCAATCAGTGAAGCATCTGACTCTTGGTTTCAGCTCAGGTCATGATCTCAGGGTTGTGAGATGGAGCTCCCAGTCTGATTCTGCTCAGTACAGAGTCTGCCCGAGATTCTTCCCCCACTTCTTTTTTGCTCCTACCCTATCTCTAGCATGCAGATATGTGCGTGGGCACTTTCTCTCTCTCAAGTAAATAAAATCTTAAAAAAAAAAGGGGTAAGTTAATACTAAGTGACATGCTGCAAGAGCCTTTTATGCAAGCAAGGAAAGGGAAAGGATTTCAGATACAGTGAACGTATTTCATGCACTGAGGTAATTTGGAAATTCTCAGTGTTCATGTGAAGGTTGTATGTGTATATGTATATATATTTTATATATTATAAAATATGTTATATATTATATATTCTATATAATAAATTTATTATAAGTATATATTATATATATAAAATATATATATTTAAAGATTTTATTTTTTTATTTGACAGAGAGAGAGAGATCACCAGTAGGCAGAGAGGCAGGCAGAGAGAGAGGGGGAAGCAGGCTCCCTGCCAAGCAGAGAGTCCGACATGGGGCTTGATCCCAGGACCCTGAGACCATGACCTGAGCTGAAGGCAGAGGCCCCAACCCACTGAGCCACCCAGGCACCCCGAAGCTTATATATTTAATACTGCATAAATGTTACAGCAGGGCAGTCCAATAGAAACCTCTCTAGCCCAGGCCCAGTTGGAACAAGTTTATGTGAAAAAAGGATTTTTTTTCTTTACATTTTAGTACGTTTATACCCATTGTACCCTTAACCTTTTCTCTCTTGACCTCAACTTTCCCTCCTCTCCATTTACTTTCCTCTCTTTCCTTCCTCAACTTTCCTCTCCTCCAGAAACCCGAATTTACCATCTATTAATTATCCAGTACAATTTTCTTATTCTACACTATTCGGCCCTTGCTTGAGTAAATCCTTTCTTGCTCCTACTTTTAAAATTGATCCTTTTTTCTTTAGCTCTTTATCTGCCTGTTATTTCTTCAGATCAGAGGGTGGGAAGAGAGGTCAGTGAGTTGAGTTCTCTGCTCTCCCCTGTAGAATCACTTCCCATTGGCTCTGCCCCTTGATCACAGACAGGTCAGAGCTCCTGTCCTCCGTAGAGGACCCTTGTTTTGGCTTACCGAAACCACACGCCCTTCCTCAGTTTTGGTCTAGGAATAGTAATAGCTCAGATTTTCTAGCCTGGACTCTGGCCCTATTTTTTATGATTTCTTTGTACATTGCCAACACCATGGTCAATACTTCATATATTATACAGCTATCCCAGTTTGAATGTGTCATCTGTTTCCTATTGGGACTCTGACCAAACCAGCCATTTTAAGGCACTTTTCCTTTATTTCACACTTTCCTGATTAAGTTCGTCCTAGCTACCCATTTATCTATCTATCTATCTATCTATCATCTATCTATCATCATCTATCCATCTATCTTGTAATTACCTGTTTTAATCTTTATTCCATTAGGGAGCTTGTAGAGTAAAAATATTTCAGGAATGAAGCAGTCTGGTATCATCTTTGCCATCCACTAGCCATGTGGTCATAAGCAAATCATTTTATTTCCTCTGAACCTTACTTTTTTATTATTATTTTTCTTTTTCTTCTAGAAAATGAGGAGAATTATATTAGGTGATCTCTAAGATTATCTTCTGGTTTTATGATTCTACAATTTTATAAAATAAGCAGTATATAATTTTTCAGTCACATTGATTGCTTAACTCTAACCCTGCTTTATTGTGACTTTATATGAAAACTATTTCTTTATGAAAATATCACTTATTATATGTAAAAATTTAAAAAGAAGAAAATAAGCCTAAATAGGTTCAAGATATAAAAATACCAATATAAAAACAAAAAATAAATAGCTTTCATAATTATGTAGCTTTGAATTTGAAATTTAAACAGTAAAATTCTATCCAAAACTAGTAGCAAAAGAAGAAAGTTAAATGCAGGTAGTTTATTATTATTATTATAATATTTTAGTATTATAAAGTATTAGCATTATATGGTATATATACTATATATACCTAATATATTAGTATTATAATAATAGTACATATTATTAATAGGTAGTGTTACTTACTAATGCACATTGATTATATGTCCTTTGAAACTTTAGATTGAATGAGTACAATTTACTTATATTTTCAGGCATGGGATATGGGAAGAACATTTTCTTTAAATGTTAACTATAGAAGATTTAACTGGCAGTTGAACTTTTCCATTTCATTTGCCTGTTATATCTTTAGATGTGAAGAGAAAGTTTTTTGAAATATATGCCATTTTAAAAGGGGCAGAGAGACACTCTACGTTGAATGCTCAATCTCAAGGAATATTTTGTCTATATTTAACTATAGATAGAAGATTGAACAATTTTAAGATGGAATTTTTGGCCACTATTTCATTGGACTTGATATTTAAATACCAACTCATAGTATGATACTAATATTTCCCAATAACATTATGCGTCTTTTTCTAGCTGGAAGGTATTTTCTTCCAAAGAAGTCAAGCAAATACACCTGTGTTATTAAAGTTTTTACTTTTGATAGCCCCAGAAAGGAAAAAATATTGTGCATACTTGATTCCATACTTGAGACAGACCTTTGCCGCCATGCAATTGGCCACAGAATTCAGTTTCTGTCACGGAATTTACCCTGTGGAGATCACTGTGCAGCTTCACTCTCATGTGGCTGACAGAGAGGCGAGGGGGAGCTTTACATTTGCTTTGCCTTGGCTCTGGCTTAGGAAAATTGCTCAGGCAATTGCTCTTTGTAGCATGTAATGCTGTTAGTTCCTACTCCACTGCTAATAGCCTTCCACCCCCAAGTAGACCACAAAAAGGATGAAAGAAAGAAAAACTGCTATCTATCCTAACCCTGTTGACCCATGTATCAATAGAGGGGGTTAGTTTTTCAGTCCTACTTCCTCACACTGTGGATGCCACTGAGGATGCCAGCGTGGAACCCTTTACTCAGTGTTGAGCCCAGTATTTCCCAGCATTGTGCCAACATGCTTCTTCTAATTCAAATAGATTATAAGTTTCATGAAGAAATAAAGTGCAAACTTTAGAAAAGATAGGAAAGGAAGGGAGATTCTGAATGCACATTGATGTGTTTCATGTAATGTTTATTATGCTAAACATGTGAATATGTATATTTTATGTTTTGAAGGATTGAAACAAAAGATTATGCTACTAGATTCAAGCTAGGAGGGTGAGGAGCTGACATTAAAATTCGATCAGCTTCTTGGTGGCATATGTAGTATTTACAATAATCTTTTCTCATTTTTGGTAACATGGTCACTGCATCTGGTGGAGGTCAGCATATCATGCCCGCCTACAGTGCAGGTGGTGACACAGGTGGCTATGTAGGCTGAGAACATATACTTTTATTTTTTTAAATGGTTTGAGCTTTTTTTTTTCTCCCAATAAACAAAGTTTTTTGTTACTGTAAAGGTGATATCCTTTGGAAGAGATTCAGGGAAATGGAATGGATTAACTTTTATATGTAATATATTAATTCTTAAATATACATTAAAGCAGTACATTCAGAAGAACAGAAAGAAAAAGCAATTTATTCACCAGCACTAAATTCACTTCTTTATTGGCACGTTGCTAAGAAATAAGAAATAGAAAAAAATGTCGTGTCTGCTTAGTTTTCACATAGACAGTGAGGTTTGAGAGATTAAGTTTTTCTTTAAAGAAATAAAGACAATACATGGAGGTTGCTCATTTTGTATTGTTCACTGAAAGTCAGACTGCTCATTTAATGGAACTCAGTAAAGTTCAATTTTCTTGTTTATCAGACCAACTTGTTGGTTTTTTTTCTCGGATTTGACCTTAAAGAAATGGTAATCTCTCAAGATTTTGTGGGGATGGAACAAAAAAGAAGTGTAAAGACTTTTTTTTTACTAAATCAGCTGATTAATCATAGAATAACAAAAAAATTGAATTTACCTTGATAATATGGAACCAAGTCAATGCCTGAACAGGCCCTTAATACTATTATTACCGCAAAGAAAAGCACCTTATTCACTTTATTTTACATGAAATAAAACACTCTATTAATGTTCTATACAGGGAGACAGTCTAAATTCTTACCTCCCAAAATGTATATGTTCAAGGTGGCCCATTATAAGAGGGGTTACTGTGATCTGGGAGCTGTCTATATACTGTATTGATGTAAATACAGATGCTTTTACATGTATGTATGTACAGATGCTTCTATTCCATCTTAAAATGTGCCAAATTATTCACCTCAAAGATTTGAGCACCTACCATGTTAACAGGAGGATTCCTTTTTGTATTGTTTTAGTGGATTCATTATCAGAACCAATTTTCATTAGCAAATATATAAATTTATCATAACTTCAGACCCCTGAAAGTGATTCAGAATAAATCAGCCATGACCATTACTGCCAACTGAGACCATTGGAAAGGGGCCCTGGAATAGTGTAATTAGTTGCCATTACATGGCTGCAAGCCTGCAATTTTCCTACTGACTTTGACCCACTGCCTTGCTTAAGTAAGTATTTGCACGCAAACTCATGATAATTGATCCCCTTTTGTGTCAAGTGTCTTCATAACTTTAAAAATTAAAGATGCACAGTGTCTCAAGTGGTTTGGGTAGGCAATTTTATTCCAATTTTATTATCACAACGGGTCCATAATATGCATGGGGTGTCCTTTCTGATTAGCCATGCCTGAGCAGTTATCTACTCTATTTCTGTATCTGCCTGTTTTTCCCTCCTGTTCCTTCTCTTCCAGTCCGGGCTTCCCCTCATTTTCTGAGAAAACAGGAGGCTACTTGCAGAAATTAACTAGCTATTCAAATTAGTTGCCCAGAATCAGGATTGGCTAAAGCAATGTGTAGTTCCCTGCTAAATCAGTTGTATCTATTACACAAGAAAATGATTTATTTCTCTCATTTCAGGGATTGGGGTAAAAATGTCTAAGTGACCAGGTACAAATGAAAACTGCCCTAAACATTAGAATATATTTTCTAAATGCCCTTGGTACCAAATTACAGAAAGGGAGTGTTTTTTGTTGGTCTCAGCCTATACAATAGTGATGGCACTTGTGATGAGCACTGGGTATTGTGTGTAAGTGATGAATCACTAAATTCTACTCCTGAAACCAATATTGCACTATATGTTAGCTAACTAGAATTTACATAAAACTTTGAAAAGAAAAAGAGAATAGTGGTACTATTGGCTAGGAATGCCTGGGGCACTCTCCTGGGCCCTTATGATTTGTGGTGAGCCCCACTTAATGTTTCTCTGACCAGAGTCAGTGTTGTGGCTGGACTGGTTCTTCTGATTCTCCGTATTGCAAGATGAGCCTCAGCAACAACCATGAGAGAACTTCAGTAAAACAAGGTTTATTACTCACAAATCCTGCAGGATTCATGGCCACATAGCAGGATCTGAGGTAAAGAGAGAGAGAGAGAGACAGCTCAAGGATCTGGAGTTCTGTCTTTATTAGGGTCAAGGGAAGGGTTTTTTTTCCTAGAGTTTTTTGGGTTTACTCTTCATTGGTGAATTTAAAACATAATAGCAGGAATTATAGCAGGGGAAAGGAAAAGCAGGGTCACTCTAGCAGTCAGGTATCTAGGGTCACCCAAAGCTTTTTAAAAGGGGAACTCCATAAATGGGGCTGTCTTGACTCTTTATCTCGTTGTGTAGCTGGCAATATGTTTATTTGAAGTGGACGACTTTGAAGTAGATCTCTTGGCAATCAACAGTTTAATGTCAAGTACTTATATTACAATCAAAACTAATTGTCAGGCACTTACACTACAGTGAGGCAAATAGAAAAAAAAACTAGCCAAATGAAGTGATAAAAATTATTCCTAGGACAAATTGTAGGACAGATGATGCTATACATAAGCTGAATATAATTTAAGGAGAAAGTTATTTAGTTACGAGATCATTTTGTTTTGTTTCCTTTGGAGTCTTTTTTCATATTTCTATTTTTGTTCTGTTTTCTAGTAAAGTTAGTGGTCTTGTCTTTAATTGTATAATGGAATGTATATTATTCATTTTATTGGTCACTTACAAAATGAAACAATAAAAATTCAAATCATCCTTTACTACAGGAACAGTTATACAAGCAGTGATAATATCCAACTTCCTTAACAAATGTATCAGGGTGATGTATTTTTAGTTGTCCTAGGGTCATTATCTCAGCCTGAATTAGGACCATTGTATGTCACAAGAAGCCTTTCACCCAACAGTAGTTAAGAAATCCTATCTGGACTAAGTCAATAAATCAAACCCTAAAGTCTTCAAGAGAAAGAATCCAAATTGTGTCACAAAGTGAGCAAAAAAATATGGGTGTCCATTTTATTTCATAGAAAAATGTGGTTCACTGGTCTCAAAAAAAAAAAAAAATAAAAGCTCTGTAAATGGAATCATGAAAACTGCACTTAGGCAATAACTTTAATCAAATTGCATAGTTTAGCATATCCTGAAGATGACCCACCCCCACATATTTCCAAAATTGGGAGGATTTTCTTTTATATAGTAAATTATGCCTATAAATGAAAAGGGTCTGTTCCTTTGCAGCACATGCAGAAGTCAATGGAAGTATTTGAAAATCAGACCCATACTGGAGATCACCAGGAGTCCAACATTTATAAAGATCTCTAGTTACAGGGGCGCCTGGGTGGCTCAGTTGGTTAAGCGACTGCCTTCGGCTCAGGTCATGATCCCGGAGTCCTGGGATCGAGTCCCATATCGGACTCCCGGCTCTGCGGGAAGTCTGCTTCTCCCTCTGACCTTCTCCCCTCTCATTCTCAGTCTCTCTCTCTCTAATAAATAAATAAATAAAAAAATCTTTAAAAAAAAAAAAAAAAAGATCTCTAGTTACAGAAGCCCGAGCCTTCCTTCTTTGATTTGTTGCAGTATGAACCATTGGTCCATTCATGAAACTCTCTTGCCACTAAAGTCCTTTAAAGAACTTGTCTTTTGTGGCGATCTGATTGACAACTGTTTAATAAATCTTAATGGGTTTATAGATATTGGTTATTACCTCTAAAACTTGTCTTTTCTGATTAAATATAAATTGTTTCCTATAAGTTTACTCATTTTATCCTGATTTCTAGTCTCCCATTCCCATTGAAATCTAAGTATGAATTTAATTATTGTCAAATGCTGCCATTTGGTTACTTCCTGGCTTCATGGACAAGAAGTCAACTTCATAATGAGTTCTTAGCACAGTGGTGGCTTATTATATGAATTTTGGTGGTAAACACTTGACTTTGGTGCTCAAGATTACTCATCTATAAAATACTTTTATTGTGTTCAGAACGATGGAGCAAAACAAACAGCAATGGAATAAAATGGTTATGTTGTCTTAAAAAAAAGCTATTTTCCATTTTAACTGCTGATTAAGGAAGACATATTAGTTTTTAAAATTATAAATGTTTGTGATATAGTATTAAGAAAACAGGTTTTTGTTACCTTATCTATTGCAAATTTCCATATATATGTCATTGAATATACTTATATTTATACTTATTGCTCATTTTTAAATGAGTGAGAAAGATAACTTTTTATCATAATTAGGATGAAAATTTTATTTTTATTAAAACTAATAAGGAAAATGCCAAAGAATGAGTTAAGATTTAGGATGTATTTTAAGGTATAGTTGTGTTTTTTTGTTTTTTGTGTGCGGCTTAGAACAAATCTCAACTTTCTCCTAGCTTTGAAGCAAAAGTAAGCCATCTTGCTTTCTCTAATTCCAGATATTTTGTAAGGTTTACAAGTGACATGAAATTTTATGTCACATTTTATTCTGTTTGTTTATCCATCTATCATCTATTATCTATCATCTATTTATCTATCTATCTAACATCACCTTTACCTTGTTTCCCCTAAATGATTAAGTTCTTATCAGCTTCCTTTGAATTTCATTAAGCTAAATATATTATAAGCAATAAACTAAAGAGATTCATTAAGTTGAAATTCTACTCAGCCACCAAGCATATATGGCTTCTCTAGATTGTCTTGTTTGTAACTAACCCCGTGTAACTATTAAGAACTTGATATGTGGATTGTGTGATTAAAAAACTGAATTTTTAATTTTATTTGATTTCAATTTAATTCTAATTTCAGAATTGATATTCAGTTCACTTAGTCAAATATTATTTTGTTTGGAAAACTTGGGTATATGAATCTACTTTTTCAACTGTACTTTATTAAACCTAAATACATACTAAGTATTGCTGATGAATGTATGGTGTCTGAAAGAGATGTTTTGTGAGTATATAATACATTCCAGATTTCAAAGATTTGATATTATTAAAAGAAAATTTCAGATCTAGTCAGCTTTTGTTTAATGATTCATGAATTGGGAAGCATCCAATCTAGAAAAGAGAGGAGCTTCAAAGAGTTGAATAAACTGAGGGTTTTATAGATTGAAGTGAGCCAGAAACAAGGAAGTTATACTGGGCATTGCTTATTTGGAGCAAAAGTAAGTCTTGAAGTTGGTCAGGTAATTTGTGGTGAGTGAGCAAGTGCTGATTGGTTGAATTAGGCCTTCCTGTTCTGAGAACTGATCATAGAAATTTTGTGAAGTCTTAATTTGCTGATGAGGGGCCTAGCATGAGCAGCAGCTCCATGTTGGCCCTAGTCTGGGTACTTTAACAGCATGAAAAGAGAATGTAAAATATGTTGTTAAAAATTTATTTCATATCAGTTAAATGTTGAAATGACCATATTTTATTATTTTATTTTATTTATTTTAACAATGTATTTATTTATTTCAGAAGGGGAGAGGCAGAAGGAGAGGGAGAGAGTCGTAAGCAGACTGTGCTGAGCATGGAGCCCAAAGCAGGGCTCAATCTCTTGACCCTGAGATCATGACCTGAGTCAGAACCAAGAGTTAGATGCTTAACCAACTGTGTCACCCAAGTGCCCCGACCATATTTTAGAAAGATTGGGTTGAATAAAGTATATTATTATTATTTTCATTTTAATGTATTGATTTAATAATGTGTATTTTTATTATTTTAATATTGTATGTAATCTAATTTTAATGTATTATTTTAAATTTAATGTAGTTTTAAAATTTTAATTTTAATTTAAAATTTTGAATAAAATTTTTATTTAAATTTTAGTTAACATACAGTGAAATATTGGTTTCCGAAGTAGAATTCAGTGATTCTTTACTTATATGTAACACCCAGTGCTCATGGCAAGTGCCCTCTTTAATACCTATCACATATGTAGTCCATTCCCCACCCTCTTCCCTCCATCAACCTTCAGTTTGTTCTCTTTTGTTAAGAGTCTCTTATGGTTTGTTTCCTTCTGTCCTTTTTTTTTTCTCCCTTTCCATTTGTTCTTCTGTTTTTTTTCTTTTCTTTTCTTTTTTTTTTTTTTGCAGGCTCCCCGCTGAGCAGAGAGCCCAATGCAGGGCTCGATCCCAGGACCGTGGGATCGTGACCTGGGCATAAGGCAGAGGCTTTAACCCACTGAGCCACCCAGGCACCCCAGCTTCTGTTTCTTAAATTCCGCATATGAGTGAGATCATGTGGTATTTGTCTTTCTCTGACTGACTTATTTCACTTAGCATAATATACTTTAGCTCCATCCACATCATTGCAAATGGCAAGATTTCATTTTTTTGATGGCTGAGTAATATTCCAATGCATACATATACCACTCTTCTTTATCCATTCATCAGTAGATGGACAATTGCATTCTCTCCATAGTTTCACTATTGTTGATAATGCTGTGATAAACATCACAGTGCATGTACTCCTTCAAATCTGTATTTTTGTATCCTTTAGGTGGGTGAATACCTAGTAGTGCAGTTGCTGGATGGTAGGGTAGTTTTGCTTTTAACTTTTTGAGGACCCTCCATACTATTCTCCAGAGTGGCTGTACCAGGTTGCATTCCCACCAATAGTGCAAGAGGGTTCCCCTTTCTCCACATTCTGGCCAACCCCTCTTGTTTCTTGTGTTGTTAATTTTAGCCACTCTGAGGTGTGAGGTGATATCGCATTGTGGTTTTGATTTGTATTTCCCTGTTGATGAATGATGTTGAGCCTCTTTTCATGTGTCTGTCACTTGGATGTCTTCTTTGGAAAAGTGTCAGTTCATGTCTTCTGCTCATTTCTTAACTGGGTTATTTTTTTTGTGGGGGGGCAGTGTTGAGTTTGCTAAGTTCTTTATAGATTTTGAATACTAAGCCTTTATCAGATATCATTTGCAAGTATCTTTTCCCATTCCATAGGCTGCCTTATAATTTCGTTAATTGTTTCCTTCTCTGTGCAGAAGCTTTTTATCTTGATGAAATTTATTTTTGCTTTTGTTTCTCTTGACTCTGGTGATGTGTCTAGTAAGAAGTTCCATGGCCAAGGTCAAAGAGGTTTCTGCCTGTGTTGTCCTCTAGGATTTTGATGGTTTCCTGTCTCATGTTTAGGATTTCATCCATTTTGAATTTATTTTTGTGTATAGCATAAAAAAGTGGTCCAGTTTCACTCTTCTCCATGTTACTGTCCAGTTTTCCCAACACCATTTGTTGAAAAGACTGTCTTTTTTGTATTGATATTGTTTCCTGCTTTGTTGAAGATTAGTTGACCATAGAATTGTGGGTCCGTTTCTGGGTTCTGTATTCTGTTTCATTGATTTATGTGTCTGTTTTTGTACTAGTACTATGTTGTTTTAATGACCATAGCTTTGTAGTATAGTTTGAAATCCAGAATCGTGATACCTCCAGTTTTGTTTTTCTTCTTCAGAATTTCTTTGGCTATTTGGAGTCTCTACAGATTTTAGGATTGTTTGTTCTGGCTCTGTGAAAAATGCTGGTGGTATTTTGATAGGGATTGCATTAATTGTGTGGATTGCTTTGGGTAGTATAGACTTTTATTTAAGATTTATTTATTTTAGAGAGAGAGAGAGGGAGAGGGAGTGAGAGAGCAAGGTAGGGGAGGGGCAGAAGGAGAGAGAAGAGGAGGAGAGAAGCAGACTCCCTGCTGAGCATGGAGCCCGACTTGGGGCTCAGTCTCACCAGCCCAAGATCTTGACTTGAGCCAAAATCAAGACTTGGAGGCTTAACCTATGAGCCACACAGTTGCCCCAGGTAGTGTAGATACTTTAACAATGTCTATTCTTCCCCTCCATGAACATGGAGTAGTTTTCCATTTCTTTGTGTTCTCATCAGTTTCTTTCATAAGTGTTGTATAGTTTTCAGGGTACAGATCTTTTACTTCTTTTTTTTTTTTTAAAGATTATTTATTTATTTATTAGAGAGAGAGAGACTGAGAATGAGAGGGGAGAAGGTCAGAGGGAGAAGCAGACTTCCCGCAGAGCTGGGAGTCCGATATGGGACTCGATCCCAGGACTCCGGGATCATGACCTGAGCCGAAGGCAGTCGCTTAACCAACTGAGCCACCCAGGCGCCCAGATCTTTTACTTCTTTAGTTAGGTATATTCCTACATATCTTATTGTATTGGGTGCAGTTGCAAATGGGATCAATTTCTTGATTTTTTTTCTGCTGCTTCATTGTTAAAATCATTTTCATATGTTTCTCTTTAACTTTTTAATGTGGTGATTAGAAGGTTTGAACTTCTATGTGTGGCTTATATATTTTTCTATTTGACAACACTGTTAGAAGAATAAATACCCCAAGAGAAAGGGTAATATAATCTGTCCTGCATATAAAAATAAACTTTAAATAAAGAGTATGCTATGAAAAAATTAGTCATTAACAATTAGATGATAAATATTCATTTTATTTTTGGATGAGTAATTATTTTATCAGAATTAAGAAAAAAAGAAGAAATCATAAATAATGTATTGATCCCTTTGACTACATAGAATGAATAAGCTTTGAATTTCTCTATTTCTTTTAAGAATCCACTGTGAATAAAATTGAAGAGCAACAATTCAGTATATTGTGGAGTCAGTTCTTACCTTTTGTAGGGGGGCAAGTTCTCTTGCTCATTCCCTAGAATTAGATGGCATTTGGATCATCCTTCTGGACATTTATTTCTCTCCTAGAGGAAAGGCTCATCTTATGTTGATGATTGGATCAAGGATACTTGCTTATCTTATGACACAGTCTTTATCTTTCTTTCCTTAGGGGAACACGTTGTCTTTATTTCTGTTTTGTGGTAAGTTTCAGTATTGGAAAATATTTAAGTATGCTTAGCACAATTTCAGTATGCATATCTTTTTCATTTGTAAATTTATGAAATCTATATGACTGAGAGTGGGGATTGGGGTACATGGTTTGTCATTTTTCAGCCACCTATGGTAGGATGGATGGATTAAACTGGTACTTTTCAATGGGTAGAGAAATAAGTATCCCTATTTTGGCTTTTGGTCTAAGCTCTACTTTTTAAAAAATAAACTTTATTTTAAATTAATATTTTTATTGTGAGTCAATCAACATATAACATTGCATGTTTAAGGGGTACATATTGATTTGATACACTTATGTATTGCTGTATGATTACCATGGTAGTGTTAGCTAACACCTCCGTCATGTTGAATAGTTATTTCTTTTTTGTGATGAGAACCTTTAAGATCTAGTTTCTTAAAAACTTTCAGGTATATATTTCTTTCTTTTTTTTTTAAAAGATTTTATTTATTTATTTGACACATAGAGAGATCACAAGTAGACAGAGAGGCAGGCAGAGAGAGAAGGGGAAACAGGCTCCTTGCTGAGCATAGAGCCTGATGTGGGGCTCGATCCCAACACCCTGAGATCATAACCTGAGCCGAAGGCAGAGGCTTTAACCACTGAGCCACCCAGCTGCCCGAGGTATATATTTCTTAATCTAGTCTCCTGGGGACTTTTGGATAATAAAACTGATAGTGTATTAATCCTAATTTGCCTTGTGTGACTTTAATTTAGCAGGCACTGATTAATGACCTAATGCATTGGGAAATATGCCTAATCTAGATATGCTCATCAGATATGTTTGATCTAAACTTAATGAGGGGAAAACAGTTAGACACATCTAGAAAGTGGGATGTTCTACAGGTTGACTGATGTGAACTTTTTTTTTTGACCTGGACTATTTGCATAGTTAATATCACAAATGACCAAGGAAGGAGCCTATAGTTCTTATAGATTGAGGGAACTAAAGAGCCATAATAGTCAAATGTTATGAACCACTGGATTTTGAAAACATTTTAAGATAATTGAAAATATTTGTGTATGGGTATTGGATAACACTATTGTTAACTTTTTTGGTGTGTTAATGATGTTGTGGTTTCATAGGATATAATGTTCCACTTTTTGGGAGATGCATGCCAAAGTATTTAGGGGTGAAATTTAATGATGTCTGCCGCCTACTTTGGAAAGTTTGACAAAAGGTGTGTGTGTGTGTGTGTGTGAGAGAGAGAGAGAGAGAGTATGTGTGCATGTGGAGAGAGAGATGGATTGATAGAAAGTAGGTATAACAAAATGTTAACAGCTGATAAATCATTCAGTTTTTTCTGGGTTTTCAAAAAAATTTTTTTAAACTCTCAGTGGATTTAACGTTTTTCAAAGTAAATATTGATACATAAACATTTTTATATATATGTCACATTTGGGATAAGAAATGTGATTAACTGATAATCCTAAGTCCCCACATAGGAGTGACAAATATTTCCAACATATATAACAAATGGCTAATAAAACTAATTTGTAAGAAAATTTTAAGATCAATAAGAAAAGATAACCTTTTTAGAAGTAAAATGGTTAACGTTAAATAGGTTATCAACAGAGGAAAAAAGACAAATGGCCAATAGACTTATGAAATGTTTATCACTGATAATCGAAGGCAGGAAACTAAATACAATATCAAGGTAGAAACTTTGTCTCTCATTTACTAAAATATTTTGAAATTATAAATAATATAGTCTAAAGCAACAGTTACTTTCAACCTTCTTGTAAAAGTGCAGTGTATTGAGAAAACTATTTGTAAATTTGTTTTGAATAACATAGCCTAAGAAAATCTGAAATATTCATAAAATAGCTTCAAAGGTTTTTAAAAGTAGGATTTTTTAAAAGAGCGTTATAGATTCTGGATTCTGTTTCCTTATATTTAGAATAGGAAATATTTTAAATGCCTGCCTCTTGGTAAAGTTGTAGATGTTCAGTGAAATAACTCTAAAATTAAGAGGATTAAACAATATGATAAAAACATAGTAAATGGCAGTTAATACAGTATTCAAATAGAAATGACCAATACAGAAACCCAGTTAGGGAATTATATAAATAAATTATGTAATTTCTATACAACTGAAAACAATGGATTTATTGAAATTGTGTTCAAACATTTTTAGTTGTATTTTTAAAAGAAAAAGTCATGTGGGGGACCTGAGTGCCTTACTTGGTTGAGCGTCTGACTTGATTTTGGCTCAGGTCATGGTTTCAGGGTCATGAGATTGAGCCCTGTGTTGGGCTCTGTGCTCAACATGGAGTCTGTTTGACATTCTTTCTCTCCCTCTGCTCCTCGCACTCTCCCTCTCTCTCTCTAAATAAATAAAATCTTAATAGAAAAGAAAAAGTCATATGTACCCTTCAAAAAAATATTTAGTATATCTTAATTTTATTAAAAAATGCATAAATACTTGAATTCATATCCATGTAAAAGTATAAAAGGCCATATAACCGCAGTTACTTAATGGTAGAATTATGGATAGTGTTAATTTTTTTCTCTAAGTTTTTCATAATCATTTCATTTACTGATGTAAAAAAACCTATCAACATTACAGTATTCTTCTTTGAAGATGGAATATGGTTCCTAATTCTCTGTCTAGATTAAAAAGATAAAATAGATGAGGAAGATGAGCTTAAGATACGAATATAGTAAGGAGTTTAGCATCATGTGAAGTGTCTTTCTATTCTTTTGAAGTAGTCTACAGAGTAAACACAATAAGGATGATGTCATATTTTATTAGAAAAATAGTGGTGTGGGCGCCTGGGTGGTTCATTTGGTTAAGCGACTACCTTCCGCTCACTCGATCCTGAGTCCCGGGATCGAGTCTTGCATTGAGTTCCCAGCTCCATGGTGAGTCTGCTTCTCCCTCTGACTTTCTTCTTTCTCTCCCTCTCTCTCTATCAAATAAATAAATAAAATCTTTAAAAAAAAAAGAAAAGAAATATAGTGGTGTGATGGAATCAGATTGATTTGGGTAAAAACTGATTGTCATGTCCATCATGGTATGATTTGGGGAAGTTTTATTAACATCTCCTGAATTTCCCTTTCCCATTTGTAAACTGAGAATAATATTACCTAAATAAGAGTAGTGTGATCTTTTAAATGAAATGATGAAAGTGGGGAAGGAGTAGGAAAGGTAGCAAGGGACCAATGTATGTCCAGCTTCCACTGCTCTAAACTTTCAGCTATTCAGTTGACATGCGTTGTCCCACTTAGTCTTCGCAGACCAGTGAAGTGCTCTGGATGTGGTTCCTTGCAAAGCCCATCTGACTTCAGGAGACACACTCATTCATGTATACAGGTTGCTTTACAAGCCCTAACCCCAGGTCCTGGAGTTATAATGTTTCCTTTATTTTATAGCCTGAAGTGAACCTCCTCAGGAGGTATGATGAGCTAGGAGTGTAATATTTTCCCATTAGACCTTAAGTTCCACTGAGATGCCTCAATGTGAATCTGTGCCAAAATTCAGAAACACAGAAGCCAGGGTTAGTCTTGCTCTCCAGAAGGCTGAGATGAAATAGGCTGACAGAGGCTTGAGCTACCTAGAGAGGAATGGAACTCAGAGGGATTCAAGAAAATGTCACTTGAATTTGCACTTTGTTTATAGCTTTCCTATCTTCCTAGTGAATCAGATTGTTCCCTGTAGACTGAGAGGCTTGAGTTCAGCGCACAGCTGAGATAAAGGAGACCCAATAGCATTCTCAGACCTCAGATAACCAAATCAAGATAGCATTAAAATTAAGAGACAGAGATCAGTAATACATTGTTATAGCTTTGAGGCTATATGGAAATTGTTATACTTCTTTTCTCCTGAGACACTTGCTATACCATGTCACTGAATCCTAGACATTTATCACCCTTCACACATTTATTCCTTGTAGGCAGCTTCTGGGTATAGAGGGAACAATGGTCAATTTAAGACTACATAACTGTAAATCTAATCCATTTATTTACTTCTTATCAAGAAAAGTTCTTGGCAATTCAAATTACTTGATTAAAAAGCTGTAATGTTAGCATTCAAAATAAAAGCAGCTTTTTTTGTTTGCTATATTTGCAAATTAGGTAGGGTTTCTCCTTTTTAATTGCCCATGTTAACAGTTTTTAGTATATGGGCTCATATGGAATAATATGGCATGAAAATAATGTAGAGCACCACGAGCGTCTTTCTGAATTCTCCCTTGTTTACTGCATTATTAAATAGTACATAAATTATTCAGTGTCCTTTATTGCAAACAAATATTTTTTTCTTGCAAACAGGATCAAAACTCAGTGACATTATTTAAGATTACTAGGCACAGATTATAGAATATCTTTTTTTTTTTAAACTAAAAAGGCCTGCTGTTCATTTACATACTTCACTGATTGAAACACAGAGAAAATATGATGACAGAAAAATGGGGAGGCTATTTAGTTTATTTACACAATAAATAGCCCCATTTGTTGGTATTTAGTGTTTGCTTTTTTACTGCCTCTGTGCTCTGAGATAAAGATTTGAGCATGTACTTTATTCTTGGTTATCTGGACCCAACAGAAGGTTGCCTGGAGCTAGAAGGGTAGGCATTTAAAAACCCAAATATTTAATTACCTCTCCTGGCCTGGTTCAGAAGAGTCTTTTGTACAGAGAAACAAGAGTGCTTCTGCTTGGACTGGTGGTTGGCTGTTTCTGAGAAGGAATGTTCCATGGAATAGGGAGCAAGTCAAGAATTTATCAGCTTCGTCTTATCTCTCGTTTATAGCTATTATTTGTTTGTTTGTTTGTTTGTTTATTTATAGTGGCTCTATTATTTTTTAAAAATGGAGAATTCCCACACTGGACATACCAAGAGCCAACTCTAATAGGCATGCTACACAAAGTGGAACATTTTTCATTCAGATCTGATCATTCATTCTTTTTTATACTGATCTCAAATTTGTTTCCATGTAACTGCTGCCCATTGGTCCTGGTTCTCCCTGAAGCAACATAAAAGAGACCGTGTTCTTTTCCACACTGTAGCTCTTGGCTGTTAGACATCTCCTATAATCCATGAAGGTCCGTGTTAGAGCCTGTGGTATTTTGACTTGTAGTGCTTAAAACAATTAAGTATTTACACATCCATATAATAATAGAGGTTATGAAACTCTTCCTTAAAGATCAAGGACTATCCCTATTTGAGACCTAAAAGAAAATATGTGTAAAGTTTTAAAATTTATAATATTTTATCACAGTATCTTTGTGATACTTTAAAGAACTTGGGAATTGGTAGCAATGTGATTATATTCTTGAAAATGTGAGAAATTGTGACAATAGTAGGTTTTATAGATGCATTTGTAAGGAAATCTCTTGACCAAACTGAATAATATATATATTTTTAGGGCATTAGAAATCTTACGAAATCAGAATTCATTGGTAATTCTTTTGGAATATGAGAGAGGGTACATGTCACTGGGATGAAGAGGGTACATGTCACTGGGATGATGAGAGGTGTTTTGATGAAAGCCAGTGGAAAAGTCCTAAGAGTTTCATTTTAAAAGAAAGGAAAAACACCATGGTGCAGTTAGCATATTGCATGCCTGTTGATATCTTATTCTAAAGCACTCACAACACAAGAGTAATTTTAATAATTAGGACTGTCATTATGCCACTGCTGACAACTTCCAAATGTCTACGGGAGCTAAAGGTCTGTGTGTGTGTGTGTGTGTGTGTGTGTGTACACGTGCACTTGTGCACGCATGTGCCCATTTGTGTACCTTTATCCTCTATTTTTTAGCAACATTTAGTATGGCATAAAATCAGATTTTACTCGTTAAAATCAGCTGTAGTCAATGAGGAAAGGTGAAAGGAAAAGAAAGTAGAATTCTAAGATTAATGTTATTTGAAATTGGGTATTTATTTCATTATTATTGTTTCTTTGTACTTTAAACTTTCTTTTCTCGAATATGGAGAAAACTTAATGCCAAGGAGAACTTTTATAAATCCCTTTAATAAAACAAACATCGACAAGAAGTCTTTTACTTTAAGCGTCAAGTCTTGTCTGGTGTTCCTTTTAGAGCAGTTGAAAAGATGTTCTGAGATCCAGAAGGCTCTACAGGCATTATTCAGAATCAAGGCAGAGGGAAGAAAAAAACATGCATTTATCTCTTCTGCTCACAGTGCATCAGAAACACCTGGGAAGATATTTTAAAAATACTGATCATGCCCAGGCCCTCCCCAGAAAAAATTCTTGTTTTATTAGTCTGAGATGGGGCTTGGACATTGGTATTTTTTTACATCTTCCTAGGTGATGTTAATGTGTAGCTAGGAATTAGAACAGCTAGTCTATTTTAGAGCATCGTAAACATAAAACTTTTACTTGGCAGCTTCCACACTTGAATTAGGCACTTTTGTGGAGATATATCTCACTGTCTCTAACTAGTTGTGATGCTTTATTCAGATCTGAAAAATATGGTTGTTGGTTAATAAATGATTAGCTTAATACTATACCCATTTATCTTATGTCTGGCTCTCGCTTACGAATAAGACTTAATGGCTGATCTGCCTTGCCAGTGCTACCACTCTGCCGTTCTCACAGGTAGGCATATTTAATTGTCCTCGATTGCCAGTTAGCCTACACAAAGCATCATAATCTCCCTCATTATTGCTTTTGAGGCAGCCACGACTTATGACTCAGAATTGCTCTGTGATATTAAAACTATATCCTACTTCACAAAAGTTAAAGCACTAGGCATTTCTTTGGAAAAACATTTAAAATGAGATATATAAAAGTGAAATGTTCACTGATTATAATATATATAATAAACTATATTTTCATTATTTATTATGAAACAAATGGGGATAAACATAAAATTCTACATCCAAAAAAATGTTTAATCATGAATAGATTGTTTCATGAGATTACATAAGATACTTTAGAGGGAGAGTGAAGTACAACATTCTGGAGAAGCCAGATGAATATTTAAGTTGCATTCAGTGCCCAGACTAAGGACTCTGCATAGAAAATAGTGTTACCTGGGTTATGACATGTGAGTATATGACAGATAGGAAGGGATGAGTTAAGAAGAATACATCATGACTTGGGAGGGGCCAGTGAAAGAAACATTTGTTTGTTCCAATCTGAAATGATCTCTTGGTGATTTATATGGGATCCATCTCATATAAAAGGAGTGGGGGAGAGCACAAAAGTCATAAAACATCTGACACAAAGATTACAATATTTTAAATAAAAATTATTATTAAAACTAAAATTTAAACATAAGTAAATATATTTAAAGAAAACATATGCAGAGGAAATTTGTACAGGGTACATTTGGAACTTATCTTATTCATCATGTCCTTTTCTCCGCCCTCATGTCTCAGAAGAGAGATGCCTTAGCTCCTTTTTTCACTTTCTTCCTCAGTATTAGATCAGTTTGTATACTATTCTTTATTTTTCTATAACTTATATCCTTAATGAGAAAAAAACCCTTTTTGTGATTGTTCTCAAAGTCATTGTGGCCATGTCCTGGTTCCTTCTTTCAATTGAAGATTATATGTATGTAGGGAGCCTTGCTGTAAGACTCTCTAGTACCCTCATTCCACAAGGCAGTGCTGCTTCCATATATAGCAACAGTTGTCTTGCTACAATTAAAGCTTCTCTTTAGTTTGTAGGATTTTATTTCATATTTCCAGTACTTCAAAATTATTTTTATTTTACAGAGACCAAGCACTTTCCTCCTGTCAAGAAACAACTCCACCAACATATACAACTCCAAAAAGCCATCTGGATTTGCCCCTAGCAGTATTGTAAGCTTGCTTATGAGGACAACTTTAACAGAAACCATCCTAGAAGCAATTTTATTTAAAGGGTCTGTATATATTTCTTAGAAAAAAAGTAATAATTATTTCAGCAGAATTTAAAGCATAGATATCATAGCATCAAAGTAAGAATTCATGAGCCATTTAATTCTTCAATTAGCAAAATAGTCTGTCTCTCTCTGTATCTGACAGCATTTGTGTCTCTGTAGTACTTTTAGAGTTTTTTCTTAATATCTCTTTGTATGTTTGAGTATGTGTCTATGTATGTATGTTTGTTTATTCTACATGGTTCTCCATGGGTTAGCTTTTGACATATTTATTAGGAACTTTATGTCTATTTGTATCTGCATATTTGGCAACATGTGTTCTTCGATGGACGGAACACTTATTTTTCTATCTTCCTGTATGTTCACCTATTTTATTTTCCTCTTATCATCTTTTTTCCTTTTATTTTTTTACTTTTTGGTGTATCTTTATTTGTCCAATTGAAATATCTTTAAATTTTTGTTCTTAAACTGAAACATGGATGTTTTGGATGGTTATCTTTCTCTTAAAGGTAACTAACAATCTCCAAACCAATTCTCTCCTCCTCTTCTCTAAGACAATGTCAATTTAGTAGCCTATTTTTATTTATTTTGAGAGAGAGTGTGGGGCAGGGGCAGAGGGGGGGAGAGAGAGAGAGAGAGAGAGAGAGAGAAAACTCCAACAGACTCCACTCTGAGCATGGAGCCCGGTGCAGGACTCAATCTCATGATTCCTGAGACCGTGACCTGAGCCAAAATCAAGAGTCAGACACTCAACTGACTGAACCACCCAGGCTCCCCAATTGCCCTTTGTTTCATGGCTTTAGTGAGATTTTTTTTTTACAGAGGAAGAAAAATAAAGATTTTTCCACATCCATGACCTAATAGCCGTCCTACAAAAACAAAACAAAATAGAACAAATCAAAACCAAACCAAAACCAAAACATAAATACAGCCCTGGAATTAAACATCTAAAAATATTATTAGTTTAACCACTATGTCAGAAAGAACAAAGTAAATATTTTTCCCAAAAAAGCAATTGTTAATCTACTGCAGAAAATTTTTAGATTAAATTTTTTTGCATATCTAAGACATGATAGATATTTGGTCTACTATTGCTCTTTTAATTTCTTTTTTCCTCATTGTTGAATGAATACAGGCAAGAAAGGCATCCTGGCAGACTAACAGCCTCCTGCAGGGTCTTGCCAGTCACATATTTGAAAAGTTAGCATTTCTAACCTGTGTTCCTTTCAAATTAAAGATCTTTTCCAACTTACAATGGCATTGTGTACCAATAAGCTCTTTGTAAGATGAAAATATTACAAGTTGAAAATGCATCTAATATACCTAACCTACTGAACTCTTAGTCTAGCCTGCTTTCATGTGCTCAGAACACTGGAAGGAGACTACAGTTGGGCAAAATCGTTAACACAAAACCTATTTTATAAAAAGTGGGATATGTCTTGTAACTTATTGAATACTGTACTGAAAGTGAAAAACCCAGTGGTTGTCTGGATACAGAGTGGGCGTCAGTGTATTGGCTATTCACCCTTTGTGATTGCGTGGCTGACTGGGAGCCGTACCTGCTGCTGACCCTGACCCCGCATCACTGGGGGAGTATCTTACTGCATATCACTGGCCTGGGAAAAGACCAAAATTCAAAACCGGAAGTATTTTCAGTATATTCTACTGAATGCATATCACTCTTGCACCATGGTAAAGTCAGCAATTTTAAGTCGAACCCTCATAAGTCAGGGATCATCTGTGCAAGCTTTGACAAACAGCTTTAATAAGGTCTTTTTTCTATAAGCAGCATTTTATTATAATGATTTATATCCATTTAAAGTAAATTTGAAAACAACAAAACAATAAAAAAATAATACAACTCAAGTTCCATCTATCTTTGTACCACTAGGACAGAAATGTACATATTTGGATTTGGTTCTGAATAGTAGAACCAGATAATCAGTTTAGAGAGTAAACTCCATGAAGGCAGGGGATCGTGTCTCTCTGGTTTACTGCTTATTATTTGTGTCCAGCACTTATTGCCTCATACTCAAGTAGATATTTAATAATTATTGGTTGGACAAACTCAAACGTTTAGAAAGCAATTTTCTCTCTAATCTTCAATATATCAACCATAGAAGAATCCTAGAAATTAATCCTGGATAATTAAACTCAAGTCTAATACAAGTGGTCTAAAATAATTGTGGGTAATATCTTAGTTTGCTATTTTAGGGTCTTCTGTAGTTTATTACAAAATTATATTGGATAGAAGGAGGCACCTATGACTATGTTCTCACCTTTTTTGATAGAACAGTCTTAATAATTTAGAAAATTATTAATTTGGAAAACTCTCAGATGATATGTGTTTATTTTCATTCTTTTAATGAAAATGAATGAGATTTCACACTGTTTTACTTTTCTGGAAAAAAAAAAGCTATTAAACAAGAAAAATTTTTTTTGAGATAATCCATTTAGCCTCTCATCCTTCCAATACATGAAGAGGCTTGAAGAGTATCAGTGATATTCTCTAACATTGAATATATTCAGGGGTGCATCTCACAGCTTTTTAAAAAAAAAAAAACAGTTTTTAGGGTTTTTTATGTGTTATGTTTAGATTTTTGGTTTTGTGTCCCAGGCTGAGCAATCCTAACAAAAGTATTGATACATTGATAGGTTGATGAATACTTTATATATTTACTTTTTCAATCATTGTCCCTATGCAGTAGATACTATAATGGTTACAGAAAATATAAATATAGCAACGTAATTGATGTTTATATAGGCAGGGTATAGAAAGTCCCTCTCTGTGTTAAAGGTCAGGAGAGAGACTGACAGGTACCCTCTGTCTCCTCCTTATTGATTTGGACTCTTCATAAGTTTTAATATAGGAATATTTAGGTTTCAGGAAATTAGAAGATTCTTTCATCTCATGGCACAGACTTTAGAAGTTACGTGGCAGATCAGGGAACTATGTTCGGCAGCAAGAAGGAGATGAAATGGACCCTGAGAGTAGAATGGGTCCTTACAGCAGAGGAGAGTCCCATTTTATGGGTAAGGGATCTTAGGCACCTAGGATATGAAGAAAACCTGACTAAGTTTCAGTGCTCTCTTGTACCTGGCACACTTTGTTTTCTGTCCCCTAAAGACATTATGTTTTACATGCCAGTTCTTAGAAAAGAAGCAATTTACTTACATAGAGGGTGAATTTTTCCCGCAGAATGTAGAATGGGTAGTGTTCACATTTTATTTCTCTTAAGTGAGTTTTACCTTTACCAGCTTCTTGGTGAAGCTGCAATTGATTATTTAAAATTTTTCTCTTCTCTTTTTTTTTTTTTTCTACTACCCCTGCTTCCTCTCTATCCTCATTCTTCACTCTTGCTCTTGGGTAACTTTAAACTGAAATATTATCTGACTAATCATGGTGATATACTTGTAGATTATAATAGACAACTTAGTGCTGGGAAGACTGCTGCCTTGTCTTCAGAACACACAGTGTGTGAGGGATGTGTAAGCTTGTGTAGTAGACATGTTACCCTAGAGTATTCATGTTTTCTCAGTTGTGAGAAATAATAGTAATAAAATAATTTTATATGTCCATTTGACTCCTTATACTCTGGACATGTTAAGTGAGAATATTTTTGTTAGAATAATCTTTGAGGAGAGGAGGCAGCAAAGTCAGCTGTAGTTGCTATAGAAGGAGCCCAGATTTCACTGAGAGAATCTCTTTCTAGAGATGTTGACTTTAAATTTATAGTGGGAAATAAGAAAGAAGTTTTTTATAGGGAATGCATTGAACTGATAGATCAATTGGAGGGAATTGCCATCCTGAAGAGAATAGATATTGAGTCTTTCAATCCATGAACATAAAATGTGTCTTGATTTATTTTGGTCTTGAATTTTCCATGCTTTGTACTTCAGGGTGTACAATTTTTACCCATTTCCTGTTGAATTGATCTCTATGTGCTTTACTCTTTTATGATGGTATTGCTAATTTGTTTCTTGATTTCATTTTCTAATCATTGCTATAATATAGAAATATAGTTGATTTTTATATTGATCTTATATCCTATATACTCACTAAACTTACCAGTTTACTAGGTTTATTATGAATTCTTTGGGATTTCTATATACAGGATACCTTTGGTATGTAAGGACAGTTTTCCCATTTCCCTTGCAATTTATTGAATGCCATTTATTTTTTGTTTATTTACAGCACAAACAGTGTTGGAGAGATTTTTTTTTTTTTTTTTTTGCGGATTCCTATTTCTCTGTCACAATAAAATGTTAAGTTAATTCTGGGAGGACTTTATATTTCTCAAAATTTGAAATGGGGGTTGGACTCAAAATTCAGTTAGATAAGCATACCACTTATATTCCACATAAACTTAAGAGGAATTTTCATTTCCCTGTGGAACATCCCACAGACATTTTAAGGGTTCTCTTTGTCACTGATTTTTATTTTCCACCTCCAGTAAATTCTTGTTTTTTACTACTATCTTGGAATCTTTACTTTATTGCTTGTATTCTACCTATCCATTATTCCCTTGGCCAAATTAAATATAAAATGAATTTTGCATGTATTAGAATTTTATTTATTTTAGAGAATTTGTATTCCTTCTCAGGAAAAAATACCACACACATAATTCACAGGTAGAAAACAAATAAGGAAACTTAAAAACAGTGGAAATAGTAGTAGTAATAGTAGTAGTAATGTAGTAGTAATGTAGTAAGCATTTGTATAATACTTTAAGTTTTAAAATACACTGACATAGACCTTATGACACTTGATATTCAAAACATTCAAATCATTCTTATTTTACAGATTATTGTTTAGATACTCAAAGAGTTTGCCTTTCCACCAAGATTACTTGGTAGAACTCCCACCTATGTTTCCAGTCTTCAGACTTTCATTCCCCTTATTATGATGTTGTAATAGGGTGGTAAGCAAATTTATTATTTATTTATTATTTTATTTATTTAATAAATATTTATTTATTTAATAATTTTAATTATTATGTTCAGTTAGCCAGCATATAGTACATCATTAGTTAAGCAAATTTAATAGTCTTGATTTTACTCCATGAATAAGCCAAAATCTTGAGAAGTAAGTGATGCATTCACTAAATACTCATGTATTCTGGACACATAGTGTGTGGGCAACTTGCTAGTTGCTGCAAGGGAATCAAGAATTAATGAGCAAAAGTTTAATATACATTCTAAATGTTTTCACATAACAGACACCTATTTTTAAGTGAAAGAGCCCTTTCCTAAAAAACAAACAGAAACACAAAAGAATTACTAAAATGTTTCTTGGTATTTATGCAGAACGAAGAAAATCATGAATATTTTAAAACTTGCTTATGGCTTTTTTGAATTAAGATCACTGTATATTTGTTAAGACATCATAAATGTACTAAATGTTGCCCTAGTGGGGCAACATTATGTATGACAGAGTTAAAATGACTTTCTAAGTGTCTATGTAGAGTATTAGTGTCTGTTGAAGTACTAGGAAGAATGAACATTCCACGGTATTGCTACTTAATATGTGGTCCAGGGACAACAGCATCAACAGTAACTGTGGGCTAGATGAAAACACACATTCTCAGACACTTCTCCAGACTTCGTGAACCAGAATTTGTACTGTAACAAGATCCCAAAGTCATTCTTATATTCATTATACACTAGTCCACATAGGTAAAGAGGGGTAGATGAAGGATTTCTTGGAAATAGTACAGTATAAAACTACATTGGAAATCAAACAAACAAGTTTTGAAGGCTGCATATACCACCAAGGAGCTATATTACTTTTGGCAAAGAACGTAATCAGATGAGACTTAGCAGCCTCATCTCTAAAACAAAATGCTTAAATATTCCTAACTTGTTTCCATTTTCTTATCTGCATTTATTTTTCTAGATTAGCTGGTATATAATTCTCTAACAACATCTTCCCCCCCTTATCTATGGGGAATACATTTCAAGACCCCCAATGGATGCCTGAATCCACAGATAGTACCAAACCCTATATAGTCTATGGTTTTTCCTATAAATACATACCTATGATAAAGTTTAACTTATAACTTAGACATAGTAGGAGTTACAACAATAATAAAATAGCACAAGAATATGCTGTAATAAAAGTTATATAAATGTGGTCTCTCTCAAAATGTCATATTGTATTGTACTCACCCTTCTTTTTGTGATGATGTGAGATGATAAATGCCTACTCAATGAAATGGATTGAGGTGAATGATGTTAAGACAGGCATTGTGACATAATATTAGGCTCTTGACCTTCTGGCGATATGTCAGAAGGAGGATCATCTGCTCCTAGACTGGTTGACCAAAGGTAACTAAAACTATGGAAAACAAAACGGCAGATGGGGGTGGGGATTGCTGTAATATTTGTGTGCATTTAAGCAATTTATAAAATAATTAGCTCTTCTGTAGTCGTAAGTATGGTATGCTTTACTTCTCTTTGGGTCAGAACATCCGTTAAAGGTTTGCAAATATAGGCCCTGCATTTTAGATTTGGGGTTCCATTGGTAACAGTTCTTTTAACAGTCCCAGTAGGTTCTTTATTTGCATTCTTTTTTTCCATGGGCCGGTGGTTAATAACCATTACTAGGGCTCTGTCCAAATATGCTCCTCAAATTTAGTCATCACAGAAAGTTTGAAGCATGACCTTCGGCACTTTGGTTATCCTCATGTTTTTTTGCTTTTGCCTATTTATACAATGAGCTTGGGGAGTGAGACAGGGAGATGTGCCTCTAGGCTCTATATTTAGAGGTGAGATTCATTTCGATCTTGTTTACTTTCTTAAGCAGGCAGTGCCCTGCAGGTCATGTTGGAGGAAGCCAATAGGAAGTACCTGGGAAATGCCAGGTGAGGGTTCATTTTCCTACTTTACTGGCTCTTTCCTTTCCCTTTCCTAATCTTATTTCCTGCTGTACTTTTTATTACCGTGACTTGCCTTGCACTAACTTTAATCTAGGGGAGAGAATTAATTTGCAAATGTAAAAATTGTCTGATAGTCTAGCTAAATAGCTGGCTCTCTCTTTTTTAAAAAATTTATTTGTTTATTTGGTGGAGAGAGAGACAGCAAGAGAGGGAACACAAGCAGGGGGAGTAGAAGAGGGAGAAGCAGGCTTCCCGCTGAGCAGGGAGCACGATGTGGGGCTCAATCCCAGGCAGCCGCTTAACCAACTGAGCCACCCAGGCACCCCTACAGCTGGCTCTCTGAATAAGATGATGTTTCCTTTCCCTTTTGGTTTCAGATGGGACAGCTGAGCTAAAGCTTGTTATTTTATAGTAGGTCTCTATGGAAGGTTTTTAAATTCACCAAATTCTTCAGAGCTCAACATTCTTCTAATTGAGCCTCTAAAAACTCTTTCCTTCCTAGGTGCATTTTCTAAAAATTTTTATACCACAGGTGGCAGTTTGACATCTTGATATTCTATTTTATATGCCAGGCTAATTTTGCAGTAAAGAATTAGAGGGACTCCTTCCTGCTCAGCACTGAACCTTCTAACTAGAGCTAACTATTCCTGTAAGAGAAATTTGAGAGGATATTGCATGTACAAACAAGAAAGGGCTGCGATACGTATGTATACATATATCTCTCTCATATAACAAGATAGTGCTCCTAAAAATTAAGTAAAAAAAAAAAAAAAGAAATTACAGAAGAGTCACATTCAATAGAAGGGCAAAAATATCTATTAATTGTCAAGAAGAGAAATGAATAAATTTGAGAAAATATACCAGCATACAGAGGAGGGACAAAGACATAGAAAAGGAGAATAGAAGTAAGAGATATGAATATAGAGCCTCCAATATTAGACTAATAAGAATTTTAGAAGGACAGAATAAAGCTATTGAGGAGACTAAATATAAGAGAATATTCCAGTTTTTAGAAGAGCCAATCTAATGGAAAGGAGCAACCCAAGAAACAAAATAGCAGTGACTTGAAAGGAGGGAAAAGTCCTCACATACATACAATCATACTCACCCCCGACACACACATACCTTAGCCATATAATAGTGACATTTCACACTTCCAAGGATTCAGTGAAAATCCAAATGCTTCCAGAAAAAGAAGAGGTTTATTTCTAAATAGAGGAACAAACTGAGGGTTTGGGAGGGGAGTAGGGTGGGGGTTGGGTGAGCCTGGTGGTGGGTACTGAGGAGGGCACATACTGCATGAAGCACTGAGTGTAGTACATGAACAATGGATTTTGTAACACTGAAAAGATAAAATAAAAATAAATTTAAAATAAAATTAAAATTTGGGGAAAAATAAAATAAGTCTATTTAGAATTTCAGGAATATTGAATAGTAGGAGATAATAAAGCTGGGACTTCAAATTTTAGAAAAATTCTCTAAAGATACACTCTACCAAAATAATTTGAGAAAAATAAATGATTGGGCTAAAGGAATTAGTGGAAGTTATTCAAGAATATAATACCTAAAATTCCAAGATAATAGCAAATGCAGCAAACTTTTAATGAACTGGTCCAAGTCATAATATGAAGTCTGAAGTTTTTGAATAAAGTTAGGAAACCCTACACAAATTTTAGGAATAGGCCCCAGAAGTTCTTGATGAGTTGTGGACATGTGTTTTCTACTAATAAGAAAAATGAAAATCAATTGGTATTCTGGGAAAGATAAAGTACTAAGAAATGTTCCTGAAGTGAAGCAAATAAGTATGCAACATGCTTTGAAAAAAATAAAGCAATTATGTATTAGATGATTCAGGAGGGACAATACATATTATAAATCATATAATTCATATAAAATATCCTTAAAGTTTTAATAGCTAAGGTCTCTAATCATTTCTCCATGATGTGTTGGTGTCTCTTCCTCTAAAAGTATGCTATTTTTATAGGATATTTTAATTATAATACAACAGTTATCTTACAGTTTGTCTAAAATTTTTGCGTTTTTATTAAAAATAGCTTGTTTTTTATACAATTGAGATACCATCTAATTTTTTATGGTATACTTTATCTTATTTTTGTTGAAAAATAAAGCTATGTTCATTTACAAATCATATACCTTAAAAAAAATCACACACTAGTCACCCTAACCATTTAATATTTTCTCAATTTTCAAATTCAGAAGATGGCTTTAGGAAAGGATTTTTATTACCAAGAAAAATATTTATCTAAGGTTTAGTAATTTGTCTAATTTCATATGTCAGTTGATTTCTGTTTAACTCAAATTAATTAAATTAAATTATGTATATAATACATATAGGAGGGAAGAGAAAATATGAAACCTATCTATCATCTCTCTTAAATTTAATATATAAAGAATAAAATTTTTCAGAATACGTACAAACTCATTTGGGGAAAAACCAATAAAGTAAAAAAATAAACTGTCTTGAATCTTACCAATAAAAGGTAATGATGATTTAATTTTTAACTAAATTTAGTTTTTTCTTTGTACTACAACATAACCTGTAAGAAGGGAAAACTGAATTCTCCAAGCTAAAGTTAGGGTAGGTAAAGATGGAGATATAGCATTAGCTGGAGGGAAACAGTCCGAAATTCCCAAATTTCTACCCAACATCTTCTCTTAATTATTCTCTTCTTTGAAAAAAGATCAGATTTACTGTGGGAAAAAAAAAAAAAAAACAGTTGTAAGGCAAAAACAGGTGACAGGTGATGGATCCCTCCTCAGAGCTGCTTTTTACAGTTCCTTGAAGGCACAGACTCTGGGATAGGAGCCCTCTCACAAACTTGGGTCTGACAGGGCACAGAAATTTAAAGATTTTAAACTATGACAATCACTCTGAACACAAAGTGTAGGTCATGGAGTTAGGGGAAGACCAAAACCTGCTAAGATATTTGTGGATTTTTATATTGCTAAGGAAAACTTGAAGCTGACTGATGATCATCTCAAAAGTTCGATCCTTAAGGTGAATTCTCTGTCACTAAACTCCACCTAAGAGGAGGAAAAGGACTGTCAGAGGTCTTGAGTCCCCATCTAAGGTGTGGCTGTAGCAGATATCAGGGCCCATGGAGGTTAACAGGAAGGAAGAGGGGTCACTTCAGAAAGCAGAATTCCAAGCAGGTTCTGTTGTTTGCCTGTAGTATCCATCCTACCTCACTTCCCAGTTCTTAATGAATACTGTTGAATAATCCCAATATTGGTGAGGTATCCATCCCTCCTTTCTCTGGCTAAGTGCCACAGCCTATTTTGTTTCCAACTCCAGGGGTTCCATGTTGAGTATATAAGTCTGTTTTAGTAATCCCAACTTTCTTGCCAGAAGTTCATTTAAAAATGGACAAGTTGATTTGATTCTGGGTAATGAGATCAAGTTCACTGGTATGCTTTTGGAAGAATGTAATAATTCTCAAGAAAGAGACAGAAGAGAAAAAGGGCGTCTTGACTGTCTCTGAATGTTTTCATGTGTGCCCAGATGAGACACTAAGAATATGTAACATAAAATTATCTAGCTACTAAAATAAGGATAAGCCAATACAGGAAGAAAGACAGAGCCAATTCACAGGTTTTCAGAGAAGTGGAAGTTACCCCCACTCAGAATCCATTACCCCTCTGGACTTAATTCTCTATGAAATATTATCTCATTTGTTAACCAAAAAAGTTGGACTTTCTGTTGCTTGCAGCTTTAAAAAATATCCTAATTGAGCATTCTCAAAGCACATACAGTACTGTATATACACAGTTGAAGTTTTTTTGTCATGTGACAAGGGTTCATAGTAACTTATTGTGGATATTCTCTTACTCAAATCACTAAATGAGAAAAATCTGGTTCTTATAAATTGTAGGTCTGAATCAGCAGAACATCTCAAAACTTATAGTTAATAGAAGACTTTTTGAGGTAAATTTTAGTATGCATATGATCTATACATCAAGAAAAGGGTGAAAAGAGAGAGAAGGAGGGAGAATCAAATAGAAGAAATAAGAAGGAAATGAAAGAGAAAAGAAGAAAGACAATTGTGTTTACTGCACAATGGTCCTTAAAATCTGAATCACTTTACCCCAGTGATCAAGGTGGAACACATTATATTTAAACCTTATAAACATTTGATCACTTTGCATAATATGCATTATCAGATGCCAAATATCTTCTGAATTTTAAGTGGTAACATTTGAAAGAATGAAAGGTTAATCAGTTATTCTGTACTGAAATGCTGGATTAAATGAAATTTAAAAAGTCAAGATTGTTCAGGGAGATTCCAAAATAGAGAGGTCGAGTGACATACCACCAGGATAACTTTAGGAATTGGAGAAGCTGATATGAATTGAAAAAGGGTATAAATGAACTTTTTTTTTCTTAAAAAACATCTTTTGATCCAAAAAGCACTTCTGGCCGCATTTCATAGTCAAACTGATGGTTGAGTTATATCATGTTAACAGAATGGCTTTTTCATTAAACATAATCCTCTCATGAAATTTAAACAAAATCTAAATTTAATTATAAAATAAAAAAGTGTACAAACTTTTAAAAGGAAAGAAATACTACATAAGTTCACAATTAAAATAATTAAAGCAACATTGGGCTGTTTGAACCTGATGAACTCTATCTCCTGCAAATGCTATCTAATCATTCAGGAAGAAGGAAAATCCTCATGTGGTCCTGACAACACATGGAATTTTGAGGTGTCAGTTTGCTGGATAGTTAACCTATTGCATTGCAGCAACAAGAAAACAAACTAGAGTTCCTGGCATACTATCAGTATTTAAAATTTAGGAGCAAATCTGTTTGTAATTGTGTGTATGTGTGTGTTTCTAGAATTTTTAATACAAAAGCGTGAGTAACACTGTCTTCCAGTCAAAATTCTTAGTGTTTGTGATCAGGAAAAAATTTGCTCTAGGTTGTAATGAAGTCCAATGTGCTTGAAAGTAAAACTCCAGTCCTTATGTATTTAAAATCTGCTTGATTTAATAAATCTACTATTAATTAGAGCAAAAAATGATTGGTGCCTTTTTATTATCAGGCCATAACTATTCTCTCAAAATTTTAAGTAAATGCCAAGTTTAGTTTTTTTCACACTAGTTTAATTTTCCATTTTTCTATTTGGTGTCTAAGTAATATAATGCTAATGATACCACAGTCTCTGCCTGCTATCTGCCTATCTCTCCCAGGAGCACTGCCTGCTTTGAGGGTACCTAAGAATTTATCTTATTGGAGGGCCATTAACAGAGAACATATTCAAATCCCATTAATGGTCTTGCTCAATTAGTGGCAGATGTTTCAGAATTCATGGCATACTGCCCTCAGTTAAATGGAAGCTACTATATTTCAAGTTCAACTAAAGTTTAGCAGGAACTAGAAAATTGTGCAATACCTTCATGATTATGGGCCAAGAAGGAATTCTTCAATCATAATATTATTAGAAAACTGTCCTTAAACACCTTTAATCTTATCTCATATTGTATACAGACTATATATTATATTAGCAAAATTATAAATTTATAATTTTTTTCTAAGTCAAAGTAATTTCCTAACATCAGAAATCCTAAAATGTTTTAAAAATCTTAACATAAAAACAAAATTGACTTCAGTTACTATTATAAAGAATTGATTTATTACTCATTTGTCTCAGATGAGTGTTAAAAATGGGCTACCATCATTATGTGCTTCTTTAATAATGTTGATTTTAATAAACTTAACAGTTATTAAGTCCTTACTATTTTCTAGATCCTGAGCTAAATATGTTGACTTCACTTATTGTCATAACAACAACCTGCCTATTAATATTCTTATAAGGTGGAATCTGGAAAGGAATTTGTAAAGAATAAGAAAAGTATTCAAAATACTCAATGAATGGCAGAGCCTGGTTCAAACCCAGATCTAACTAATTTCTGTATTCATGTTCTTATTGATTCTGACATAGCATTTCTCTCTCTACTTCACAGCTAGATGTTTCAGCAACAACTGTCTAAAATAATTTCTGCTGTAAATCTATAAACTGCTATCAGATTATCACAAAGATGTGATAATTGTCATATTGTCAATTTCTCTGAAACTTTTACCAGCTTCCCCCAGCTACTAGTTTACATAAAATGATTGTTAATACATTCACATTCCTTTGTATTGCCCCCAAACTCCCATTTCACAACTCCCATAACCCTCATTTCTTCCTCCACCTGCTTCAAATGACTTCATATTCCCTAAGCAGTGTTCATGTATCCCCCCCCGCACCCTGACTCCCTCTCCAGCATTCTGGCCTTTGAAATTGTGCCCTCTTCAAGGCCTTGTGCAAATATGGCATCAATCCCATGAAGTCTTTTTTAATAGCCACCCTCTCTATCCTTCAACCTCTTCCAGTTTCTAAGTTACATGTCCCACTTTTCTTTGACTTTCTATCCATTGCCATGCTGAAGCCACTATTACTATGTATTTGTTGAGTGACATGATGTCTTACCAGTAAAATGAATACAGACACTTTGGAACTGTGCCCCTGTATGTTTCTATGCTGATATAAATTTTTAAACTTATTTTGAGGTCTATAGAATAAACTTAGAGTTAAAATAATTCGGTAGCACACGTTTTTCTGTAATAGTTTTTATATTTTTTACAGGTTTATTTAATTTTAGTTTAGTATTTTTACAAAGCAGAGTTAGTGCTACCAATAATTGCATGTGCACCAGGATCCAGTGCTTAAAAAATTTTAGTTTTGGGGGAGATGAGAAATAACAGGGTAACTATGATTTAGGACAGTGTTGGGAAATCCTGGTTTCATTAACTAGCTAGATGATCTTAGGAAGTCATTTAATCTCTTTGAATTCAGTTTCCTCATCCATAGATGACAGGTTTGAAGTAAACAGTTGAGATTTCTTCTATCTCTAAAATTTGTGAAAGGTGTAAAATATGTATTATGCCATAAAATGTATAGCAGTATTGCAAATTCAGTATATTGTTAATACTTTACCACAAATTTTGCATTTTGGATTTCAAATTCAGGGAAATAGGAAATGCAGGATTGCAGGAAATAGTGACAAAGAACCCTTCTGGTAAAATGATAAAATTTGGAAAACTATTAGAATTAAGGATGAGATACTTTTCAGATTAGCTCGAAGAGTTCAGTAGCAGTAAAAATGGAATAGTTAGTAACACAAAATAGATGAATACAGCTATTGAACATAATCTTCAGGTTTCAAAGAGGAGTTGTGTGGAAAAGGCTTTTGAAAAGTCTAGATCTCTGGTAGATAAGACATGGGAACTGCTCTGGGAATATGTGTATGGTAGTGGGCATAAGAAAAGTGTATATATCTGCTTGGGAAAGGATAAATTGCATTAAATATTTTAGATCTTTCTGGATAGTGGACTTCAAGTGTTCTAGTAAAATATATTTTGAAAATGTCTTTGATCCAATTTAAATGTTAATATTTGATTTAAATTTTTTTAAATGTAGAAACTAAAAATCCCCCCCTAAGGTGACTAGAGGTGTGCAGTCTGTTTTTATACTGTATACTCTAATGTCTAGAAGTTGCCTGCTATTCTGAAGTCGCCTAGAGATTATCTCATAATCTTTATGTAACATTTTTATATAGTCATCCTGTTACCTCATCCCAAATGCCAGGAAATAGCCTGACCAGATGCAGATAAAAATATTACATTCTGTTTTAATGCCACTATTTGAATTTCAAAAAAGAGGAAATGATCCTTAATTGTATATTCAGTTGTTATTTGCAGGTGCAAAAGGGAACTTTGGCTGCCTCATTTAATAACCTGCTCCAAGAGTTCAAAGGTGAATTAAGAGGGTAGTACAATTTAATATATGCCCAATTTAACTAGGTGTTGCCTAGAAAAGTTTATGAGTCCTTTAGGGAAGGAGCAATATATTATATTAGCAAAAGGAACTTTTATTAACTAATCACACAACATCAGAAAGGCGCAAACCCGTTTTTCTTTTGAAAGATATCCCTGCTTAATTTTTTAACTATTGCTAAGAAACTAATTAAAGTTTGTTGTTATTGATGGTTTGGGATTGGAAGACTTAGGTGTGTCTGAAACTTGCCTACTCTATAATTCCACTTAAGTAATTTAACTTCTGCAGAGTCATATATTTTATTACTGTAGGAAAAACAATAAGGAAACTTGGGGATTAAATGGAATATATTTCTTGGTTTCCTACATTAACTGATTTTGGGGTTATTTCTTCCTTCATCTGTTATACCAGGAAAAAAAAAAGTTATATGGTGCATTTCCATGATTGGTTATAAGCTGGGTTAAATCCTTAAATAGTAGAAGTGTTTTCTTGTCAAATTCTTTAGTTTCAATAATGTGATATTTTTTTAACATTCCTATATGTTTTAAAAGTCTGATACGAATTAGAATATAATCTTTTAGATGGAGAACACAATTTTTCTCCCTAATTAAATAGAATTATCTTATACTTAGTGAAGTTATCATGCTATATCTAGATAAAATAGTTTTGATTTGGATGTAAGTTCTTTTTCTGTGTTGTAAACTGATTATCTATATGTGGACCTTGTATTTTTGTGTAAATGTATGCTTCAAGTACACCAATGTTTTGTTTTTACGTAGGAGTTTTCTACAACCAGAGTTCTTGTTTATCATCTTTATAAAAGGTAGTGATGTCAGGTTTTTTTTTTTAATTTTTTATTAACATATAATGTATTATTTGCCCCAGGGTACATGTAAATCATCAGGCTTACACATTTCACAGCATTTGCCATAGCACATACTCTCCCCTATGTCCATATCCCTAACCCCCCACCTCCCAGCAACCCTTAGTTTGTTTCGTGAGTTTAGGAGTCTCTTATAGTTTGTCTCCTTCCCCATCCCATTTTGTTTCATTTCTCTTCCCCACCCCCCCCATAACCTCCTGCCCAGCCTCTCAAATTCTTCATATCAGAGCGATCACATGATAATTGTCTTTCTCTGACTGACTTATTTCGCTTAGCATAATACCCTCTAGTTCCATCCACGTCGTTGCAAATGGCAAGATTTCGTTTCTCTTGATGGCTGCATAGTATTCCGTTGTATATATATACCACATCTTCTTTATCCATTCATCTGTTGATGGACATCTAGGTTCTTTCCATAGTTTGGCTATTGTGGACATTGCTGCTATAAACATTCGGGTGCATGTGTCCCTTTGGATGTAGTGATGTCAGTTTTAAAAAGACCATCTTAAAGGTAGAAACAGGCTTATTAGGCAAACCTTTTTTTGTTTTTAATAATTTGTGAAGTTTTAAAAATTGTATAGTTTTTGGGAAAATTTAAAAATTAAGTAGTTAGACAGAAAAGTGAACACCAGAATCGGAAGGTCGAAATCCATATAAGTCTTGTACACTTGCCATTGCTAGATTAAGATATATATATCTCCTATTTATAGGATATATACATTGTGTGTGTGCACATGCACACACACACACACACACACACACACACACACTCAGGTCCTGTTAATTTGCATTTGGGTTCTGAGATCTTTTTGAGTATTTACACATATATCTCAGTGTTTGATTTCCTTATAATTACATAACTAATGGAAACACCATGGGTTTCATAGGCAAGAACACCCAAATACACATAAACTGTAATAGCTTATAGGAGAGTTATCTACATAAATTGAGTTTCCACTATATAATGAGGCAGTGGTAATTATTTTATAATAATAAAAATGACAAGTTATTAATCATATATGCTTCACTAGATATTCTACATGAGATAAGCACTACTATTTTCTTTATTTTACAGATGAGAAAACTAAGGTTTACAGAATTTAGATAATTTATCCAAGATCATAGAGCTAGAAAACAGCACGATTGGAGCTATAATTTTGGTATACTTGACCTAGACTTTTAAAAAAGATCACTGAAATATAATTGACATATAATATTATATTAGTTTCAGGGGTACATCGTATTGATTCAACAATCTATATATTAACTCAGTGCTCACCACGGTAAATGTACTTACCGTCTAAGACCATATATTATTACAATATCATCATCTACATTCCCTATGCTGTACTTTTCATCTCTGTGCCTATTTATTTTATAATTGAAAGTTTGTACCTCTTAATTCCCTTCATCTATTTTGTCCATCCCCCTGGCTACCTCCCCTGTGGCAACCACCAGTTTGGTCTCTGTATTTATGTCTGTTTGTTTTCCATTTGTTTTGTTTTTAGATTCCACATATTAGTAAAATCTTATGGTATTTGTGACAACATGGATGGATCTAGTATTTCATTGAGTGACAAAGATTTTTTTTTAAACTGTCTTATCAAAAATATAAAAATTGTTTTAACCCTGCTGCATAATTTTTTTCCTGATTACAATGAGTTCTTTAAAAGTCTTGTTATGTATCTTCATGCACAGAAATCTAGGTATAATCAATAATCGTATATTATAATTAGTTAATTAAAAATTGAGATTTTTTTGCTGTAAATTTTTATAATACAAACAAACATTCTAATCTAATTGCTTTCATAACCAACCCTTCAACTGGTGTAAAAAGATAAATAAATACATAAAAGTTTGCTTTTTAAAAAAAATATGCTAAAATACACACTGCACACTTAAATCCATCCTAAAGAAGTTGTAAAAATAATACTGAATGATTTTTAAAATTTAATGATTTTTAGTGCTTTTTGTTTCTTATACACATTCAATACTATGGCTGGTTATATGAGTTAAAAATATTCTATTCAATACAAGGGGATTTGTAAACATATTGTTTATATTAAATGTCTGCTGTTTGGCGCTGCCGTTCAATATAAACATCTGGATTTTTACCTCAAATGCTTAAAATTGTTGACATAGCAATTTTTGATAGTATTCTAAGTAAGGAAGCATATAAAAACAGTGAACTTGGTAGGAAATAGAAGAAGGGTTTAGAAGTAGGAGTTAGGAAAAATGAGTGCAAATTGAGAAAAGGGGTTTGTAGATGTGGGTCAGAGAGAAAAGGTCAGGAAGATGAAGAGAAAAATCTTGGAAGGTATGTAGAATATGACCGAAAACAGATGCTGGCAGCAGTCAAGGGAGAGACAGAGAGAGGAGATTATGATTCTGAAGGTTATTTATCTTTTAAAGATAGAGAAACAGAAATCAAATGTCTTTCTATATGCAGAGAGAAAGACTGAAAGGATAATTTCTTATCCACCTTTGAAGAGAACAATCATGAGGTCAAACCTAGTGTGTGTGGCGCACTGGGCCAGGCCACTGTTCTTACAGAAATGGAGTTAATATTAATATCGTCTGAAAAGGGTTGTTGTAGAGCAGTAAAAGAGTTAATGCATATGGCAAGAACTGAGTAAATGCAGTCTATTATTAATTTCACCATAATGATTTAGATATTACTTCCATTTGCCATTCCCCAGTTTTCTATGAATAGAAATATTAAGGAAATAAAGGAATAGAAAAATAGCAAAAGACTAATTGAATCATCTTGAGATATTTGTGATAGCAAAAGTCTAAATAGAAATTTTCATACTTTTGTTTATACTTTCACTGTAATGTTTTAGGAAAAATATATAACAAAATTCGTTTTGTCATGTCACAGATAATGCTTTCAGGAGAAAATACTGCAGGATTGTCTCTTATAGGAAGAATTTTAAAATTTGTATATTTTAAAACAAGATATTAACTTGATAAATAAGTGAATCAAAAGTTGATTTATATTTCTTTATAATGAGTTTATTTTCCTCTGGGATTATTTGGAGAAATACTGAAAAAGAGCCACACTGGATCTCAGACAAAATCTTTTAATCATAAAATCAAGGACAGAAAAGAATTAGATTCCTTTTTTAAATGGATAACCTTTTTAAAAATGATCTAAGGTAGTGAAAATTTAGGTGAAGACATTAATAATAGTTTATTTCAAAAAATTCTATAAGCTTATTTTCCAATAAGGAAAAGGTTATACAGTGCTTATATGCAGTAAATTATGGAGTACTAAATGTTACCTGTCATCATGACTATATTTTGATATGTTGTCATGATGAAAAAACTAATCTCTCGAATTTGGAAAAGATTAAATTGCTAGCTATTTGCCAAATATGATATTTTAAAATATCCTATTTCATTCTTAAGATGGTTAGCATTAAGCTATTGTCAAATACATGAAGATAAAGAAATGTTATGTATATGCAGTAACTAGTTTAATGCATTTGAAACAAAATCTGCATTACTGAAATCTAATCATTTTAGATTCAGACAGCAAGGGGTGTTCTGTTAAGTGGAAAACGCAAATCAAGCAATATGAAGGCAATGTATAATGTACCAAATTATCCATTGGAGGCTATGTCCTTGATTTTGTATAAGCAAAATATCTCGAAATGGACATGCAATGTAATCAACAGGTCTCTTAATGTGTCATGGTTTTCCATAAGGTCCTTCCCTTTGTTTGCACAGCTGCTTTCTAGAGACCTGTATATCACATTTCTCTTATGATATTGTCACTGATGTTTTAAACCTAGTGACCATTGCTTGCACAAATGAAAGTTGCTTGCACAAATGTTTGATCTTATGAAAACTTGACCCATTGTTTCATTATCATTGATAGTTTGAATTTTTTGTGTAGTCAAGATATTTGGATTGTCTAATATAATATTAAACTGTGACTACATTAAAAAAGAAGAAATTTTTATATGAATTTTAGCCCAGAGGATATAGTATATTCCAACATGTAGTCCCATTTAATCATTTTGTTAGAAATATTATGTTATAGGGCCACTGATTTACAGATGATTTATTGGCTTTGAAGAGATATCTCAAAACCTCAATCTCAAAGGCTATATTGGTTTTAAAATAAAATTGATAAATCAGTAATGCCATGAACTTAATACCAAATTAGTCAATTGACTTTTAAAACAGATACCCTTCTAATAAACCACACTGATGTCAATAAACTTTGTTATTAGCGACAAGTGGCCAATTAGCAAGATGCGTGCTACTTGGTTCCTACCTAGAGAGTTTACAGTCCGATTATTCATGTTCATCTTAATGGTGTCACATCTCAGTTGACTTGTTTCCCCTGCTCATCAGTCACCCCCAGGATAAGAGGTATATTTATTAGAACAACATACAGGACCCATCTTCATCTGCTTCCATCCTCATCTTTCCAGGAGTGCCACAGTGAATTTCTCACTGTCCCTGAATGTTTTAAGTTCTTTCATATTTTTGTGCCTTTTCATGAGATGACCTTCCCTTGATTGTCAATGGTGAAATGATTTTTCAAAAATCCAATTCATATGTTTCTTCTTCTTTGAAGCGTTACTGGACTTCCCATCTGACAGAGAAGTTCATGCATCTCTTAAAAACATGATTATGAAAGTATAAAACAGGGGCACCTGGCTGGCTCAGTGGGGTAAAGCCTCTGCCTTTGGCTCGGGTCATGGTCTCAGGGTCCTGGGATCAAGCTCCGCATCAGAATCTCTGCTCAGTAGGGAGCCTGCTTCCCCCTCTCTCTCTGCCTGCCTCTCTTCCTACTGGTGATCTCTCTCTGTCTGTCAAATAAATAAATAAAACCCTAAAAAAAGAAAGTGTAAAACATTCTTGATTTGACAACACACATACACACAAAACCACGTGCTTCTGTTACTTGAAAATAACATGGAAAGAACTTCAAAACTTTTAAATTGTACTTTGAACAACTTGATCTTTATAATTAATCAATTTGATATCGTAAGACATCCCTATTTACTTTAGTGTTCAATGTCTTATGGATTTGTTGCACAGACTAACTTTGTTGGAACTCCTGTTTATGTTCTCACACATGTCACAAGTAAAAGCTTATAAAATATAAATCTTGAATGAAATTTTCATATTGGGTAGATCAGAGACAATATGATACATTTTTTAAAGCAAACAATGTAGGGGAAAGATTTGCAGCATTTGATAAAAGTAGACATTATAATACATACATTATATATGTGAATTTATTAATTATTTACAATAGATACTATATATAATTATTATATACAAATGTATATATAAAGAACCCTTATACTTAATAACACAAAGATGAACACACTGAATCATGGGTAAATAAAGGGACCATGGACTTAACAAAAAGAGAAAAATAGTTAAAGTTTAGCTGATATTTAAAATATAGATATTAAAACATGGCCATGAAGTAAAGGCCAGCAAGGAGAAAAATATCTTAAATGTTCTGGAGCCAGAGTTTATGAAGTAGCTAAATGTCACTTCTATTACTGATGGGAATGTGTGTGTGTGTGTTTTTTTATTTTTACAAATTTACTGGAGGAAAATTTAGCAAAATAGTTTAAAGTCAGGATATAAAATTTTATCATAAACTTCTAATTCTAGAAAGTAATCCAAAATTAGATATATACAAAAATATGGGTTAGGATAATGATCTTCAAAGCCTTGCTTTTAAATATTGGAAATACAGTGATACACTTATGGACTGTATTAAAATTATATTTGAGAAGAATATTTGAATACATGAAAATACCTGTTATTTCACTAACCAAATAAAAAAGAAAATGATCAGCACCACATATTTGTATAAAAATGCAGGTATAGGGCACCTGGGTGGCTCAGTTGGTTGAGCAACTGCCTTCAGCTCAGGTGATGATCCTTGAGTTCCAGGATCTAGTCCCACATCGGGCTCCCAGCTCCACGGGGAGCCTGCTTCTTCTTCTAACCTTCTCTCATGCTCTTTCTCACTTTCTCTGTCTCTCAAATAAATAAATAAAATCTTTAAAAAAATGCAGATATATAGGAACATTGGAATTATATACACATAATAACTCTGGGTAATGGGATTATGGATGATTTTTATTTTCTTGATCATATTTTCTAAGTTTTCAATGATAAATACATACTACATTTCTCATCAGAATATTTAAATGATTAATTTTCCTGAAATTAAAACCAAAACAATCACAAGCATAAAAATTAATGGATTTTAACAAAGCATATTATGTAAAATGGGTCTAGAATGGGCTGACTTAGCTCTTTCCATACCAAGTCTATGGTTCTTGAACTTGTCTAGGAGAGACTAGAGAGCATAGACAGCGTTGAATACAGCTGCATGGCGATGGATAGATTTCTGCAGAATTCATGGCAGGGTTGTTTAAAGTCTACTCCACTAACAACTCCCTGTATTTGATGACAACTTGATTGTAGGTGGAAAAAAGCAGAATTTTCTCAATGCTCTTACTTTGAATAGAGAATTGTAGAGGTCTTTCTGGAAACCGTAGCCTAGGAATTATACTTATTTTTCTGTGCATTAGAACATAGTCTTTTCAGTATTACTTTTCCTCACAGAGAATATAAATAGTATATAGCCTACAAGATTGTCTTGCATGAGGGTAGCTCAAGTTTCTTTTCTAAGAGTCATTGAAAGAGCCATATTTTTAGTTTTCATGAAACTTCTCTTGAGGAGAGGCACATTTACAATCAGGACTATGTATAGGTGAGTGTGCATGTATGTACAGGTATAATAGCATTCAGGAATGTAACCCCAGAGTATGAATCTGAGAGATTTCTCTTGGGTTGATATTTGGGAAAAGATGGGAGCTGAATGTCTGAGCTTGACAAAGTAGAAATGTCAGGTATTTGTGTCATGTACTCATGTCAGGCTAGAGATAAGCCTAGGATTGCAGAGGTTTCTTCTGAAGTCTGTATACCTGAGCCAGTGCATCTTATGCACTTGGCTCCCAAAAGAGGATTATCCACTTCGAGTGATCAATCCTCACTTTGACTTTAGCGCATTAAGAATTAACTTCCAAGAAGTTCTCTAAATTCAGATCTTTTGAATTGCAAAAACAATATAGACCTAAAGGTATTTTAGATGTCAAGTGTAGCAGGCAGGAGACTATTTGGTTTAAACAAACCAAACAGATTAAAACAAATAATGGTAGATTATTCCAGACTAAAATTTAGAAGAAAAAAAGTGAGATATTGCATATTCTAACTATTAACTAAATGTGACATTTCTGGAAAATTAATCTGTATGTACAATAAGAATGTTGAATATAAAATGGTAAACCAGTCTTCACCGATTTTTAAGGTATCTATGCATTTATATTTTTATTATATGGGTTTCCTAAAGGCCTTTTTAATTTCTTTCAAAGAACGCTTTCTTTGGAGCATGCACCTATTTCTATTTTTGATGGTTTATGGAGAACGTAAAGCATTTACCTTATTGTACTGTCTTTTTTCAGAGGTCTTACATTTGAGATACCAAGTGAGGTTGGTTTGTGAGACTCCCTTTGTTTTACATTAGTGTTTTTTTTTTGTCTGTTGATTTGTAATGATTTTGCTCCTAAATTCTCAACTGAAGATGAGATTCCTGAGATTAGTAGTAGTAGTATTCCATTATATGGGACTATTGTAAATTATTGATTCATTCATCTGCTGATGGACATTGGACTATTTTCAATTTTGGACTATTAAACTAAAGCTGTAGTGAACATATTTCTGGAAGTCTTTGTATGGATGTGTGCTTTATTTTCTCTAGGGGAAATACTAGGAGTAGAGTGGCTAGACCATATGATGCATGTGTTATTTAGCTTTCTAAGAAATGGTCAAACTATTTTCCAGACTTCTTGGGCTATTTTAAATTCCCACCAGCAGTGTATCAGAGTTCTATTTCTTCCACATTCTTGTCAACACTTAGTAGGTGAACTTTAAAAAATTTTAGCAGCTCTAATAGGTATTTAGTCATATCTCGTGGTTTCAGTTTGCATTTCCTAATGATTAATGATGTTGAGTATCTTTTCATGTGTTTATTTCCCATTCATAGATCATCTTTGGAGAGCTGTCCAAATATTTTGCCCATTTTTAAAATTGGATCACTTGCATTGTTATTGTGTTTTGAGAGTTATCTCTATACTCTTGATAACATGTCCTTTGTCAGATACATGGTTTGCACATATTTCTGTAAGTTTATAACTTATCTATTCATTTCCCCAAAAATAACTTATGAAGAACAGAAATTTTTAATTTTAGTGAAGTTCAATTTATTCATTTGTTCTTTTATTATTTGTACTTTCAGTGTCACATCTAAAAATCTACACCCAATTCAAAGTCACAAAGATTTTCTCCTCTATTTTCTTTCAGAATTCTTTAGACTTAGGTATTATGTTAGATCTGTAATGCCATTATGAATTGATTTTTGTATATAATTTGAGGTATGGGTCAAACTTCATGTTTTTTTGTAGATCTATATCCAATGATTACAGCATCATTTAAAAAGATTATTCCCCACTGAATTGCTTTTGCATGTTCTAAAAAAAATCAGCTGTCCATATATGTATGAGTGTAATTCTGAACTTTATATGTTTCGTTGATTTACTCGTGTACCTTTATGCCCAAAGAGACCATTTTGACTGTTGTTGTTGTTGTTTTTTGTTGTTGTTGTAAAGATTTATCTGTTTATATGAGACAGAGTGAGAGAGAAAGAGCAGGGGGAGGGGCAGAGGGAATGGAAGATAGAGAATCTTAAGCAGACTCCCTACAGAGTGCGGAGCCCAGGAACTCAGGGCTCTAACTCATGACTGTTAGATCATGACCTGAGCCAAAATCTAGAGTCAGATGCTTAACCAACTGAGCCACCTAGGCACCCCAGCTATTGTTCTTTAGTAAGTCTTGAAGTCAGGTAATGTTGGCCTTCCAGTTTTCTTTTTTCAAAGCTGTTCTGTCTATTCTAGCTCCTTTGCATTCCAACTCTTCACCCAGATTTTTCTAATGTTAATATCTTATACAACCATTGTATATTTATTAAAACGAAGACATTAACATTGGTAAAATACTATTAACTAAACTACAGATTTTAATAGAATTTCACCAATTTTTCCATTAATGTCTTTTTGCTGATCCAGGATCTAATCCAAGATACCACACTGCATTTAGTCATTATGCTTAGGTTTTTTTCTAATCTGTGACAGCTTCTCTATTGATCCTTTTTTTTTTTTTGTCACTGATACTTTTAAGGGGTATGGTTGAAATGTTCTATAGAATTTTTCTTAATTTGGACCTGACATTTTCTCCTGATTAAAATTGGGTTCATGGATTTGGGGGAAGGTGTATTACCCTTTTTGTATGTTGTTGGATTTGACTTGCTAGAATTTTGGGATTTATGCATCTATCTAAGGAAATATGTCTTTAGGTTTATTTGTTTGTATGTTTTAATCTAGTAATGCTTTTGTTTGGTTTTGGTATTAAGATAATACTTGATTCATTGCAAGAGTTCTGAAGAAATTCTTCCATTTTAATTTTCTAGAAGATTATGTACAGAATTGGTATTATTTCTTCCTTAAATATATCATACAAGGAAGCCATCACAGTCTGGTATTTTCTTTGTGGGAAGGTTTTTTTGTTTGTTTGTCTTTGGGGGGATGGGCAGAGGCAGAGAGAGAGAGAAAATCCCAAGCAAGCTCCACAACCAGCATGGAACCTGACACAGAGCTCGATCCCATGATCCTGAGATCCTGACTTGAGCTGAAATCAAGAGTCTGGTGCAAAACCAACTGAGCCACCCAGCTGCCCCTCTTTGTGGGAAGGTTTTACACCCAAATTCAATTTATTTCATAGATATAATAGAGATCTGTAGGGTTTTTTTTTTTTAAGATTTCATTTATTTATTTGAGAGAGTGACAGAGCAGAAGTAGGGAGAGAGGTAGAGAGAGGGAGAAGCAGGCTCCTCTCTCAGTGGGGAGCCTGATGTGGAAGTGATCCCAAGACCCTAAGCTGAAGGCAGCTGCTTAACTGATTGACCTACCCAGGTGCCCCTAGAAATCTGTAGGGTTTTGTTTTGTTTTGTTTTAAGATTTTTATTTATTTATTTGACAGAGAGAGAGAGAGAGAGAACACAAGCAGGGGGAGTGGGAGAGGGAGAAGCAGGCTTCCCGCTGAGCATGGAGTCTGATGTGGGGCTTGATCCCAGGACCTTGGGATCATGACTCCAGCTGAAGGCAGACTCTTAACGGACTGAGCCACCCAGGCACCCCAGATCTGTAGTTTTTAAGTTTATTTTTGAGTAAGCTTTGGCAGTTTGTGTCTTTCAAGAAGTGTGTCTCTTTCATCTGAGTTGTCTAATATATTGGCATAATATTCATTGGATTACCTTCCTTTTCAGTATCTGTAGAGTTTGTAGTAATACCACTTCTTTCATTCCTGATGTTTTTATTTCTCTCTTTCTCTTTGTTTTCTTCTCGACATGTCTGACTAAATGTTTTCAGTTTTATTGATCTTAACCAGATTTTTGGCATTCTTGATTTTTTGGTTTTTGTATTATTAATTTCCCTTCTAATCTCTATCATTTTTTTCTACTTCATTTTGGCTTAATGTGCTTTTTCTCTTTGCTTAACAAGCAAACTAATGTCCCTGGTTTGAAAGTTTTCTTCTTTTCTAATATAAATATTTAATGCTACAGATATCTCCCTGCTCCTAAGTTCTGCTTTAGCAGCATCCTACACATTTTTATACGTTCTAGTTTTATTTTTGTTTTTTGCAAAATAATTCCTTTCTTTTTGTCTTTGATCCATGGGTTATTTAGAAGTGTATTATTTTATACTAAAAGTTTGGTTACATTTTCAGATATTTTTGTTACTGATTTATAATTAATTTCGTTGTCAAATCCAAGAACATAATATGTATGATTCAAGCCAACTTGAATTTATTGAAATTTGTTGTATGGTCTCTAATGTTTTGGTGAATATTCCATGTGTACTTGAGAAGAATGTTTTTAGAGTGAAATTTTCTATGAATATCAACTAGGCCAAGTTAATTGATAGTGTTTTTTAAATCTTAAGTACAAAATTTACTGATTTCCTGCTTATTTCTATCCATTAATGAAAAACTTACTGTAATTTCCAATTATAATTTTTCTGTTTATTAGAAATATGTTTTGAAAAAGGAAGTAGAATGAAGGAGCAAGGAACATCTGTGCATTGGAAAAAGAATTGAAAGATACAAAAGAAGCAGACACAGTAAAATGTTGAATTTCTTTGACTAGTAGGCATTTGTATTTCTTCTCTGCAAAATTTTTAAGTAATTGCTCATTTTTGTAATAGGATGTTTATATTTTTATTAAAATGTTAGAGCAAATTATATATAAAGTATCTATGGTGACCATATAACCTGCTAAATGTTGATATTTGGCAAAATTCTTGATTCATGTATATTGACTTAGTAAAGTGATTTCACTGAACTTTCTGAATTTTAATATATTATTGATTCTATCAGGTTTTCTTTAGTCTAAATTGGGTTTTTAATCATACAATATGCATAGGGAGATAATTTAATTTCTGCCTTTTCAATAGTTATATTTCTTTTTTTTTTTCTGTTTTCTTTATTATGACATTGGCCAGATCTTCCCAAACAATGTTTAATTGTAGTAGTGACTACATGATGGTTATGTTGTCTATTATCAGCCTATGATGGCATTAGCTCATATTTCAATATCAACTGAACAATTTCATTTTACTTTCAGATTGAGATTTGTTTCCTAGTAGTTTACTGGGTTTTTTGAGGAGTGGATGTTGGATTTTATAAAGTGACTTTTTTTGAACACCCATTAGGATTTATTCTGAATTATGAACATGACAAATTACAATGTTTACTAATCATTACATTGCATGAATATGATAAAGTTAGTGACAGTTGATTGTTATTTTATTATAGCATTAAATGTTTCATTCTATTTAGGAACTTTACATATGAAACAAGTGTCATTATTTTTCTTTTAACTTTGAACTATTTTTGTCATGGTTTAATATCAGAATCATGTATAGCAGTTTCATAGAACAAATTTAGACTATTTCTATATCTATCATTCTGAAAAGGTTTATATGTATGTAAATCTCTTCATTTCAAGTTTGAAAGAACTCCTCCATAAAAAGAATTTGGGCACAAAGACTATATGTGGATTAATTTTTTTCTTAAGTGGTATTCATTTTCTTCTGTAGTTATAGCTTCACTCAAATTTCTACCACTTCTCGAATACTTTTAATATTTATATGCTTTAGCAAAACACATTCTTTGAAATGGGAGTGCCATTTGCTGAGTAAGTCTGAAAGTGGAAAACATTCAGAAATGTTATTTTTCTCTGTTTCTTGTCTTAAATAGATTTTTGTTAGATCCATTTGTTTTGAATTTCTTTATTCCTCTACATATGATGGTAGGATTTCCACATTACATTTTTTTTTCAAGTTTTCGTTACATCTGTGTGCCAGATCTTGGTTCATCCTTTAATGTTTCACCTTTCAGTACAATTTTGTTTCAGATGTGTCTTTTCATATTAACATCAAGTTAACATATTTTTTAACTTTTTATTGAAGTTAAGAAACATACAAAAATACACATAGTGTAAGTGTTAGACCTCAATTATCACAAAATGAGTTCACCCATACAGTCATCTTCTAGGTCAGGAAACAATATTACCACCACCCTGGCTATTTTTGTTTCCTCCTAATCTCTACCTCCCCAAGTGTATTAGCTTGACTTCTAAGATCATCGTTAGTATGACCTTATTTTATACGTTCATATGTAAAATTGTGAAATATTTTTTGTGCATAATATTACTTTCATTCAACATTTTGTATGTGAGATTTATCCATGCAGTTGCATGGTGCTAGACTTTTTTTAGGTTCATTATTGTTTGGCATTTCATTATGTGAATATATCATAACTTACTTATATAATCTGCTATTAATTGAAAGTTAATTCGAGTTTGGAGGTATTATGAGTACTGTTCCACTGACATCCTAGTGCATGTATTTGGTGCAAATATTCATTTATTACATGCCTGGGAGTGAAATATAATATGTGTGTGTGTGTGTGTGTAATATGCTAATTAGTTTATATAGTCACCAATTCTTGGCTTTGTCTGTTTTTATTTCATTTTATTTTATTTTGCTTTAGTCATATTCTGATAATATATTTAATATGTCTGTGTTTTAAATATGCATTTCATGGGTTTCCAGTGAGGCTGAGGTTTTTTTCATATATGTGTTAGCATTTGGATATCCTCATTTGTGAAGTGCTTGGCCATATATTTTGCCATGATTCCAAATGCATTTTTTTTCTAAGCAACATGCAGAGGTTATATATGTAATATTTCCATGATATCCATATCCATATTTTTTCAGATTATTTATTATAAATATTATAATATTATATGTGTTATATATTATAAATATTATAATATTATAAATAAATGTTTTCACATTCTTTGATATGCCTCTACTCCTTCTAAATATGGTGTATTTTGATGATTGAAAATTCTTGGTTTTAATTTATCAGGTTTTAATTTATCAAATTTTAATGCTTATGAGAGTGTCTAAGAAATATTCACATACTTCAAGGTCATGAAGTTATTCTATATTACCATCCAGAAGCTTATTAGGGTGCCAGACAGTACACAGTGGAGTGGACCATTTTTTCCGTCTTTAAAAAATTGGGTGTTGAATCACATCACACAAAATCCAGCGATCACTAATAACTTCAGTGTTTATTACTCATGCATGCATAAACAAAATGAAAGAATTCCCTGGGTGAGTAGCACCTCTGTCTCACCAGCAAGAATTTGTTCTCAAATGTCTGGAAGAGGAGATGGAAGAGAGGGAATGAGGTTATGAGGGCAAGATATAGATGTTAATTTAATTATATATTTGTCTACATGAGATATGCCTATAGTATAAACTGAAATAGTGGCATTGACTAGGAAAAGGTAAATTAAGATGTGGAAGAGGTAAAATCAGCCAGCATTGGTATCTAAATGGTTTTAGAAGTTGAAGCTGTCCAGGATGATTTCAAAGATTCTGAATTAGATAACTAGGCTTTAGGCACTGAGATAAAAGATAATAGAAAAAGATTTCTCTAGAAGGAGAAATAGATTTATTGAGTTTTATGCATTTTATATTTGAATTGTCTTTGGGACATTGGGATAGAGAAGTCTGATGATTAGTTGGAAATACAATTTTGAAGCTAAAGAGAAAACCATTACTAGAGACAAAAGATTAGGAACTTGTGTAAATAATTTTGTTGGTACTTGGAGAATTCCACAAAGAATGACTCAAGACCTGAAAACAAATTAATTACGCTATAATAAGATTTATTTTTTAAATATATTTAAGTAAATACATGAAAAGATACTTTGACATAAGGGAAGACCTAGTAGTAATAGAATTGATAGTTAACAAATTGGATAAATTGGCATATATGAAAAATAAATTTGTCCATCAGAAATTGGATTGGTAAGTCATGGGAGCATAGGAAGGATCATGAAAGCAAAATTGATAGTTTCCATCTTCAAGGGCCTTAGGACCAATGACTTAATTGACCGATCCCAAGGTCTTTTGCAATCATTCTCAGTTTTTTGTCATATCATGTGTGTTAGCCCAAAAACCAGAAGAACAAACCCCAGGCCATGAAAATGCACTAAAATAATGTCATATTATATTATGTATTGTCTTTTAAAAATATTTTTATTTATTTGAGAGAGAGAGGAATGAAGGCCAGAGGGAGAAGCAGACTCCCTGCTGAGCAGGAAGCCAGATGTGGGTCTTGATTCCAGGAGCCCGGAATCATGACCTGAGCCGAAGGCAGACACTTAACCAACTGAGCCACCCAAATGTGTTGTCTTTAAAAACGAGCACATCTATCTTTTCTGAACTTGCATCACTTTAGGCCAGCTATATGCTTCTCTTTTTTGTGAGGCTTCTTTTTATAGTTCATTTTTAAATCTTAAACATAACTCATGTGATTACATAGGAATAAAATAAAAAGAGAAGAAAACTGGTGATATAACACTGAGGACTACATTGAGGTGAGAAGAAAATAAAATAACTTAGTGAAGGCCTAGAGAGAAATGAGAGAATGAATAGAGAGAACCAGAAAAGAAAGAAAGCACATGACCAAAGACATTAATTTTAAAAGGGAGTAGTCCCAGTTTCATAAACTACAATGGTGACAAATAAGAACAAGAATAAAAGTATGCAATAGACTTTCAATGAGAATTATGGACTTTTGGAAATAAGCTAAAAGTAATGATAGGTAATTGAATCTAAATTGAAAACCAACATTTCAGAAGAACTTCCTTTTCACTTTTCTCTTTCTCTTACTTCCTGCAACAAACTTACCATAGTTTTGTTGTTTTTTTTTCTGTTTGTTTTACCAAAGCTGTTATTAAAAGGCTACCAGCAATGGCTATTACATTTTATTATATCCTGGGTAATGCTATAATTTTGTATTTTAGTTAGTTTCTAGCTCAATAAATTAAATATTTATCTATTTCGCAGATATATAAATGGGTTTAGAAAGCTTGATTCAAAAGTTACAGGGGCGCCTGAGTGGCTCAGTTGGTTAACTGTGTCTGCCTTTGGCTTAGGCCATGATCCCAGGATCCTGAGATCGAGCCCCATGTTGGGCTCTTGCTGAACAAGAGAGTCTGCTTCTCCCCCGGCTAATGCTCTCTCTCTCACTCATTCTCTCTTGCTTTCAAATAAATAAGTAAAATCTTAAAAAAAAAAAAAAAAGATACAGAGTAAATGGCTTGGATTTAACATAAAGCCCATGCCCTAGTCCCTACAACAAATAGTTTGAGAAAATTAATATCCCTATCTGAATCTCTTCTGAACTCTCTTCACTATTTTATTAACAGGCATTATTTCCTCGAGAGGAAAAAAAAACCTCTAGGAAATGAAAGAAGATAGCAGAGAATCTCAAATGGTGATAATTTTTCCAGTTTCATCTATATCTGAATTTTGAGACACTCTATAATATTTGGGAATTAACAGTGAGGAAACAAGATAGAAGTTAGAAACTACCAAGGACTATTTATTTTAAAATATTCATTGTCCAATGAATCCATCTAAAAACTTGCAAATATCCCACAAGCCAGCTGCTTTCAAAAAGACCTCTACTACTAGCACAAGATGGTACCATTGGCATATTATGATCAACACTTTGTACCATTAGAACACTCTTACCAACTGGCTACAACCAACTCATTAACACATCAGTACACAGATGAAAAACTAAATCAATCCAATAACCAGCCTGTGGTCAGAGTGCAGTCCCATAGTAATCAGCTTGCAGCACCTCCAGTTAGCTCTAAGCAGATGGCGCAGAGCTGCTCAGTATTGTCATCTGCCAAGTCTCAAGATACAATTTCACAGGGCTTCTATAACAAGGCTCTGAAAGCACCAGTATCCCAATCCAAACGTCAGGCCACACCTTCACTAGACCTCCACCAAAGAACTTTACTGTGGCCTAATCGGAGAGCCCTGAGCTCACCTGTGATATACCATAAACCTCAGACAACATCTTCACTTGACCTTAATAAGACATCTTCATCACTGGAGTCCAGCCAAACAAATATGAGCTCACAATTACCCCTCCCCAAACCTCAGACTACATCTTCACCAGACTTTTGCCAGACATCACCTTCACAGAAGTCTAATCAAGGAGCCTCAAGTTCATCATTATGCCCCTCCAAACATCAAGAAACACCTTCTCTAGACATCCTCTGGACATCATCATCTTTGGGATCTAATCAAAGAGTACTTAGCTCAACATTACCACAATCCAAGCCTCAGAAAGCATCTTCATTGGATAGCCTCTGGACATCTTTGTTAGAGCGCAATCAAAGATCTTTGAGCTCACCATCACTCAACTCTACACCTCAAATAAATGACTTGCTTCAGTCATCACATTCATTGGAATCCGATCAAATGGCACTGAGCTCACCATTACCTGACTCTAGACCTCAGACAGTACCTACATTGAATTCTAGTTCCTGTGTTATGAGCTTGCCATTGTCCCACTCGAAAGCAAGGAAATCACCCTCAGCACATTCTGTCCGCCAGGCTCAGAGTTTGCCATTGTTCTCACACAAATCTCAGACTGTGCTTACACTTAATCATGACTTTAGGACCTTGAGCTCACCAGTTTGTCACTCCAAGTTTCAGAACACCTCTTCACCAAATGACAAACAGAAAGCCACAGATTTATCTTCACCCCATTCTAAACCAAATGTCTCAGGTCCATCATTATCAAGCTCCAAACACTTTATCAAAAATATAGCTGCTTCAACATTGGGCTCCAGATTCCAAAGTAAAAGCAACTTTGATCCTTGTGCAAAGACAGAATCAAATAAAGAAATTCCATGGAGTTTAAATTATATTTATCCCTGCATTGTTAAAGGTGGGACTGTCCCTGATGATGTCCTAAATAAAATTGTCAATTCTCTTTCCAAGACCAGAATCCAGAGGGATCTCTGTAGGCAGATTCTCTTTCGAAGGATGAGAGGAAGGCCAAATCCTCATCCTGGTCCCCGCCTTTCATCAAATTATGTAGTTTGTTTAGCTTGTGCTTCCTGCATAAAATCTCAGTGTAGCCATCTTACAGGAAGGAAGGATCCTCGCAGTGCAACGCTGTTTGTCATACCAACACCTGAACTTGGTTCTGAGGGAGAAACGGAAGTGAAATTAGTTTTTCTCCTTTCCCTACCAGAGACTTCTCTCTCATCTTGTCTCCCATCCCCTGTGAAAGAAAATCAGCCCGATGAAGCCCCTGAAGACAACCTCGAAGGAATGGAGAAGATACAAATTTTCTCTCCATCTGAACCTGAAATCACACAGGAGCTAAATAACAAATGGCTGACAGTAGCCCCTGAAAACAAAGTTGTAAGCCAACGGCCCCAGGCTATTGACTGGCTGCTTTATGTTAAGAAAAGTAGTAATTTTCAGCCACAGCCTGTGCCTCAATCCCCTTCCTCCTCTACATCCTCCTCCTCCTCCTCTTCATCATCTTCTTCCTCCTCTTCCTCTTCCACTCCACCTTCCTTACCGCCTCCTTCCAAAGAGTCTGCCACATCTACTCTCTCAGGTTGTGTATTCACTAAGGTACTTAGTTACCACCGGTTGCCTCCAGGGGTCTCCTGGCTTGAGTTTATATGTAGTAAAAATCACCAGCCACTTCCTGGAAAACCACAACAAAGTCAATCACAACCTCCCAAAACAAGGCCTATGAGGAATAGCACCACAGTAAAAGGGCCAAAGGGGCCAAAGATACTGTTCAAATTTTTCCAGACAGTTTCAAAATGAGAGAAATATTGATTAAATTAACTTTTTGTTTCTTTGAAAGCAATTGACCTCTTAGTTCTTTGAAACTAGAGATTGATTTCCTATCATGCTTATTAAAATTCTCAGTAATAACCAAGTGTGACTGTATATTTTAGCTGATGAAGCATCTAGTTAAGGGGAACTAATACTCTTAAGTCTATTTTCTAATTAAATAATAGACTATGATCTCTTAGCTGGCAAAACTGAATCCCAGGTTTTTAACCAAATGCCTGGCTTATAGTAGCCACATATAATCATTGTTACATGAATTAATCATAATTGGCCACAAATCAGAAATACCTCATCTATCTTGTCCTGAACAGTATCTAGCTCATTGTTATTCTCCTTCCTCATAAAACATGATAATGACAGTATCCTTAAGCCAATTCATGCTAATCTTTTTCCCTATCTCTAAAGAAAATTCAGATCATGTTCAACAGGTAAGAATGTATATAGAGAGGAATCTTTTCTCTAGTTATGTGAATTTCTAGTTACGTGTTCCTAGGGAAAATCCTTCTATGCTAATATCCCACACTCTGAAATCCAGTGATTTATTCAACCTTAGTTAACAAATCTAAGCAGAGAAGAACTAACTAGTACAAATAACTCTACCATTGTCTGTGCCAGTATTTATAGGCTCTGTGCCAATATTTAAATTATAGGCTCTGAAGTTACCTGTTTATCACTTCTATCTATACATCCAAAATGGGTTAATAAAAATGTTTCAAAAATGTTTTTGTTCCACTGGGTGTACTGGTAGTGGGAAGAGAAGGATTGTCTTCTCTACTCACCTTAAGTGATCATCTCAATCCCCAAAGACTAGAATTAGTATCTCTTGCATGCACTGATGACTTAAAATTCTGCTCCAGCAATATCTTCTGACTCTATACTGGGCAGTTCCAATCGGAACATCGCACAGGCATCTCAAACTCAACATGATGAAACCATAATTATTATCTTTACATTTTCAATTTGGATCATTATATTTACAACCCCTTGCCCCTAGTGTTTCTGTTTCAATGAATGTACCACCATTCATCATGGAGTCATGTTTGACTGTTTTTTGTTTTTGGTTGTTCGTTTGTTTTCATTGCCTGCCCCTCTCTTAGGTCCATGAGTTCTATGGCCATTTTGTCCCTAGAATCCAGCTTTTATTCTCCAACTCCAACACCTATCCTAGTTGTGATCACAACCTTTTGTCACCTGGGTTATTGCAATAACGCCTAAATGTGCACTTCTAACTTTTGAATACATTTGTAAGACACAAATTTGATAATGCCATTCTACTGTCTAGAATGCTTTCATCATTGCCCAATGTTTTCTTGGTAAGTCTAAATTTCTTTTATAATTGAACTATGATAGCCTCTCAAAACTTATTTCTTGTTCTTCTCCAGTTTCCTCCTGGATGCTATAGCCATACAAATTGCTTTAAAATGCACAGAATGTGCTGAGGTGTCTGTTATATCCTACACTTTTTTTGTTTTTCATTTTATTCTAGTTCTTTTTTTTTTAATTATGTTAAGTGTACCCTTTATCCCCATCCCCTATTTCCTTCATCCCCCCACTCACTCCTCTCTGGTAACCATCAGTTTGTTCTCTATAGTTAAGAGTCTGTTTCTTGGTTTGTCTCTGTCTTTCTCTTTATCTTTTCCTTTGCTTATTTATTTTGTATTTTAAATTCCACGCATGATTGAGATCATATGGTATTTGCTTTTCTCTCAGTGACTGACTTCACTTAGCATTATATTCTCTAGCTCTATCCATGTTGTTGCAAATGGCAAGACTCCAATCTTTTTATGGCTGAATAATATTCCATTGTATATATATGCCACATCTTTATCCATTTATCTGTTGATGGACACTTCGGCTGCTTCCATATTTTTGCTATTGCAAATAGTGCTGCGGTAACATAGGGATGCGTATCTTCCTTTGAGTCAGTGTTTTTATATTTTTCAGGTAAATACCCAGTAGTGTGATTACTAAATCATAGCATAGTTCAATTTTTAAATTTTTGAGGAACTTCCATACTGTTTTCTGCAATGGTTGCACCAGTTTGCATTCCCACCAATAATGCACGAGACTTCCCCTTTCTTCACATCCTTGCCAGCACTTGTTGTTTCTTATGTTTTCTATTTTAGCCATTCTGACAAATGTGAGGTGATCTCATTGTAGTTTTAATTTGCATTTCTCTGATGACGAGTAATGTTGAGCATCTTTTCATGTGTCTGTTGCCGAGTTGTAGGTCTTCTTTGGAAAAATGTCTGCTCATGTCTTCTGCTCATTTTACCATTGGATTGTTTTTTGGATATTGAGTTGTATCAGTTCTTTTATATTTTGGATACTAACTGTTTATCTGAAATGTCATTTGCAAATATCCTCTCCTATTCAGTAAGTTGTCTTTTAATTTTGTTGATTTTTTTTTTTTACTCACTGTGCAGAAACTTTATTGTGATGTATTCCCAGTAGTTTATTTTTGCTTTTATTTTGCTGGCCTCACATCCTACACTTTTAAATAGAAAATTTTGCTGTCCAGAAATACCTTCCCATCTATACATTTTTATCCCACAGGGCTCTGTTTTATATTGAAATCTCTGGAAAGCCTTTTCCTGATGCATTTATGAAGGGATTAGTTGGTTCTCCTATTGTCATAAAACTGTGTTAACTCTTTGTCCTGCACTTAACCCATTACAAAATAATCATTTTTTGTCTGTTTTCACTTACTATACTGGAAACTCCCGCTCACTATATTTTGTATTTTTTTTAAAAAACTTAGTCCTTGGCATAGAGCTCATGCCTTAAAACAGTGTTGATATTGAATAATGCCGTTGAAGCTCTTCATCTTCCTTTAATTCTCTGAAATAAGTAATATTTCATCAGTTTGCTTCTTTCCAGTAAGATTGAATTGTTCTTTGTACCTTTTGTCTTGGTGAGAACATGTATAAAACTGTTATTGATGACAGCAGTCATCCTCGTCTTATTTCTTATGTTAACAGTGCTTCTTTCAGGTATTAGGGTATTAAATGTGATGTTGGCTGATGTATAGCTGACCAGTGATGATGAGGAAAAACTTATGTATGTGATAATGTGTTCATGGCTTTCTCCAGCCCACTTAGAAAACCATTGATATGTGCTTTATTCATCCTGAACTTCTCTTTTGTTGACACACATCACTTTGTAAATTACTTGTTTAATATGCTCTTCGCTAGACTAAACTTCAGGAGTAGAGATCCTGTGTCAATCTTGTTTACCACTAACTCCTTAGGATGTGGTACCTGGCACATATTATGTATTCAATAAATATTTATGGAATTAAACTAAGAAGTTCAACTGACTTTTGTTTATTGATATAATTTACATGTTTAATTTTGTAACTCTCAGCTTGTTTTCTAAACTTTATACATTATTGTAGTTTCTTTTTACTTCTTTCCTTTTTTCTTTTTTGGGCTATGATTTAGTTGCTTTTAACTTTTCTAATGTATTGGCAGTTATTTATCTTGTTCTTAATTATAACAATGTCTACTTTCAATATTTCTTCAAAAGAATTCTTTAACCAGTATTTTCTAATTTGAAAATAAAACAGCATCAAACTTATGAGGGAAAATGCATAAACAGTGGTTATCCAACCCTGTTTCTCCCCAGCTTCTGTTAAGACACCAATAAAGTTTTAAAATATGGAATAACATATGTCATGCCAGAAAGGCCAAGAAATTTCTGCCCGATCTTGTATAGATGAGACCAGATTTCAAAAATGTAAGTCTCAAAATTCACTACATTTGAAAAAAGAAATTATCTGAGAAGTAATAGAAAAAGTTATTAATTGCATCTCATTAATGCTTTTCTCCTTAAATCGAAAGGGCTAGACATGAGAACAAATCATAGTATAGTTGACAGGTAGAAAGTGGATCCTATAAGTTGTCTTATTTTGATCTATCCAACTGATGTAAAGTAGAATGACACATCTGGATGAAAATTTGACAATAATATCAAAACCTTAATAATATATTTAACTGTTGGGGGAATAATATACATAACTGTTTGCCTTATGTTCATCTTTATTCAAAATTATTTTAAAGAAATCATCATGACTATATAGAGTTATAGAAACAAGTAAGCTTTGTGTTTCTTTATAATAGGGATTGGGAAAAAAATCTAGATGTTCATTTATAGAAGTGTTAAAATACATTATGATTCATACATGTGATATTTTTCCTAGTGAAAATATTGTTATTTCTAATATTGCATCTATATTTGTTTCAGGAATAGAACTACTTTCTTCAGGAAAATATCTTGTTGAGAACTCTTAGGCATGGATAGTAATCCTGAGCATAGATTGGAAGAACAAAGTTGAACAAAGAGGAGTTAGCTAAACTACTATATTTAAATTTTAAATAGGACCTTTTCAATGAAAGACCAATGAAAAGAGAGAATAAGTGATTTAAGTGAAAATATACTTGGATTATAAGACATCACATGCAGTTTATATATGATTCCACCTTGTAAAACATTGAAGTTATGTGTATACGTATGTCTTCATATTTGTGCAAAATCTATTTCATATACATGAGAAAGATGGAGTGATGAAATAAACACTAAAATGATGAAATGATTATTACTAGAAAATAGTTATAATAGAATGTTTAGGAAATGAGCAGGTTTTTAGTCTTTTCCAAATATTTAATGAAATATGAATTCTTTTTATAATCAACAAAACAAATGTTTCAAAAATGAAAAATGAAATTTGCTTCTCTACTTTAGATGAAGTATTTAGCACACAATATTGTTGTTGTACTCTTGTCCACCTATTGGTATCATTTGTGGCATTATAAGTTCAGAAGAAATATATATTTCTATGAGGTACATAGGTTTTTCAGGAGCAATAAATTTCCATTAAGTTTTAAATTCCACTAAAATATTTATAAGAAATCTACATTTTCTATTTCAATATTTATTGCCAGACTTCTTACACCATTCTTTTCTTTGTGCATTTGTTTATTTTTAATTATGAAATATTTCAAACCTATAGAGAAAGACAATATGTTGGCAAAAGTTTTTAACCACTATCCAACTTTATCAAATCTTTGGTTACATTTACTTCATATGTTAGAGAAGTAAAACATTTTGATATTAATGCTAACCCCTTTGTATATAACTAGCCAGGATCTCAATCTTATCTTATACATCCCAGGAGTAATCACTGTCATAAATTTGCTGTAAGTCATTTACCTACTATTTAGAAATTTCTTAAATATTTACAGAACCATAAAAATTATTTTTATGGATGTTTTAAAGCTTTGTTTATGTTTATCACAATATATTTAACATTTTGGAATGTGTAATTTTTAATCTGGAGTGTATTTTTAAGATTTATTCTATAATACTTTATAGATAGGTCATTTCATTTCCATTTCTTTGTGTATGTGTGTGTGTATATATACATGTATATTATACACACATTATATAGATAATATTGTATAACTATATAGTGTGAATTTATTACAATTTGTTATTTTTTTAGTCAGTTAATTTACATTTTTATTATCATGGCACATCAGTGCACATATATGCATTGACATTGCTTAAAAAGATTTAACAGTGGTGTAATTGATGTGTAATGTATTAGTTTAAGATATACAACATAATGATTCAATATTTGTACATATTGGAAGATTACCATTGCAGTAAGTCTAGTTAACATCTGTCCCTATACATAGGTATAAAATTTTTCTTTCTTGTGATGAAGATTTTTAAGATTTATTCTCCTAGCAACTTTCAAATATGCCATACAGTATTATTAACTATAGTCGCCATGCATATCTTTTTCATGTTCTGTTTTCCACTTGTAGAAATTTTGAAGAGTCATGCTGTGAAATACTTGATCCATGGATTTGCAGCATCAGTGTGACCTTGGTTCTTGTTAGGAATGCAAAATCTCACCCCATCTCAAATACACTAAATCATAATTTGAATTCTGTAAGGTTCTCAGATAAGTTTTATGCATATTAAGCATTTGGGAAACACTATGTGAGTGTCTTGGAATGGAATTGATAATTGCAACAATGCTGTCCAATAAAGACAATGTGAATCACATATAATTTTAAATTTTCTTGTAACTACATTAGAAAGTAAAAATAAATAGGTAAAATTCATTTTGATAGTATATCTTATTTAATACCATATATCTAAAAGTTTACCATTTCAACATTTAATTAAGATTTGTTCTCGGGGCGCCTGGGTGGCTCAGTTGGTTGAGCAACTGCCTCTGGCTCAGGTCATGATCCCGGAGATCCGAGATCGAGTCCCACATCGGGCTCCCAGCTTCGCAGGGAGTCCGCTTCTCACTCTGACCTTCTCCCTTCTCATGCTCTCTCTCTCACTCTCTCTCTTTCTCTAATAAATAAATAAATAAAATCTTTAAAAAAAAAAAAAAAAAAGATTTGTTCTCAACCAGGGTTGATTTGCCTCTGAGGGCAGGGGAAGAGGTAGAGAGAATCTCTAGCAGACTCCATTCTGAGCATAGAGCCCCAGGATGGACTCCATCCCACACCCTGAAATCATGCCCTGAGCTGAAATCAGGAGTCAGATGCTTAACTGACTGAGCCACCTGGGGGCCTCTGCAGACATTTTTGATTGTCATAACTAGGGGGATGTTTTAAGGGTTCTAGGTTATGACAAGGTAGAAGCCAGGGATGCAGCTAAAAATCATACAGTGCAAAGGATAAGCTCTGACAAAGAATTAACCCAGTCCAAAATGTTAATAGTGTCAAGGTTGATAAAACTTAAATTAATATGACAGATATTAGTGTGAAGTATATAAATTGTGCATACACGTATATATCTGTCTTTCAAATCTGTTGAATTTAACATTTAACAGCAAACACATCAGAACTCAGACTAGCCACATTTCAAGCACTCAGTAGCCACATTGAACAGTATAGGGTTATATAATGTTAAAACATTTTAAAAATTACTGGATATTACTAAATTGCTCCTTAAGGTAATGTTACTATTATATATGCCCACAAGTAATGCATAAAAGTTTCCACTGTTCCATAGTCTCACCACTACATAATTTTCAGACTTTTTAATTCTTGGCTTATATGAATAATGTGGTTCATACTAATAAAATGATCTCCTTTTACTGTATTTTAAATTTTTACCTCTCTTATTGTTAGCTACCTTAAAGATCTTTACATGTTGATTGACCTTCTGGATTTCCTTATTTATGATTTGTCTTTTGTAGGCATTGCTCATTATTCTATTGAGCGCTCTGTTTTTTTTTCTTTAAACTTGTATTTGTATTCCAAACATATGCTCTTTCAGTTGGCTTGATATTAAATGATCCTGACCCTGTCAGTAAATCCTACTTGGTCATTGTATATTGTGATTATACTTTACTACATTCAGGTTTTTAATTATAATTATAATTTAATTTATAATATTATGAATTATAATTTAATTATAATTATAATTATAAATCTATATTCAGAAGTATTACAGAAATAAATGAAAACCAACCAAATGAGAATAAGTGAAGGCTGTTTATTCAGGGTTTGTTATAGAAAGGGAGTTAGTCACGACTACTTGTATTTGCAGATATTTAAAGGCAAGCAGAACAGTGGGAAAGATTTTTTTAATTTTTTTTTTTTGAGAGCGAGTGTGAGTGGGAGAGGGAGAGAGAGAATCTTAAGCAAGCTCCACAACCACCTTGGAGCCCAATGTGGGGTTTGATCTCATGACCCTGAGATCATGACCGGAGCTGAAATCAAGAGTCAGAGGCTTAACCAGCTGAGCCACCTGTGCACCCCCAGAAGGAAAGCTTTGTAGCAGGAAAAAAAGAGAAGGATTCAGGTATGTATGCCCTACATGGAAGTTGTCGGCACAGGGAAGCTGTGGGCATCCTTACTAGAAGGGCCCCATCTGACTGGTTAAGAGTGCACATTTGGCTTTCTCCGGCCTTAAGTTGGAAGTGGAAGTGGGGACAAAAGTTAGTGAAGCTGTTACTTATTTAATCATGTCTTGGCCATTTGGGCCAGTGGTTTCAGGCATTATTGTTTGGCTTCCTAGATTGTGATTAGAGATAGTGGTCTGATGTCTTACAAATCTGATATATTAATAGTGGGCATGCTTCCTAGGCTGGTTTCTGCAGCCTTGGGCTGCTAAGTGCAGGTTATGGATCAGAGTTTATACATGGTCATCGTCTGTATATTTAGTCTTTCAATATGAGCTGTCTAAACTTTTCTTATACTGTCTTGACATTTTTGTCATAGAATTCTAAATTAATTGAATAGATTTTCCTATTTTTCACTCTTTTAAAACAATTTGTATCCCATATTTTGATAGGTAACAATTTTTTGTTTGATTCTTCTGTTTCTCTTAAAAATTTCTACATAATTTTCCTGGTAATTAGTAATTTAGATTACTCTGATATTTGATATTTTTTAGAGCACTTTCTGCCTTGATTCATAATGAATTTTTTTTTCTGTCATCTTAATTTGAAAATGTTGCCAGCAGGTGTTTTTGGAAAGCAATAAGCTTTTTCAATATGTATAAATAGTACTCTGTTAATCTATTTGTCTTCTAGAACTTTGAAAATTGCTTTTTGTAATCTGTTGTGTTTTATTTTTTTATGACCACTAGTTAATTATGTGTTGGAGTTCTGTTCTCTGTTTTTAGTATCTTCATTTCATTGCACCATGATTTTTTTTCTCTGAATTCTGAGAAATTATCTTGAGGTATTTTTCACATCAGTAATTCTGTCTTATCATTTGTGTTCCTGACTGCCCCTCTGGACTTTTAATTTTACTCTTGTATTTTTTAGTTTCCTTCCATTAATTAAAAAAAATCAGCATCACTGAGATATATTTCTCAATGTCTCTGAGTATTTAGATTGATTTTCTTCTTTCATATGGTTTTTTTTTTTTTTTTTAGATTTTATTTATTTATTTGACAGAGAGAGAGAGAGATCACAAGTAGGCAGAGAGGCAGGCAGAGAGAGAGGGGAAAGCAGGTTCCCTGCTGAGCAGAGAGCCCGATGTGGGGCTCGATCCCAGGACCCTGAGATCATGACCTGGGCCTAAGGCAGAGGCTTTAACCCACTGAGCCACCCAGGCGCCCCTTCTTTCATATGTTTTACAGAATATTTACAGACCCATTTAAAAATCCTTTTTAATACTTTTGAACATGAAATATTTGTCAAGATTTATAGTTATTTGACATGTCACAAAATTGAAATACATAAAACCACTATTCTCACAAGCATTACTAGCACATCTCTTCCTTTCTCTGAAACTTGTCTTGGGGAAACTAGTTGTTCAGGACCCAGTGCACTATACATTTCTGACTCCGTACTTTTTATTTTTCTGTTCTCTTTAATAAGAGAAGCTTCCTGCCTCCTTGCTCCTCTTTTTGTCATTATCTTTCCAACAGTAGTTTCCTCTGTGTGTGTGTGTGTGTGTGTGTGTGTGTGTGTGTGTGTGTGTATTTGGTAGCAGATATGCTCTAGCCATATAAAATTATACCAAAATACATTAAAGGAACATCTGTTTATTTTTCTATTTGATAGATCCTTTGGGTTTCAGAATTGGGACAAATTTGGTGGGGGTTTGTAAAGACTCTATTTAATCTTCCTTTTAGTCTCTCATTCACCAAATAATCCTTTTAAGTGCTGGGGAAAAGGATTTAAAGCAGCTTGCCAGAGATTTATGATCCACTAATTCTTGGGGAAGGAGATCCCTTCCCAAGGCTGAAGAGAAAAGTGTCAGGTGACTAGATGTGATCTCCTTATCAGATGGAATTTCCTTTGCTATCAGGAAAGTCCTTATTTGTAGAATGCCTTTACCAAAATATCCCTGTTTAGTCATTACTCACAGTAAATAATCTATGAAATCATATTGCATGGCTCACTAGAGAATGCCAAAAAAGCTATACAACTTCCTGGGTATAAGACAGTGATATTTCATAAATTAAATGTTCCTCATTGTGTAGGGCTTATTACTAGAGACAGTGATCTGACTTACTGCAAGTCTGATGTATAGATGTAGTACCTTACAAAATGTCTCTTGCAAACTTCACATGTTATTCTTCTATAACAGAGTTCACGTATTGAGTGTAGAAGAGTACAGGAACATTCTGGAATGTCCCAAGTCTTCTTTCTAGTCTTTACCCTTGACAACCTGTATTTTTTTTTTAAATAATTTGGGTAAACTTTGGTAAGGCAAGTTCTCTGATAGTTTACATCGCCCTTAACAATCTGTTCCTTTGTGTGAGCTCAAGTGCCTATTTTCCAGCCTCTGACTTGGTAAGTCAGCCTTACCAGCCTCTGACTGGTAAGAAAAAGAGCTGCTAGAGCAAACCACTTGATATAAAGTGGTATGACATATCTGGAGAATAATTTCACAATAATATAAAAACCTTGATAATATATATAGCCATTTTTCCCTGCAGCTGTCTCATGCAAAGTTACATGAAAGCAGCCATAAACAGTACAATAAATGGGTTCATCATGTTCCAATAAAACTTTACAAAAATGTGTAGCAGATCAATTTTGGCCCCTGGTGCACAGTTTGCTAACTCCTCTTCTTGATAGTTTGGTTTGAGAAAGCTTTTCTGACAAATGACATTTGTCTCTGAAGTAAAGATAGGAAATATCATAAAGAAAATCCTGATAGGGATGCCTGGGTGACTCAGTCTGTTAAGCCTCTGCCTTCGGCTCAGGTCATGATCTCAGGGTCCTGGGATCGGGCCCCATGTCAGGCTCCTTGCTCAGTGGAAAGTCTGCTTCTCCCTCTTCCCCTATCCCTCCTTGTGTTCTCTCTTAAATAAATAAATAAAATCTAAAAAAAAACAAACCCAAAACAAGAAAACCCCCAATAGATTATTTTTCCCTCTCCATTTACAATATATGCAGTAGTAATAATTGTTTGGCCTTAGTTCTGAGTGTTGAGTTTTACCGTCAATAGTTTTAAAGAAGAAATTGAAAGGATAAACCAGTGGATTAAGCGGGTAATTTTTTTCTTAAATTTGCTACTTTTTAATTTATAAATACTTATAAAATTAATTTTATTAACTTTTAAAATGACATTTTACCTATTTTTAGCTTAATATAGATAAAGAAAATCAATCACCAAGGGAGAAGATGGGGAGTTTGGTGCCTGACATTTCAAGAAAGAAATAAGGGAGAACGTTGCATAAGAACGGAATGAAGTTTGGGACAGGCTGGTGGACCAGATTCTCCATTTCCCTCTCATCTCCATCGCTCGTGAGGTGCTGTCAACTAAGTCTTGCTTCTGTGTCAGCTGGATTGGCAGTCCTTCTTCAAAAACCAATATTCAAGCTATTAAATTTTATTGCAATAAAATGCTGTTTTCCTTTCTTCTTTTTCAGATCCTCCTCTTTCTCCACCTTCTCCTCTTGCATTCTCCCCTTCCTTTTCCTCCTCCTCCTCCTTTTTCTCCTATTCTGAAACAATCCATGTAAATTCTTTGTCAAATAGGGTCTTAAAAAAGGAAAAGAAAAAAAGGAAAAGAAAAAAAGGAAAAGAAAACAACAATGACCACAAAAAAGCGTCTTCTTTAAACCTCTTTTATTGGCTTCTTCCCTTTTCTAGGAAGACTTATCAATTTAACGTCTGTTACAATTCACTTTTCCGGTCCCGTCCCAGCGACCTCAGCCTCTTCCCCTCCCTGCCATCCAACACATGCAGAAAGAACCAGAGAATTGGTGAATTTCTTATATAAGACACTGGATGTGGTTTTCACATTACAACCTATAGGGTCATCAGCAAGTAATTTAGCCTTGTATTAGCCTCTTTTAATCTCTGTTTATATGTCTGTAAAGCAAAAGACTTAAAGTGTATATTTCCAAGAATTCTTCCATATTCTTGCATATAATGTCCTTAAATATAAAATTATAGGTATATCTAACTGTTCCTTACTTAATCACATAGTATCACACTTCCTTTCATCATGCTTTTGTTCACAGGATTTCAATCACTTGAAATAACTATATAATGACAGTAAATATAATTAATTGTCATGTCACATTAACTGATCCTGTGTATACATATAATAAGAGCCATGTAAACCACCATTTATTTTTTACGTTATTTAAATTCATGAAATGTGAGGTGCTGACAACAATTAGAATGAAGGTGGAACCAGGCTCATTCCTTCCTTCATCTGCATGACATCAAGTGTCCATTTTACACAAGGCATTTCCTAAGGAAACTGCAACCTTTGGAACATCATGTAAACTATGACTTAAACTCTTTCTGGAAAAAAGGGAATAGAACTGTATTCCCTCTCTGGCCTAAATATGTGTTTCTCTTCCAGGTTGAAAAAATAAAATATTCAGGGATAATGATCATGTGTTCTGCACTCTTGGGTTCAGACACACTCAGACTCAGGCTCTGTCCCTAACTGCACAGCTTTGGCAAGTTAGTTAATCACTGTGAAAATCTGTTCCCTCATCAAAGAAGGATGATATATGGTGACCATCTGGCACACAGTAACCCTGAAATGAATGGTATTATTCCCACCTTTATTATTCTGCTGAAATTCCCCTTCTTCTTCTTCTTTTCCTCCTTCTCCTCCTTCTTTACCTCCTCCCCTTCTCCTCCTCCTCTTCTCCTCCTCCTCCTCTTCTCCTCCTCCTCCTCCTCCTCCTCCTCCTCCTCCTCCTCCTCCTCCTCCTCCTCCTCCTTCTTCTTCTTCTTCTTCTTCTTCTTCTTCTTCTTCTTCTTCTTCTTCTTCTTCTTCACATTTATGCACCCACTTTGTGCTTTAATAGTTATAGTTGGTAACAAACATTTTTGATGCTTTAGGATAATAATGGCCTGGGAACCATATTCCTAACATCAGTTGCAGTATTCCTTGATGATTTCTCTTCTGTCAATTAAATATGTATTCCGTTTTAATCACTACTACTCAGGTCAAGGCTGCCTGTTGCTCGTTGAGCAAAGTCCGGACACCTCAGTCTGGCACATACGGTCCTTCACTATTTTGTCCATATCAAATTCTTTTTCATCGCCTTCTTTTTTCACAAGGTACTATAACCATAATGCATTTCAATTCCATGTAATCTTTGCCTCTTGCAATTTCTTTTTTTTTTTAAAGATTTTATTTATTTATTAGAGAGAGAGAGATTGAGAATGAGAGGGGAGAAGGTCAGAGGGAGAAGCAGACTTCCCGCAGAGCTGGGAGTCCGATATGGGACTGGATCCCGGGACTCCGGGATCATGACCCCAGCCAAAGGCAGTCGCCCAACCAACTGAGCCACCCAGGCGCCCTGCCTCTTGCAATTTCTTAAATATGCCCTGTATTTTCTGCCTCTCAGATCTTGCTTACTGCCTCTTAGGTCATTTAGAACATTTAATATCCATACCCACCTATGTTAATATCCTATCCATTGCATAAGCTCATCTTGGTTAACAATATATCAGCACCCCTGCTTGTACCCTAAACCAGTGGGTTTTTTCTTAGCATTCCTATGCCTTTGGCATGGGTTCTCTGATTCCATTTATGTATAGATCCTTTGACTTAATTACAATTTCCAATTAACCCTTGAGATTGTAAGTGCCCTAAAGTCTAAACCCCTTCAGCGTATTTTCTTCCTTTTTTCTTTTAGTCTTAAGGTCTTGCCTTTTAGTAAATGCCTTGCTAATAAATATTTAAATAAATGTTTGGCTCTAGACAGGAAGTAGAGAGTGATGGGCATTGAGTTATTTTTATTGCTTATAGAAAATGACTTCCCTAATGCTTCTTCCTACAGTGAGGAAATGGTGTGTCAGAATCACCTTCTGGGATTTGTGCCAGGTTTACACTACAAAGTGAGAAGTGTTTGAAAAGGTAACACTGAAGTGTTGGAATCTTTCACTAAGAAGTGTGAATTGCAGTAGTTTAGAAAATGAAAATGAACTGAGGTATAACCACTACTCAGTCAAATGAAAAGTATAAGATATAATAGATATTTAATGAATCGAAGATGTTTTTTAAAAGATTGAGACCATACCATATTATTCATAAGAGAAAGCTATGGAGGGGCATCTGGGTGGCTTAGTGGGTTGGGGCCACTGCCTTCTGCTCGGGTCATGGTCCCAAGGTCCTGGGATAGAGCCCTGCATCGAGCTCTCTGCTCAGCGGGGAGCCTTTTTCCCCCTCTCTCTGCGCCTGCCTTTCTGCCTACTTGTGATCTCTGCCTGTCTGTCAAATAAATAAATAATATCTTTTAAAGAAAAAAGAAAGCTATGGAGATCTATAATATGAGTGGAATCATTTAAGTAATATTTGATATTCTTATTAATTACTAAACTTTAAATTGGTCTTTGTCTCTCCTAGCAGTTGTAATTTCTTTGAATATCCATTAGAGAAAGAAATTTGACAGCAGCTGCCCTGAGCCTGAGCCAGGATCCTAGAGGGGCCTCCCGGACTCCGCTGCACACCAGCCCTGCCCGCACCTCCCTCACCCCACCGGCACTGCCAGGGGATCCCAGACCCCACTGCTGGAGCTCTGAGCAGAGTGCTGGGTGCTGGCACGTGCTCCCTGGGGGCCAGCAGTCACTACAGGCCACAGGATTCCTTCCGAAGTGGCCCGAAGTAAAGCCTGCCTCCAGCCCCAAAGCCCTCCAGACTTGAGACCCCTGAGCCATACGACAGGACTCTAGCTGCCCCCCAGAAGGAAACTCTGCCATTTGGAGCTGAGCAAAACCCTCAGAGCAGTTTTAATCAAGAATCAGAATGTTTTAATCAAGAAAGGATGCTGTATTTTGTCAAGTACTTTCTCTGCATCTATTGAGAGAATCATATGGTTCCTATCCTTTCTTTTCTTTTTTTTTTTTTTAAAGATTTTTTTATTTATTTGACAAATCACAAGCAGGCAGAGAGGCAGGCAGAGAGAGAGGAGGAAGCAGGCTCCCTGCTGAGCAGAGAGCCCCATGTGGGGGCCCATTCCAGGACCCCAGTGATCATGACGTGAGCCGAAGGTAGAGGCTTTAACTGAATGAGCCACCCAAGCGCCCCTCCTTTCTTTTATTAATGTGGTGTATCACATTGATTGATTTGCTGATGTTGAGCCACTGTTGCAGCCCAGGAATAAATTCCAGTTGGTTGTAGTGAATAATCCTTTTACTTGTTGGATCCTATTGGCTATTATCTTTGTGAGAATTTTTGCATCCTCATTCATCTGGGATATTAGTCTGATCAATTTTCAAATTGATTACATGTAAAACACTTACATATATTTAGTATAAATTTTGTAATTCTGAGTGGATCATATCACTATCTTGGATATGAAAAATTATTTAAAGAATTTCAAATTGGAGATTTAAAAAGATAACTTTTTAATTTACATTTCCTATGTGCCATTTTCCCTAGAGTTGCATAATATTGTTATGAAATTTGAAGCATATTATGATCTCAATTGTACTGAAGAAGAAACGGAATACAGGGAAAGGCTTAGTCTAATATTGGAGTTTACACAATGGTCAAGGAAATGTTTTTTCAAATGTCTAAAACTGCATGCACTCTCCAAAATAGTGGCTATTAGTCAAATGTAGCTATTGAGTGCTTGAAATGTGGTTTGTACCATACTTTAAAATTTGAAAACTGAAACAGTATAAAATGTTTTTCCAAATAAACAATTAATCGTTTTCGTAAGACTGTATTTCCTTTAGATATCTCATCATTTTAAGATATTGTTTTATATAGTGTGCATGTTGGGGCCTGCACATTATTTACATTATTATACATATGCATATCACAAAGTTAGTTGATATCAGTGAATTCATTCAATTCAAATGATTTTTTTTACATACTGTTATAATATTGTAATGTGTTTACTTGAATATTTTATGTGGATGGCATGAGCCATAGTAATGCTTATGTAACTTATAATTGGTAATTAAATTGAAATTCTTGTGAAAGTTGTATTACAGTATAATTAAAACATTTTTAGTTTACAAATAACTATGGACATATTTTAAATTTAAAATGAAAATATACTACTGTGCAGAATGAAGTGGAGATGCGGAAGTTTGCACCACATCTAAAATAATAGTGAAAAAGAGAATGGAAAGTTTGTCAAAAATTGATGAATGTATGCTGCATCAGAACAACACAACAATTTATTTATTCATTGTGTTAAAAATTAAATATAATATGGTGGATAATAGTAGGAAATATTTCAGCAAATAAGTTTTCTTTTTTTAATTATTATTTTTTAAATTTTTAATATTTTATTTATTTGAGAGAGAGAGCATGAGATAGAAACAGAGAGAGAGAGACAGAAATTTGACAGAGAGAGAGAGAGAGAGTACAAGCAGGGAGAGCAACAGGCAGAGTGAGAGGGAGAAGCAGGCTCTGCTGAGTCAGGACCTGGATTCAGGACTCGATCCCGGGACCCTGGGATCATGACCTGAGCCCAAGGCAGCCGCTTAATGAACTGAGCCACCCAATCATCCCAGGACAATGATTTTCTTTTTTTAATGGATGACTATTATAAGGATAGAATTGAGGTCATTTCTTTCAAATAATTTAAATTAAATAGAGAAAACAAGGTTTGTCCAATTTAAAGCAGTATGAGTAGAATTTTTTTTTTTGAAGAAATATTTATTTATTTTAGAGGAATAGAGGGAGAATCTCATGCCAACTCTGCTGTGGAGCCTGAAACAGGGCTTGATATCATGACCCTGAGTTCACAACTTGAGCTGAAACCAAGAGTAGGAGACTTAACTGACTGCACCACTCAAACACTTTAAGGCTTCTTTTTCAGGATTTATTTATTTATGAGAGAGAGTAAGAGGTTGGGGGGGATAAGTAGAGGGAGAGAATCTTCAAGCAAACTCCCTTCTGAGCACAGATCCTAACTCAGGGCTGGATCTCACAACCCATGAAATCAGAACCTGACCTAAAACCGAGAGTCCAACACTTAACTGACTGAGCCAATAAGGCATGCCTATTCCGTTTTTTTTTTCTCTCTTCCTGAGTGAGTCTTTTTATTTTGGGAGGGTAAATACTCAACTATTGAGTATTACTCAATAGTTGAGTATTTACCCTCCTGGATCATAAAGTAATTCTATTTGTAATATATATATTTTTAAATTTTATTTTATTTTTTCAGTGTTCCAAGATTCATTGTTCTGGTACCACACCCAGTGCTCCATGCAATACGTGCCCTCCTCAATACCCACCACCAGGCTCACCCAACCCCCCAACCCCCTCACTTCCAAAACCCTGTTTGTTTCTCAGAGTCCACAGTGTCTCATGGTTCGCCGCCTCCCCTGATTTCCCCCAATTCACTTTTCCCTTTTGTCCCCTAATGTCCTCCATGTTATTCCTTATGCTCCACAAGTAAGTGCAACCATATAATAATTGACTTTCTCTGCTTGACTTATTTCACTCAGCATAATCTCCAGTCCCATCCATGTTGATACAAAAGTTGGGTATTTATCATCTCTGATGGAGGTATAGTATTCCATTGTATATATGGACCATTTCTTCTTTAACTATTCCTCTATTGAAGGGCATCTTGGCTCTTTCCAGAGTTTGGTGATTGTGGCTATTCCTGCTATGAACATTGGGGTACATGTGGCCCTTCTTTTCACTACATTTGTATCTTTGGGGTAAATACCCAGTAGTGCCATTGCAGGGGCATAGAGTAGCTTTATTCTTAATTTCATAAGGAATCTCCACACTGTTTTCCAAAGTGGTTGCACCAACTTGCATTTCCACCAATAGTGTAAGAGGGTTCCCCTTTCTCCACATCCTCTCCAACACTTGTTGTTTACTGTCTTGTTAATTTTGGCCATTCTTACAGGAGTAAGGTGGTATCTCAATGTGGTTTTGATTTGAATCTCCCTGATGGGTAACAATGAACATATTTTCATGTGCCTGTTAGCCATTTGCATGTCTTCTTTGGAGAAGTGTCTGTTCATGTCTTCTGCCCATTTTTTGACATGATTATCTGTTTTTTGAGTGTTGAGTTTGAGGAGTTCTTTATAGATCTTAGATATCAGACCTTTGTCTGTACTGCCATTTGAGAATATCTTCTCCCATTCCATGAGTTGCCTCTTTATTTTGTTGACTGTTTCCTTTGCTATGCAGAAGCTTTTTATCTTCATGAAATCTCAAAAATTCATTTTTGCTTTTGTTTCCTTTGCCTTTGGAGACATGTCCTGAAAGAAGTTGCTGTGGCCGATGTCGAAGAGGTTATTTCTTATGTTCTCCTCTAGGATTTTGATAGATTCCTGCCTCACATTGAAGTCCATTTCAAGTTTATCTTTGTGTATGATGTAAGAGAATGGTCGAATTTCATTGCTCTATACATAGCTGTCCAATTTTCCCAGCACCATTTATTGAAGAGACTATCTTTTTTCCACTCGATATTTGTTCCTGCTTTGTTGAAGATAATTTGACCATAGAGTTGTGGGTCCATATCTGGGCTCTCTACTCTGTTCCACTGGTCTATGTGTCTGTTTTTGTGCCAGTACCATACAGTCTTGGTGATCATAGCTTTGTAGTAAAGCTTGAAATCAGGCAACGTAATGACCCAAGTTTTTTCTTTTTCAACATTTTCTTAGCAATTCAGGGTATTTTATGATTCCATACAAATTTTAGGATTGTTTGTTCCAGCACTATGAAAAATGCCAGTGGAATTTTGATTGGGATGGCATTGAAAGTATAAATTGCTCTGGGCAGTATAGACATTTTAACAATGTTTATTCTTTTGATCCATGAACATGGAATGCTTTTCTACATTTTTATGTCTTCTTCAATTTCTTTCATGAGTGTTCTGTAGTTCCTCGAGTACAGATCCTTTTCTTCTTTGGTTAGGTTTATTCCCAGATATCTTATCGTTCTTGATGCTATAGTAAATGGAATCTATTCTCTAATTTCTGTTTCCATATTTTCCTTGTTAGGGTATAGGAAAGCAACTATTTTCTGTGCATTGATTTTGGATCCTGCCACATTACTGAATTGCTATATGAGTTCTAGTAGTTTAGGGGTGGAGTCTTTTGTGTTTTCCATCTAAAGTATCGTGTCATCTGCGAAGAGAGAGAGTTTGACTTCTTATTTGCCATTTTGAGTACCTTTTATTTTGTTGTTGTTGTTGTTGTCTGATTGCTATTGCTAGGACTTCTAGTACTATGTTGGACAACAGTGGTGAGAGTGAGCATCGTTGTTTTGTTCCTGATCTCAAAGGGAAAGCTGTCAGCTTCTCCTCATTGAGAATGATATTTGCTGTGGGTTTTTCATAGATAGATTTCATGATGTTGAGGTATGTTCCCTCTATCCCTATACTTTGAAGAGTTTTAATCAGGAATGG